>OX382344.1:6764738-7242238 GCA_947507615.1 Hemithea aestivaria | reverse complement strand
TCTGTCTGTCTGTGTGTCCGTCTGTCTGTGTGTCTGTCTGTCTGTGTGTCTGTGTGTGTCTGTGTGTGTCTGTGTGTGTCTGTGTGTGTCTGTGTGTGTCTGTGTGTGTCTGTGTGTGTCTGTGTGTGTCTGTGTGTGTCTGTGTGTGTCTGTCTGTGTGTGTCTGTGTGTGTCTGTGTGTGTCTGTGTGTGTCTGTGTGTGTCTGTGTGTGTGTGTGTGTGTGTGTGTGTGTCTGTGTGTGTGTGTGTGTATGTGTCTGTCTGTGGCATCGTAGCTCCCAAACGGATGAACGGATTTTGATTTAGTTTTTTTTGTTTGAAAGTAGAGTTAGTCGAGAGTGTTCTTAGCCATGTTTGGTGAAAATCGGTCCAAGATGGCCGCCGCTACAAAATGGCGGATTATTTTTTCTTCCACGACCCCCTCAATATGGGTAATAAATTAAAGGGCTTAACTAGTAGAATACAACCCACTATATAAAATTTGAAATCCAAGATGGCCGCCATCAAAAAAATGGTGAATTACGTATTGTGTTGGGGGTTTTTTAAATTTTTAATTTAATTTACTTGTGTAATATTGATTGGTGGTGATTGGTCAGTTATTTTATACAGTTAGTCTATAGATAATCTTGTCCAATCTATTTTTACCGTTATGTGTTAGGTGTCTTTATTAGAAGTTATGCAATAATTGTATTCAGCGTTCCGATGAAGCAAATTTTGTCGTCAGCAATATAATGCAATTTGTACATTTAATAAAATATCTTGTCAGTTTCAGTTCTTATACCTAGGATTTCTTCATCACTTTACAACATTGCCTTGAGCAAAATCGTGGTACCAGATAGAGATAAATATTTTCTAAAAATTGGACTAATAGCAATAAAGATCCTTATATATACCCTTATAATGTGTATAATATTAAAAAAACCGATAAACTAAATAAACAACAAAAAAAACCTTCCACATTTTATGTACAGACCGCAATCAAAATATGTCACCCAAAAACGTCTAGTATCTAGCTTTCAATGTTCAAAACACATAGTTTAAAAGTGTGAGCCGTTCCGTCCACATTCAGCTACAAAATTCCAGGCAAACTGTACAAAACACAACGACGCGTCAACGCTATCGACAAATAGGTCCGTACGAGCGCGCGCC
Organism: Hemithea aestivaria; assembly: GCA_947507615.1. Classification (NCBI taxonomy): domain Eukaryota; kingdom Metazoa; phylum Arthropoda; class Insecta; order Lepidoptera; family Geometridae; genus Hemithea; species Hemithea aestivaria. The sequence goes on along the minus strand of OX382344.1, from coordinate 7,241,089 downwards.
CCGGGCATCGCATTCATAAATAAAATGACCCATTTCGGCTCCGAATCAAAAACTGCTGAATAGCTCCCCTGTATAATTCAGCTCTAAAAACAGCCACTGACGTCCCACGTAAGGAAACATTTACATAAAATAGAAACGTCATCTTTTCTTCGGCGGGTTTCGACCTCAAGCCGGAGTAATAAGGTCCACATGTGCCAACAATCGCTCTTACCTGTGCGGTATCATTTTGCCGGGTGGAGATACGAGTACTGAGTAATATGTGAGGCGTAGAGTAGATGTAAATTTGTGTTTCAAATCAATATTCGAGATTATAGATTTCGAGAGTACGATCGGTGACGGATACTGGATACTATAAGTCCTTTTGTAAGTCAAAATAGATTATAGTTATTAAATTTATATCTTAGGTCAGAGCTGTATTATATTATATTTCATCGACAAGTAGATTTATACTATTAAAAAAAACACAAAATAGAAATAAGCACAAATAGAAATAAAAACAAAAATTTTGGATCCGCTACTACATGCGATTGAAATAATTTATGTAGAATAATAATTTTGTAGTTTATTCAATTAATAAACTACAAAACTATCAACAATAAATTAAATAAAAATACATATTTAATGAAAACTGCTCCTACGCTAATGAACGTTTGTTCTTAGTTATGCTTTTCCTTTGAACTATATAATTTAATCTTAAAGATAATGAATATTTTCTAGTTTAATTTTTCTCTCCAAAGCACAAATTACAATCACTTTTATTTTATTTTGCTGCAAGGCAAGCAAGTCTTTTGCCTTATAATATCGCTAAGAATGCTCCCGTTTCCTGTACGTAAAAGAAATGCTTGACAAAGAAAAATCCTAGGAAATTATCTCACAAAGAAAAACAGGCTTTTCATCTCATAATACAGCATTCATTCATACACCGTTCATTAAGTCTATACGCTTCGGAGAATTCGGATTGATGTCACCAAAACACACACACGTGTACACACACGCGGTTCTTCTGAGATGATTCTAAGATGTTTGGGTGAATATCGAAAATAATTTTACTGTGTGGAAGTTTTAGGCCTACCTATTTAATTTTGTGAGACCGTAATATGCAGTAATAGGTAAACAATATTTTATTAATTATAAACAAGTTAAATAAAAGCTTTTAAAATTAAACTAACTTCACAAGTCACATTCAATACACGAGGGTGAAGGTCACGATTTAATTCATATCAGCGCGACTGATTGCAATAAAATTTAAATGGGTTCACTTCATAGACCTGAAGTGTAAGTCATGTACACAAAAAACATTTTTTTTTTCAAATACTGTTATAGTCGACTAGGTGGATACCCCAACAGTGCCAGTTATTCTACCGCCTGAGCAGTGATGTGCAAACATTGCTGTGCTTCGGTAGAAGGGCACTGTAGCTAGTGAAATTACTGGGCTGAAGAGTCTTAACATCTTATGACTCTCAAGTAAGAAGCGTTGGCGCAATGTACTGAGTAACATTGTACTTATTATCGGCAGGGTTATCTTTTACCATCAGGAGAGCATCTTGGTCGTCTTCTTACTTCGTTGTATAAAAAAAATAGTATTTTTGAACATGTCTTGATTTTGCGCCAGAAAACGCGTGTGTCTAAACCCTCCCTTACCACTCAAACGCATATTCCAGAAGTATTTTCTAGAGTCATACCTACACATTTGTCATAGGGTGGCGTATTTTTCAATGTGTGCAAACACGTAGATAGAAATCATGTTCAGCAACCGTGACGGAAGTATGTAATTACGAGGGAGTGTGATTTTTTATGAACGGAAAATATCAATATAGGGAATCCTTGTTAGGGATGTTATAGAGAAAAACATTCAGTAAAAATGCGTTATGATTTTTCTACGTGTGGTTAACACAATATTTTTGTTTACGTTATATTTTTTATTGAACATCGTAAATTAAAGGGTGGCTGTGATGGTAACCAATAATAATGAAATCCTACTTAGATTATATAACAAGGCAAAAGCATGTGTGTGATTGTGTGCTAGCTTTTCACGCCTAAATGGATGATTTTGCTTAAACTGGTATAGAGTTAATTAAGACCCTCAAATTATAGAGGTATGTTGGTTACTTTTTCAAGCGATTGAACCATACAGTACCTACTATCCATTATCGTGATTGGCAAAGAAGAGAGAAAGCGGCTTATTGGGCGTAGGCCCAAGCGATGGTCTTGACCAGATTGCACAGCAATTGGTCATATCGGCCAACGAGGCACTCTACAATGGCGAAGATCAGAGTCAGCGGAAGAAGACAGTCACGATAACCATACAGCTAACACGAGAGAACCATACAGCTAATAACTTCAATATCCATCATTGTAAATTAACGGTATAAACTCACTTTTATGCCTACACGCCCCGCATAGCACGCGGACGCCGGCGCGTGACCGCAGCAGCTCCCTGAGGAAGATCATCGTAGTACAGGATCAAAACGGTCGGCTAGAAGCCGAAGTAAATACAAGCGAGTTAATGCCGTTAAATTACAAAGATGAATCTAAATACTCACGAATCGTTCAGTGTAAAACTTCAATATCCTAGATCAATGTAGTTCCCACTAATTCCGCTAATTAAAACAAGCTATTAAGGCTGGTTACTGCACCACGATTACTCTCATCAATTATAATCGTCGCATATCGGATCACAGCGAGGACGATGTGCGATAAATCATTGCCATTCGACGATCCCGTGGCGTCATTACTCGCGCCATTTGTGGCCAATATGCATGAACAATGGGTTATTATAAACGTGGACGAGATAAGTGAAGAGATAATCTGTGGACATGTGACGTAGAATGGGTGAAAACTAGAAGAACTTTAATTGAGAAACCTTTATTAGATTAGATTAGATAACACTTTATTTAAACAACTTACAAGTTGTATCAATTAAGTGGTAAGTATTATATTAATTAGGGTATTTTTATTTATGTTTTTAATTCATATTGTTTAAAAGTAAATAAAGATTTCAAATCACTTACAAGAACTTAGAATTAAATTCAATTTGTAATATAAAAATTGTAACCGGCCTCATCGCTAATAGCGATCTCTTCCAGACAACCAAACTCTTTTTGTGTCTCTTGCATTTTAGATTTAGCGTGTATCAGAGAAAACATTAAATAATAATATTAATACCTTTTCGTAGTTTATTAAAGTTTTTGATATTTAAATTGAGATGCGTTCAGATGATTAATTATATTGATGATGTTTAAATCCAAAGATAGGAAATATTTAGAAAGCACATAATATTGATTATTAGTGTCGCGAATAGCGCGAAGCAACATGTATGGAATCAACACGGAGTAGCACCAATCTAGCCTTACGTTGGGGAATGTCGCGAATAGCGCGATGTAGTAAATATGAACTGGTAACACTTATTAGCGCAATCTAGCGTAACCAGCTTAAGACTCTGTAGAAGGTGAATGCCACAGATTGAATATTACAAACTCTGACTTATCATACTTCTCGTCAAATAAGTTACCGTTCCAATTGAATTACTCGGTATAAAGAAGTTTATACGATAGTTATTCCTAATTTAATATGCTCCGATTTTAGCAGAACTTATATAATATTAGAATCAATGCGCTGTTAGTTATTTCGTAATGACCAAATGTCAGTGTATTTCCGTCCGGCGTGCCGATCGCTCGCCGGTGACGTCTTTCGGTAAATTAGTTCCGGTTAAAATGGCGGCGACCGCCATTCGCACGATTAAGTCTGAGCGCGCGTGTTCTCTTCGTAAAGACTATGTGAAGTACGGAGCTGAGCCTGGATTAACTAAAGCTGAGTATTACCATAGTGTCCACACATGAACATCGTAGTATTTATTGGAGATGTTATATTTAAAAGCTCGTAATTTATCTATAATAAATTGGCCGTCCGTTTTGATCTACTACGGTCCGGAACAAACCGGACGAGCTCGCGTATTGTTTAGCATAGAAGTCCATAGTGGCCATGCAGGGCACCGGAGGTTCCCGTAGTGAGACGATTATGCTGGCCTTGGGGCGGGGTGTCGTCCTACTATCTAGTGATAGGGGGATATCCGCTTCCAGGCGAATGTCTGGTCGGAGGGGCGATGACGCTCGTCTCGAGGCTAGGGATTATGCGGGCCTTGGGGCGGGGTGTCGTCCTACTATCTGATGATAGGGGGATATCCGCTTCCAGGCGAATGTCTGGTCGGAGGGGCGACTGCGCTCGTCTCGGGGCTAGGTGGTCGTGCTATCGCCGTCCTTCTGGGATGGCCGCTGTAGGACACGTGTGTCTGGACGATCATTCTGTGTTTCGTGATTCTGAAGTCAAAGTATTGTACAGCCGTTTCCCGGGACGCAGATCGATCATGCATGTTCTCCCTCCCCTTGGGGGAGGGATTGATTGCCCTCGAACCCTGGCGGCTTACCCTAACGGGGTAACCGCATACCCTTCCCGTGGAAGCCTCGCTACTTTGACTGGAATGGGACAAGTTGAATTCCGTCTCTGACGTGGGATGTAAGAGATATCTCCCATCCGTGCTAGGAGAGGGTAGATTAGGAAAAGGCACCTACTTACATTATGACGTATAGAATACGTATGTGCAAGAATGTGGTGGAATGTGGTGGAATACTCATGAGATCATTTCACGTGCAGGTGGGTGACGAGATCGTGATGGTGCAAGGTCGAGGGGGACGGAGTCCCAAAGTCGAAATCGAAACGAAGGTATGTGCTCCCAGTTTATTGTATGATTTGTCGTCCATTTCCCTCAGGAGTAAATCAGCAGATTCCCTTATAGACACAATACGTGTATAGCATGTATTTAAATGTATACCTATTGCTATTAACTAGGGAAAGTGGCGACAAAATGGTGGAGATGCTGGGATCACATGCCTTCTTTAAAAAAGTGTACGTGTGGGTAGACATAAGACGAACAACTTTTGTCTATTAAACGAATGTCTCCGGACATTTACGGTTTTTTTTTCTCTCTCTCTCGGTAAATTGCCATTATATAGGTAGATCCTTCCACTATATTAAATTATATTAAAAATGAAAATGTTCATACAGTTTAGTCTCCGTAGCTAATAGCTTTAATAGGGTTTATACAAAAAAAAATTTTTTAGTTAATAATTAAATACATATTTAGTGACGTAATCGAGTTTAAGAAAGTTTTAAGGAATCAAGGGTTAAAATCGTTATTTACTTGTCAGCAGAGGCTGTTAATAAAGTATTGTGCGATCTCGTATAGTGCCACTTCACTCTCCACGATTCCGGAATCTGTTCATTTTAAAAAACCCATGGACATTAATGCTATAAAATATTTTTCGTCATTTTACTGTTATATTTGAACCTCTCACCCACGGATGATTTAATAGCAGTTTAGTCGGCGTTACCGGCGAATAAGGTAGAAATTCATTCGTTCCTATATTCGTATATCTTGAGAATTTGTTTTTATACCGTATTATGGCACGTGGGTAGTAGGCACGTCCATGCGTTTCTCTCAGTGATCAGTGAACTAAAAGGTAAAGTGAAGTATTTAAATAGATGGGAAGTAGTGTCTTCTGTATTTTTATTTATAAGAAGATGTTGGAGATAAATCATAGATTAACCATCGACAGTCGGGATTTGTATACTGTATAATAATATATTTCAAGCAAAAGAGGAAGTCATATAGAAAGGAAAATTATATATTCAAGGTTAACGTCTTCAAGTTATACTATTGTTGTAAATCTCTAAGTTTCACTAATTTGTGGCATTCCTTTTACCTAAGTTGAGAATTCTGATTGGTACGTTATCGTCAAGGAGGTAGACCTAAGGGATAACAATCTGATAAACATAGCTTAACACGTCATTAATTCTGTTACGTTTATAATCTATTCTATTTTGATTATATACCATGGTTTTGTCAATCAATCAATAATTTATTTACCTATATGAATTAAACTTAAATTTAAATTTATTTATTCAGCCAATTGAGACCATAAAAAATGTTAGTTACAATCATCTTAATAAATCTAATGTTAGTTTACAATTTTATTATTATATCATAAATTTAAAACAGAGCGCCAAGTGATCTAGGATAAATAAAACGTTAAAATTGAAATTTTAAAAATTATAAAAATAAGCGTATGTCCCAAGGATTATGAGTTAGGACGGCAATATTAAAATTGTCAACAACCACTGGAGGTTCATTTTTAAGTCTCGGTGCTTATGCTTTTACTTATCACGTCACATTATGTTAATTTACATTTATTAAGGACGGATTTCATCGTATAGTTTATTTCGGTGAAATAATGCGGTTTGATATAGTTGACACTTTTCTTAATTTATTGCTTCATAAGGATTAGCCGTGGAAATTACTTTTCCGTTTGCAAGAGCATATAAGTACTAGGTACCCTCTTTCGATTAATTGTAGGCATTATATTGGACTACATTAACTTTTAATCGGAAACTAAATATAAAGATTCATAAAATTAAAGAGATCATAATATTCAGTGAAAGCTTCGATCACATCAATGTAGTAATTATTTGTCTGTCACAGATGCGTACTATTCTTTCGTTAGCAACTTCCGTGCGCCATGTGAACAGATATTTTTGATATTATATATTTGAGGTTATTAATGGTAGTGATCGAGGGAGTTACTTCTAGAATTATATTATGGGTGTAGTTCTCCAAGTAGGTACAAAATCAGAGGTGTGATATCACTGTGAAAGCTGGATTCAGGCGGGAACTGATAAGAATTTGAGAAAACTTGGTACATTGAAAGTTAGATTACCTACTTGATGTTAGTGTTTTCATTTTTTGATTAGGTGTCGGTTGGCGCTCCGTTTGCGATATATCTTCTGTGTATTTAGTATTTACATTTAAAATAAAACTTACAGCTAGGAACATGTTTGTATAAATAAAGTAATAATTTTATAAAGCCAATTACAAGTTTTCACTGATATTTACAGTATGACGAACAAAAATAATTTAACATACAGACAAACGATAATAACGTACATATTAATTTGTTGCGTAATTGCGTACAAATGTAAAAATTGTGCATGCTATTGATGTACGGAGAATAAAATCAGTGTATAAGTATTAATTCATTATTAGATTGATTTATTCATCTTTACCACTATAACACTCAAGGTAATTGGTGGGACATATGTATTATGCGCTTCAACTTAGATAAAGATTGATTAAATATGTCTAGATCCGAATTCTTTGATAATATAGGTACATTGAAACGCTTACATGCTCTAATAAGGATTTGTGTGATTAAGACTGCTATCTGGAGATTCTTCTGATAGACTACTAGGGTTTTATAGTGAGCAATCTCTGATTTAAGTAGTCAAATTTGTAACCTTAAGTGCTACTTAATTGATTTCCTGACTAGAAGTTATATAAGGGTTTTCCAAAATATAACATTCAAGATGACTATCACTTATCAACGAATTATTTAGTTAGTCCCAACATTGTGTTCTAAAGTCGAATTGTAAGATACCTACTTAGATTATTCGGTGAGTAAGATCTTCCGTACTGAAGGAATATTGTGCCAACGACCAATTATTCAGCCAAGTTTCAAAATTTCAAGTATCTTCTTTATTATTATTGATACGTTATAAGGATATTTACTAGTGTTAGCGGGTTCGAAATATTAGTGAGCTGCAAGATGGATTTGGACGGTACCAACATTGCGAGGATTTGAGGAATCTTTTTCCTATCGTCACTCCTTACGGCTTTGTAAGACAACAATGTAGAAAGGGCTAAAAATCTCTTTACAATAATTATAGTGAAGGTAGCGAGAGTGGCCTCTTTTCCTGATCTGTTGACATCATGCTCGGATAAACGTTCTGGGAAGTTGATTGAGTTTAAATACGTTTTGAGTGGTATAAACTTGAAAGCCACCAAACCGATTTGAGGGAGTAGTTTTTCATAGGTAGGTACATAGGGAGTGCACCCAGAGATATGCAACTCGGTGAGAGTTTTCTTCTGTTTTCACCTACAGTTAGATTTAAAGCATAAGGTTAAAATTGTTGAATCCTACCCCATGTCGAGTTAATATCTGGGTACAAATCTGGTGAATACATAATTTATCAACAGGGCTCATAATTCTTTCTTAGTGATTTATCTGACAATAATTGAAATTTGTATCAAATCAAATTTACATCGCACAGGCGTATTGAGGCATCATACTATATCTATTACTACATAAAATAACATTGAACACATGTTATATACGAAATGAATACTGTAAGTGATTAGGAAAATAATATATACTCTATAAAGTGGTTCACAGTACTTGACTGCAGCATAATAGGGGTCCTTGTCGACAATGTAGACAGTCAGCGATCAAGTATTTATATATTCACACTCTTGTTCGCATATAATATAATATCTTTTGTACGTTTCTTGAGCGAGAAAATGGCCGATAGTTCCTGGTTTTCTCGCATTCAGTGGAATGGATATCTAAAGGTGTTGATTTTGTTGAGACTCGGAACAGATAAATTATATTAGTGTGTTCGTGCTTGTCAAGTGCGTAAATTACCAATCGAGGGCGAGCTGCCAACGGCTGAGAGTATTCGTGGTTGGCTTCTGGGTGTGAGAATGAATAAGTTATTACTTTATTATAATTATTGATTCATCCGTTGGTCAGTCAGTCGTATTTGTGTGCCTCTTTATACCAAAGTACCAGTTTTAACCCCAAAATAGCGTGACAGTATATTTCTATTTTTATCTGCAAGAATGGGAGCATATTGTGTACGGGATATATATCGCTACTTATTGATTTTGATGAGCAATTCGTAAAACAGGTCAATAAATAATAGTTCATACCGTTGGATTTCTTAAAAACTTTGATTGGGATAGCTGCGCTCGGAATTCTTTACTGCGTATGTCTACTACTGCTGTTATGACATACCTTAGTAGGTGCAATGAATATCCACTACATTTACTGTTGTATTGCTGTAGAAGTAATCTTTTACATGACGTGCAGATGAAGACATAAGTGATTTATAGTTCTACTGTGGAGACCTTCATGTCGGGTCTCGTAACATTTTAGGCGTTGCCTTACGGAAACCCATGGTTTATAGGTACCTGGAATAAATCAGGGGTGGGGTCTATCTATTAGAGATAAGGTTATACACATCAAATTTATTGTACCAATCAGTGTTAAGTTATAAAAACTTTTACTAATAGTCTCATACACATCGGTACACGGCAGTAGTCCTTTCGGTTTTCTAAGCTCCTCCGCACAAGATCCATGTTTTAGGAACTTGCCACCGTGCAGTAATTATATTATTAATCTTTAGTAAGCTACAACTGCAAGTACCCACTTTGAGAAGTTCCTTTTTATCGAACATCCGTATTCGACACCAGTCACCTTCACGTAATATTAATATCGAGTGCCGAAATTTCTCAGCCTCAGGGATGCATTTCGTTACGTATCGAGGTAACATACATTCAATCGCTCATACATAAAATAGGCATGCATCTAATAAGGACATAATATTAATAAAAGGCTAATTAAATTCTATGTTTATTATGAAATATATCCTATATTGCCTAAAACAAATATAATACGATGACTATAATTCATTATTTAGTCACCAGTGTTCGTGGCCGAATTTCTTGATACCCTCCATAGAAATTTTTCTGATTGTCAATTCTGATACACCTAGAACATAAAAAAAAAGTGATTTATTATTATTTATCGTGAAACTAATTTTTTAGTGTTCAACGGGATATATCCATACGCGTTGCAAATACTTATGGTATTGTATGTTTCGGAGTTAATCTGATTTCATTGTATACTTATTTTGTAGAATATCTTGCATACATACATACATATGTACTTATTCAATTTTGGGTATTAAAACATTCGTTGGAACTTCAATCAATATTTTATGGTTCTGACCATGTAAACATGTTGATGTAACTTGAAGGAAATATATGATTGGTATTCATGTCCAGTTACGAACAATTTACGTTTTTAATAATCACATTTACTGTTACTGGAATTTACAGCTAATTCAACTCTAATATATGTACCTGTAGATATATATATATATATAGGTATATATCCGCTTGGACTAGTGTCTTCAAGCGTACGATTGTATGGTGGTGAGCACTTCAATACTTGTATGCTCTTACACCGCATAAAATGTAATCAAATGTACGTAATTGATTCGACGAGCATCACCGCGGACTGGTTTAATAGTTTCATCAACATTGTTGCGTTTGTTCGAAATAACATAGATACTGAATAAAAACCGGACTGAAGAGTCAATATTTACTGGTTTGTCATGGATTTGACAGTTGTTTGACATAAATTAGAGGTCACTTATATTAGAGATTGTGATTTTAATTTAATTTCTACTCTTTAAGTCGGAATAACTGTTTTTCTCGGGTACTTGCTGCTATGGATTTATTGATACTACCTTCAAATAAATACAATTTCCCTAGTAATATGAGTGACCTAATTTGTTACTTTTAATTAGTTCACTGACGGTACTTTGATTTGCCTGATGGGTCATATAATAGGTAAGTTATAGTGTGCTATAGCATCGGACGTTCTTATTGAAGTTCGTGTTCACGTAATTGTGGATAGTAAATGATAAAACTAGGATATAGCTCTATCACCAGAATAGGATTAGTCGAATCAAATCAAATCAGGTAAAACGAAAGTCGAATACGGCGATATGTGAGTTATTGTATCGGCCCTGACGATACAAATGGGCTGACCTACCTATAGTTTTTAGTAGGATATCGATACTTATGGTACTATGCGTACCTAGTGTGTGTTGTATTATACACAGTTTATATCTGTTTGATATAGGACACGGCGCAGCGAACGATCTCATATACTCACTGGTGGGGTGATAAAAGTAGGATGACATAGGCCTATGATACAGGCTCCCATGCGCACGCCGTTCATAGACATACAGGCGTAGAACGTTGTCATAATATTTTAGTAGGAGTGCCCACGAGACGAACGTCGAGAACAGCGCCTCGCTACCGTCCATAGCAGGGTGTGCCTTTTCAATCAGGTTTATTTGGCAAACATTATAGATACATACTATAGAAATCAACTATATTTATTTTTAGGCATCCGTAAGGGAAGAATATCCACTCACCAGTATTATCAAATTCTTAAATTTAGCTTATTAAAGCTAATCTTAAATTCTTTCAGCATATTGAATTTATCATGCGATAAATTAAACTAGTTTTGTATACTTAACATCGAAAATTAAGTTGTTTGACTGATTTACCTATTATTATGGCACACCCTACTATTCGTATCTTTGTGTACCCAGTTAGCTCATCTATATTAAGAGGATTAGGTAACAATAAAGTATGCTTCAGTTAAATCTGCATTGTATTCAAAACAATAACATAAGAGTACAACCTACTATTTTACCTTGCGTTGGGGAATATCGCAAACAGCGCGAAGCGACAAGTATAGGAAGGTAACACTGAATAGCGCCAATAGCCTTTCGTTGGGGAATGTCGCGAATAGCGCGAAGCAACATGTATAGAATGGCAACACGGAGTAGCACCAATCTAGCCTTATGTTGGGGAATGTCGCGAATAGCGCGAAGCAACATGTATGGAATCAACACGGAGTAGCACCAATCTAGCCTTACGTTGGGGAATGTCGCGAATAGCGCGATGTAGTAAATATGAACTGGTAACACTTATTAGCGCAATCTAGCGTAACCAGCTTAAGACTCTGTAGAAGGTGAATGCCACAGATTGAATATTACAAACTCTGACTTATCATACTTCTCGTCAAATAAGTTACCGTTCCAATTGAATTACTCGGTATAAAGAAGTTTATACGATAGTTATTCCTAATTTAATATGCTCCGATTTTAGCAGAACTTATATAATATTAGAATCAATGCGCTGTTAGTTATTTCGTAATGACCAAATGTCAGTGTATTTCCGTCCGGCGTGCCGATCGCTCGCCGGTGACGTCTTTCGGTAAATTAGTTCCGGTTAAAATGGCGGCGACCGCCATTCGCACGATTAAGTCTGAGCGCGCGTGTTCTCTTCGTAAAGACTATGTGAAGTACGGAGCTGAGCCTGGATTAACTAAAGCTGAGTATTACCATAGTGTCCACACATGAACATCGTAGTATTTATTGGAGATGTTATATTTAAAAGCTCGTAATTTATCTATAATAAATTGGCCGTCCGTTTTGATCTACTACGGTCCGGAACAAACCGGACGAGCTCGCGTATTGTTTAGCATAGAAGTCCATAGTGGCCATGCAGGGCACCGGAGGTTCCCGTAGTGAGACGATTATGCTGGCCTTGGGGCGGGGTGTCGTCCTACTATCTAGTGATAGGGGGATATCCGCTTCCAGGCGAATGTCTGGTCGGAGGGGCGATGACGCTCGTCTCGAGGCTAGGGATTATGCGGGCCTTGGGGCGGGGTGTCGTCCTACTATCTGATGATAGGGGGATATCCGCTTCCAGGCGAATGTCTGGTCGGAGGGGCGACTGCGCTCGTCTCGGGGCTAGGTGGTCGTGCTATCGCCGTCCTTCTGGGATGGCCGCTGTAGGACACGTGTGTCTGGACGATCATTCTGTGTTTCGTGATTCTGAAGTCAAAGTATTGTACAGCCGTTTCCCGGGACGCAGATCGATCATGCATGTTCTCCCTCCCCTTGGGGGAGGGATTGATTGCCCTCGAACCCTGGCGGCTTACCCTAACGGGGTAACCGCATACCCTTCCCGTGGAAGCCTCGCTACTTTGACTGGAATGGGACAAGTTGAATTCCGTCTCTGACGTGGGATGTAAGAGATATCTCCCATCCGTGCTAGGAGAGGGTAGATTAGGAAAAGGCACCTACTTACATTATGACGTATAGAATACGTATGTGCAAGAATGTGGTGGAATGTGGTGGAATACTCATGAGATCATTTCACGTGCAGGTGGGTGACGAGATCGTGATGGTGCAAGGTCGAGGGGGACGGAGTCCCAAAGTCGAAATCGAAACGAAGGTATGTGCTCCCAGTTTATTGTATGATTTGTCGTCCATTTCCCTCAGGAGTAAATCAGCAGATTCCCTTATAGACACAATACGTGTATAGCATGTATTTAAATGTATACCTATTGCTATTAACTAGGGAAAGTGGCGACAATTAGAATGCACTCCACGAAATACTGGAAATAATATAATATTAATTTGTTTCTATATAATATTATGGTATCATTAGCCTACAAGCTCAGCCTACAAGCCAACTACAGATCGATTTAATCTTAGAATTTATGTTTAATATTACTGCATTACAATAACAAAATTCAATTCAAGTCGACGTTATTTGTAAAATTTTAGCTAATTTTCATTCTGAGTTTTGCGCTACCCTATAAATTCTTAATTTACGTAAACTTGGCATCTATTCAAACATTACCGAATGCAAATGCATTTGCCATTTAACATAAAACAGGCAAAATACCCGAAGTATCGGAGATAGTCGTATAATAATGTATAAGATTTTATACCGTCAAGCCAAGAAAATAGCCACAAAACTGCCACATTCAGATCTGAACTTCTTCGCAGAAGTAACCCGGCACGCAATAAAATTAAGTGCAGAAAAACTTTATTGCGAATCTCTGAATCGAGAAGATAGTCTTTTGTTGTAACAGTAAGGGTTGATATAGTAATTGGTTACTTTAATTGGAAACAGATAATATTTAAATGGACATTGCGTTGTATAGAACTGTTGCTTATTTAGTATGCTACAGAGTTGCACTTTTATTCTTACTTCATTTTGTTTCTATATACTTTTACATTTAGGATACTGATATCAAAGCAAGATCTTGAGGCAAGACGCCAGGCTAATGGTCAGACAAAATTTTCAATTATGTGAAAGATACTGGGGGAATCTCGCACAATATTGTATAAGGTTAGGTGAGCATGAAAAGGCATAACCCTTTAATCAGCCCTTATCCACCACTAGATACTAGGTAAAGACCTATCCGTGCCAAGTATAAACTTAGCGTACTGCGCAACTCTACTGCGAAGAGCTACTCTAAATGCTGCGAGGTTTTCTGCGTCATTATAATGTGTAAAAATATGTGATTTCGTAAGATATTATTCATTATTAATCAATTAGACCATAATAAACTCGTACTTTTTCTTGTAAAATCAATTTGCCTTAGTTATATTATACAACACTACACTACACTTTTACCGGGGGTAGACTTCCTTTGCAGGAGGTCGTCTTGGTGGGTACCCCAACAGTGCCAGTTATTCTACCGCCTGAGCAGTGATGTGCAAACATTACTGTGCTCCGGTAGGAGGGCACTGTAGCTAGTGAAATTACTGGGCTAAAGAGTCTTAACAACTTATGACTTGAGTGAGAAGCGTTGGTGCAGTGATCCTAGAATTTCACATCATTGCGAAATCCTGGGTACACTGTACTGATTATGGGCAGCGTTATCTCTTAACATCAGGAGAGCGTCTTGCTCGTCTTCTACTTCATCACATAAAAAAAAAACAACACTACAACTGCAATGACCAATGAAATTTTATAAGAGTGATAATGAATTACTTGGTACCGCACTGCATTTATCATTACAACATAATGAAAATATTCAAATGACCCTTACCGTCACCTCCTATGCTGCGGTTATAAGCAAAATCCCAGACTCTGAATACTGGAATCCTCCATGAATTTTATAGTGCCACAAGAAACTCCAGGAAGGAACCTTGCCTCGGATTTTTACAGTTAACAAAAGAAATATAAGCTGGATTTATTTAAAGTGGCGTCAGAAACAGGTGATATTTTTTAAAGTAAACGTGAGACTGAACGTGACGTGAGTGTGCGAATGTTGTGTTTGGTGCTTGTTGTTAAGGTGAATGGTATTATGTAAATTACTGTCTCTCGCTGATGTGCTATATTTTAGTTTTAAGCTTGTTATAGAAATGGTGCTGAAGATCGGAGAAGTGCATATTTCAATAGAAGATCTCATACACTACTGACCTTATGAAAAGTTATCATAGTTAAATCCCTCTTATCATAGTTCCTTATCATAGTTTAATCAACCAGAAAGAATGGTAATAAAAGAGACCATAATTAATTTTGGGTACCTATATTATTAAATAAGTGCATTATCATCATAGGCTCATTATGAATAGGTATGATTTATTAACAAATTGTCATTTGTCATTATGTTATTGTAGTGCAGTAAGGATAACATATAATTTTTAATAGAATAGTTTTAGAATAGTATATGTACGTTACAATTGGGAAATGGAAAGCTAAACACACACAGGAGATATTTACAACACTCAATTAAGGATCTTTACCACAAGAAATGAAGTGGTCGTAAACACTTCAACAAAAAAAAATACCCGTCGACTTGCAAACCTACTCCGTTTATTTTCGTCGGTTCAAAATGTGTATGAACCCATTAAATATAACGTTTTGTCGCATATTCGATCTGCATATTTTCAAAATATAAGCTGTATAATCACATTAGCTTTAAGAAAAAGCTACAGAGATGTATCCTAAGTAGATTAGCAGCATGTGGAGTCAAACGTGTGAGTATTTATGTCGCCACGACAAACCGAGACAAGGCGCGTGACTGGAATATATTGGTAATGAAATATGCAATAATAAAAACGGCACAACTCACGTCAAATATTGCCGAGAATATCTCGACCACGGTTTCGGACAATTACGATGTCCTTCATCAGGAGATCACGCCTGCAGCAACCGACGCTCACATGACCCGAAACCGTGGTCGAGATATTCTCGGCAATATTTGACGTGAGTTGTGCCGTTTTTATTATTGTAGTTATGGAGAACACTCGCGATAGTTTTAAAAATCGTAATGAAATATGCATCTCTGTAACGTGGCAACCAGGGAACTGCAGACGTTCAGCTATAATGGATGTTCAGGAATCCACTGGGATGTTCACACATCAATGTATCATAAGAGCAACATGTTTTTTATAGCAGACTAAACGAGCGTTTGACCGCAATCTCACCTGCTGGTAAGTGACGATGCAGTCCAAGTTGTAGCACGCTTGTTTTGTAAGAACCTATTCACTCTTGATTTGAACAAAGCCGGAAACACTGATGACGGTAAAGAGTTCCAGAGCTTTGTTAGATGTTGAAAACAAAAATTTGTATGTAACACCATCACAATGAGGACTTTCAAAGGCAACATTAATATACTACTAATATAATAAAGGTGAAATAAACTTTAGAGATTATAGACGATATAATATAATATTACTATGTAAGGATGGCAACATCCACCTACGGTGCGATATGTAGGTTATGTAAGGCAGGTGGGTAAACATCTGTTGCTCTTTCATACAAAACCAATAAATCAATCCCGATAAAACTCTGTAACGTAAGCCTATCTAGTATAAAAAAAAAGTAGTGTAGATCGCTGGAAACTTGGAACAGAAATGCTATATTTTATCCCAATTTTTATCTATAGACAACTATAAAAATGCCAATGATATGTTTCAAAACATAACCTTTCCAAACTTGTCCGCAACAATAATAAAAACATTATGACACACGTTACAAGTTGTCTCATAAAGCCGCGTCGCTTGTAACAAACGTGTAAACATAATATTGTTGACGCAGTACATTGTCAAAACTGGAGCGTTATCCGTTTTTTCCCTGTATCCGATCACAATCGGATATCATTAGTGTTATTTATGTGAGCGTCGTGCCGTGGACGTATTTCGACGTGACTTCAATTCAGAGCGCGCGTTTTCGGACACTCCCATTGTGTGTTGATTGCTATTTCTAACACGCGTTTTTCAGTTCTCCATGTACAGATCCAGGAAATTACTAAACGCTGAGTAAGAAAATAAGCTGAAGATCCTAATAAGAAAAATAGCAGAAAATAGTCAGCTGAGCTCATTGTCCTTTTTGGTTCACATCAAGGCAATAAAAGTATTGAAAGAAAACAAGGTATCAGCGGTACCTAGTTCTGGTGTTCTATCCGGAAAATTACTAAACGCTGAGTAAGAAAATAAGCTAAAGATCCTAATAAGGGAAATAGAAAACCAGCCAATTTAAAAGTTCTTTTTACAAGCTTTATATTACTTTCACCTGTCTGTTGTCTGTCTGTCTGTCTGTCTGTCTGTCTGTCTGTAATCAAATCTTGCAAGTTTAATTTGACCCACTTCCCGGTTTCCAATTGAGCTGAAAATTTGCATGCGTGTGTAAATCGGATGACAATGCAATATTTTTATGACATCGAGCTGATCTGATGATGGAGCTGGAAGGTGGCCAAAGGAACTCTGTCATAAAACAACGCAACCCCATCGAGTTTGGGCTCATTTTATTCGTCTTGACGAGTACTTTATGATGCAAGATGATAACAATAATTAAAGCTTGTTTTTAAAAAGTATTTTTTAAATTTCACTTGTTAGTTCAAACAGAGGCAATAGAAAAGTATTGAAAGTAGGCAAATATTATCAGCGGTACCTAGTACTGGTGTTCTATTCGTATAAGTAGCGGTAATCACTTACCAGCAGTTGGCTGTCTGCTTGTCTGTCACCTGTAACAAAATAAACAAAGGCTGATTTTATATTATAATTTGAGTGTGTATTCACTAAAATAGTTAAATAATTTAAAAGGATTGAAAGAGGATAATGTTTATTATTATTTTGTATGCTCGTATTTCATTCTCATAATTAGTTTACTAGTAAATGTTTACCTAACAATTTAAGTCAGATGTAAATTACTTATTACCTTTAATTGAAAATATTTAGCTATATAAAATGCAATGCAATGATATCATTGTTAAAATACTATTAAGTAATAAAACCTTTAGCGCACCTATTGTCTGTCATTCAATGAAAGGATAAAACTTTTAATAAATATATGTGCATTCAGTATCTAATATTTTTGTAATATACCCGCTCATCAATCTAGCTGCATTAACACCGTCTAGATAGAGTCTCCACACTATCCCCAAATAAATGCAGAGGTACGCTCTAATTACCCACGCGATAGAGCGAGACAAAAACACATTACCACCTGAGACAAACAGGGATAGACGATCAGAAGAGTCAATCCGTCAATGTCGTTTCGGATAATCTTGTAAAGCGAGTGATAAATCCGTTGAAGCCGCGATTTTTGCGTTTGCTATTATTAAATAAGGGTTGACGTACGTAGGATCTGCTTTGCAACGCTATATATCATTCCGTAATCTTATTCCTTTATTGAATACGTTTATTATTGTTTTACAGCGCATTAACAACGAAAGGGGCCTTATTTATTGCTTTTATGTGTTCTGCAGTTCTTTGAAATTGTTTATTGCGACATGTGCGGGTTGAATTGAATTTGTGAAAAAAAGAAAAGTCTGTTATTAGAAGACATTTATTATTGCTTTGTTCTCTGTAAAAAATAATATTTCATAAAGAAAATATCGTTTAAAAAACAAATTATGGATATCTTAATAATATTATAAACGTGAAAGTTTGTAAGAATGTATGGATGTCTGGATGCATGTTTGTTACTCTTTCACGCCTAACCGAGAGGACTAATTGGGCTAAAATTTGTTAAAAAGATAGCTTAGACCCTGGAATAACATATAGGTTATAGTAAAAATTGTAAAAACGCTGGGCGCAGCTAGTTATATATAATATGCATAAAGATATAAATAAATTATTTGTTTTAGCACAAACGTTTGGAATCTATAAAGATAAAAGTAAGGCATTTTTCAAACTATTGGTAGATATGGCGCAACTACAGCAAGGACTGTCACTGAGAATTCGTATCTGCACCAATGCATCAGACCGTGCGCTCCTTTTGCACTTTAATTCATTGTTTTAGACGTTTAACTGTGGGCTGTGGGCCTGCGGAAGAAATGAGCCACTAGTTTATACTCTACCACATTTATGTTGCAATTTAAGGCACTTCGTAAATGGAGGAAGAAGTTTACTTAAACAACTTTTCAAAAAAGTTAACCAGTAGCATTAAATTGCATTGTAGTAGCATTTCAATTACGTTAAAGACAATAAAAATTATTTATGATAATATTATAATCTGTGAAATTTTTCTACTAAGTAAAAGAAAGGGAAGGGAGGATGTGGTTGCTAGTTATCATCATCATCATCATCATCAGCCTATGTTCGTCCACTGCTGGACATAGGCCAGTTAAAATAACTATACAATATTAATTATTATTTTACTGTAACCTTTTAGCTGCGTACACTATCTATAACTTTTATGTTATAGTTTCTTCAATAGTTAATACAAGGCGCCTGACAGAAGAGAATAAATTAAGTACCCATGAGCGCTTTTTATATTATTAAGCCAACCTTTCATAAAAGCTCAATAATATTTCTTTTCCTATATATCCAATTCATCTAAAGTTGCGAAGAAGCTTACACATTTTGGGTAAACATAATAACATAACGGAATTGACTTCAAAGCCGTAAGCAATCGACCAAATTATGGAGTCCGTTTTATCTTTTATGGAGAAAAACTTTGATCATTGAATTTGACAGTTCTATTTTTATTTTTAGTAACAGTTTTCGTGCTTGAGAAAACTTGTTAAGGAGGCCGATTTTGAGGTCCGCCTTATCAATGGCAACAACGACACCCACGTTTTAATCCATATCTTTTTTTTTATAGCAGACTAAACAAGCGTTTGACCGCAATCTCACCTGTTGGTTAGTGACGATGCAGTCGAAGTTGTAGCACGCTTGTAGCATGTTAAAAACTACTGGACTGATTTTGATAAAACTTGCACTATGCTTTAAGTTGGTCTGACTTTAAGCTAATGAAAAATAATAATCAAAATCTAACGCTTGTACATTCCTGGTAAGTCAGTAGAATAACTGGCACTTGTTGGGGTGGGTACCTAGTCAACCTCCTGCAAAGGCACCCCCAGTACTATAAGATAAACCAACAGTCTTAGATACCTACTAAGTCAATATAACATGTTAAATATTATCTAATATTGGAGCAATCCGACCAAAGTCGCACCGCGTTCCAACACACGGCAGTAGCAGCTAACTTGTTGAGATAGTTGTAAACACAGAATATATAACTTTGGATTGGCCATCATTGCTTATGGTATGGCACACTATCTGCCATCACTATCGACCCATCGGCCTATGACAACTATCGACCAACAAAATTTATATTACTATATACATTATTGCAATTTTTCATTTTACTATTTTTATTTGTATCAGAGAAAGCGTTACCCGTATGGAGGGTATGCGTAATAAGTACATTTTTTCACGGCGAAAACAAAAAAAAAACAAAAAAAAAGCACCGGCAGAGACATACATTGAAAACTAAAGGTAGGTACAAAGTACTAAAATTGCGAGGATTTAAGTTGGCCACTCAACTTATCATAATTATTGACATTTGAATCGGATAGGGAAATTAATTAGGGTAACCTGTATATTCTGTTGCGTAGTAAAAACCCGTAGTATTAAAACAATCATATTTTTAATATATCAAATAGATGGTGGTTTCGTGGTAGTTATAACAATAAATAGTTATCATTCATTCATAAATTTTACTCGCGGTTTTGCCCGCGTGACATACCTTAGCTATGTTGATATAATATGTATGAGCCAATCAAGCTGTGATGCCTCTATTATTATTTTGCTTTATTTATCTTTAAAATCGACGACCGAGTGGACGACGTCCGGTGGGCCGCCCACAGTATCGCTTGAAGGATGAGGTTGAGAAGGACCTGAGCAGTCTCCAAGTGGAAGAATGGCGGGAGGTGGCGCAGGACAGACCGAGTTGGAGAGACTTGTTATCGGAGGCCAAAACCCACTTTGGTTTCTCGCGCCAGCCCATTAAGTATCTTTTATATAATGTATATACGTTGTATTAAATATCTGGTGCGTTTTGATTCTTACCAAGGTGGTTCCCATTTCCTATATATTAAGCGGTTGAAACTAAACTAAGTTTTCCAATAAATAATATTGCTTGAATGTGTGTCACAGAATTCAATAATGTTGTTGAAATACAGTACTAACAAAGTTCGTCTGAATCTCGCTGGTATTTGTTACATAGTTACTATAGAAAGCCACGTGCACTTGTGAATTATGTATTTGGTCGTAATATTTGGATGTTCTCCAATTGAAGATAATTGATTCACAAAGTAAGTTAAAAATACCTATTGCCAAATTATAATGTATCTTATCTTTATCATCATCGTTTCTGCCGCAGGACGTCTACTGCTGAACATTGGCCTTCCCTTTGGATTTCCATATGTACCAGTTGAAAGCGACCTGTATCCAGCGCCTTCCGGCGACCTTGTCCGGCGTCTTTATACTAGTAATAAAAAGATAGATAGGTACTATATAAAATTTAATAATTTAAAATGTGTCTAATAAAATCGCTAAACTAAATTTATCCTATATTCTCAAGTCCAGTACCAGTTTAAATATTATATATGATATTTTGTTGTTTTTTGATTTGCCATGCAAAAGATACTAGTTACACACAACATTGTGCACCTAGACTCTAGACCCCACAGGGCGTGCGGACAGCAGGTTGCTACTCGTATAACAATAAAATTGTGGCAATGAATCCTCTATCTATTAAAAATAAACAAAACAAGGTGAAAAGCCACAAAACTCATAAATAAAAATTCTATTCACATCAACCGAGTTTCAGATTTGCGTTACTATACCGTTATTTGTTTATTTTTATTTAGCTCCAACCAAAATAACTGTAGGTATTTTAGTTCAGAGTTGGGCAAATATACGGTTATACAAATAGTGAGAACGATCAGATGAAAGTGTCGCGATGTTTTTATGTTGACTTTTGACATACACCTATTGTGCATTTGTTAGTTTTATTTTTTGTTTGCTTACTGCGCTCAGCGGTTTCGCCCGTTACGCTGTGAAGTTGGTGTCATATTTTATTCCAGGACACATCTATTATTGGTTTTTATTTTTACCACCAATATAAAATCGTCACTTTTGAATATGGATCCGATTCCAAATGCTTAACATTAGTAGCAAGTGCAGTTTTTAACGCCTATGCATTATCATTATCCATATCCATACATATAATAAGAATGGAAATTTCTCCCCATTCATTGTGATCCTTTACTAAGGTGAACTGTGAAAATACGCATATGAACAAAACGACGCGAAAAAGTCGCTTGCGCGATCTAGATCGTAAAACATTTTGTAAATTTTTCCAAGGGAAACGTAAAATAAAATAATAAAATAAATAATAATCATTTATATCGGACACATCGCCCCTAATTTACATCAAAATTTCGAAGTAAAAGTAATAGAATATAAAGTAAATTCAATTCAAAAAAATCAAAAAGCAAAAAGTGCGACAAACTAAAAATACGCCATCTATCGATGTGGCCATAAACGAAAATTTACCAGAGTAGTTTTATTAGGCTTAATTTGTAAAAAGGTTATTACTTATGTGTGATAAAACGGCACAACCGAATTGTATGCAGTTTTCGCTAAAACGTTGCAAATTTCTCTAATTTGTAAATAGTATTGGTTTTATTTAAATCGGTTTTTAAATAAAAGAGTTATATCTATCTAAAGATTTACTTATCTATTATATAAAATCGTTCGTACACTTTTGTTCTATCAACGCACAGCCCAAACGGCTGGACGGATTGAGCTGAAATTTGGACAGCGTATTTGTAAGAAGATTTCATCGTGCAATAAGAAGCGATTTTTTAAAATTCCCTCAGGAACAGGAATTATTCCCGAAAAACGAATGTATGCAAATCCGTAACCGCTGAACCGATTAAGCCGAAATTTTGTAAAACGATAGTTGGGATTGTGATTAGAAACATCAAATAGTTTTTTTGTCAGAAATTTACTTTTAAGGGGGGTAAAGGGGGGTCGAAGTTTGTATGGAAAATTTAGAACCGCTGACCCTATTGAGCTGAAATTTGGTACAGAGATAGATTGAGTCCCAAAAAATTGAATGGTATACTTTTTATTCCAAAAATCAACCTCTAAGGCGGGATAAAGGAGGTCAAAGTTAGAATAGGAAATCGGTAACCGCTTCTTTGTTTAAGCTGAAATTTAAACCAGCGTGTTCTTTAGGTAACGAAGGCGACGTATAAAAAGGGATTTTTGCAAAATTCTTCCGGGAACGGGAATTATTCCCGAAAAACGTTTGTATGCAAATCCGTAACCGCTGAACCGATTAAGCTGAAATTTTGTAAAACGATTGTTTAGATTGTGTTTAGGAACATTAATTATTTTTTTTTTGACGAAAATTAACATTTAAGGGGGGGTAAAGGGGGGTCGAAATTTGTATGGAAAATTTAAAACCGCTGACCCTATTGAGCTGAAATTTGGTACAGAGGTAGATTGAGTCCTAAAAAATTGTATGGTATACTTTTTATTCCAAAAATCAACCTCTAAGGCGGGATAAAGGAGGTCAAAGTTAGAATAGGAAATCGGTAACCGCTTCTTTGTTTAAGCTGAAATTTAAACCAGCGTGTTCTTTAGGTAACGAAGGCGACCTATAAAAAGGGATTTTTGCAAAATTCCTCCGGGAACGGGAATTATTCCCGAAAAATGTTTGTATGCAAATCCGTAACCGCTGAACCGATTGAGCTGAAATTTTGTAAAACGTTTGTTTAGATCGTGTTTAGGAACATTAATTTTTTTTTGACGAAAATTAACTTTTAAGGGGGGGTAAAGGGGGGTCGAAATTTGTATGGAAAATTTAAAACCGGCTGACCCCATTGATCTGAAATTTGGTACAGTGGGAGATTGAGTCCTAAAAAATGATATGGGATACTTTTTATCCCAGAAATCAACCTTGAAGGGGGAAGAGGGGGGGGGGGTAGAAGTTTGAGTAGAAAATCAGTAACCGGCCATCTTTTAAAGCTCAAATTTGAACAGCGTATTTTTTATGTAACGTAGATGACCGATAAAAAGGGATTTTGCAAAATTTCCACGGAAACGGGAATTAATTCTAAAAAACGTTTGTATCCAAATCTGTAACCGCTGAACTGATTGAGCTGATATTTTGTAAAACGATTGTCTGAAGTGTGTTTAGGAACATTGAATAGTTTTTATGTCAGAAATTAACTTTTAAGGGGGGTAAAGGGGGGGTCAAAGTTTGTATGGGAAATTTAGAACCGCTGACCCTATTGAGCTTAAATTTGGTACAGCGGTAGATCTAATCCTAAAAAATGATATGCAATACTTTTTTCCCAGAAATCAACTTTTAAGGGAAAAAAGGGGGGTGCAAGTTTGTGTAAAAAATCGTTAGCCGCTTCTTTGTTTTTGCTGAAATTTGGACAGCGTGTTCTTAGTTACATAAACTAAGACGACCGATAAAAAGGGATTTTGTGAAATTCATACAGGAACGGGAATTATTCCCAAAAAACTTTTGTTTGCAAATCCGTAACCGCTAAACCAATTAAGCTGAAATTTTGTAAAATGATGGTTTGAGTTTTGTTAAGGAAATTTTTAATAGTTTTTATATCAGAAATTAACTTATAAGGGGGGGTCAAAGTTTGTATGGGAAATTTAGAACCGCTGCGCTGACCCTATTCAGCTTAAATTAATTTAGTGCAGAGGTTGATTGAGTCCTAAAAAATGGGATACTTTTTATCCCAGAAATCTACATTAAAGAGGAGGAAAGGGGGGGGGGGGGGTGCAAGTTTGCGTAAGAAATCGTTAACCGCTTCTTTATTTGAGCTGAAATTTGGATAGCGTGTTTTTAGGTGGTTTTGGCGACTCACGAGAAGGGCTTTTGCTAAATTCCCACTGGAACGGGATTTATTTACAAAAAACAATTGTATGCAAATCCGTAACAACTAAACCGATTGAATCGAAATTTTGTAAAATCATGGTTTGAGTTGTGTTTAGGAACATTAAATATTTATTTTGACAGAAATTAATGGGAAATTTAGAACCGCTGACCCTATTGCGCTTAAATTTGATACAAAGGTAGATTAAGTCTTAAAAAAAGATATGGGATACTTTTTATCCCAGAAATCAACCTTTGAGGGGAGGAAAGAGGGATCCAGTTTATGTAGGAAAGGTAACCGCTTCTTCGTTTTAGCTAAAATTTGGACAACGTATTCTTTATGTAACGTAGGCGACCGATAAGAAGGGATTTTGTGAAATTCTCACCAGAACAGGAATTTTTTCACAAAAACGTTTGCATGGAAATTAGTAACCGCTGAACCGAAAATGAGCTGATATTTTGTTAAGTTCTGTTAATGAATAGTTTTTTTATGTCAGAAATTAACTTTAAGGAGACTAAGTATTAAAGGAGGGGGAAGGAGGATCAGAGATTTAATGGGAATTCAGGAACCATGGAATTGATTTGAGTCGCGGGAAGGATGGTGTGAGAAATTAGTAACGAATAATAATTTAGCTGAGGTACATTACAGTAGAGATAAGTTAAAGAGTTACCGGGAAAGGACCACAAATAGTTTTAATTCCTGAAAAGAGGCGTGAAAATTTATGAAGGCGATAAACTACCGCTCAACTGAGATAATTTGACCTCTGGGAAAGGACATAGGATTGGTTTCTACGGTAGCGAACAAAACTGCATAGAAATACCCAACCCGATATTCTTCGCTACCCACAGCGGGAGCAAATAATATATAGCCATGCCTTATTTTACGCTTACAAAGTCACGGGGATGGAAATACTATCATAGTGAACATAGCAGCACCAAATTCGCTTTATTAATTGACTCTCACGCGCAACGAAGTGCGCGCGGGTCAGCTAGTTTTTAAATATGCATCTCAATCTCATCAAATCACACCATCTCTCATTGGTCAAAGCAACTTGTCACTTAATATTATAACTTATTATCGAAAGCTCTTTGCTTATAGCCGATCAACTCGAAAAGAAGAAGAATATGCATCTAATTTTAAATTCTTAATCTTAACGCCTGTCAGTGACGTAACCAGTTGGATATCTAATCGAAGTGTTCAAGGCATAAAGGCAATCTCTCACGTCAATGTACCCACATCTTATTGGCAGGGAGTAAATCAGGCAATACAACGTCCAATCAGACTCAGCATTTCTTCAATGTGTGAAATACACACAGATGTTTAGTGATCGTAACCCAGCTGGTAGTAAGTGTAACAAAACTTCGCTTTACTGGTAGACCCACGAAATCCTTGGTATTCTGCCTTCAGTAGAGATTTTTAGTGTTCAGTGTTCAGCTCTAAAGTTAATTCCCAATTGCTGGAAAAAATATTCATCAAATAAGATTGTTTTAAAACTGTGTGTTGATATTAAGAGGGGATATTACGCTCTCTCGCTCGCATTATTTGAAATATAAATCATTCAATCAAATCATTGTTTTCATTTTGAAATATAAATTCGTCGTTTGAAATATAATATAATTTCAAACATTTTAAGTGTTTCCAGTTCGATATTTTAAATAATGGCATGGGGAGATATATAAAAAAATCTGATTCTCCGAGCGAGTGGATGTTCAGCGTAATAAGCCCTCTTAAGCCTGTCACGATTTCTACACGATGATTAATGGTTATATTACAGGTTGAAAGGATATAATATTCAGTTAATTAGTTAATACTAAGACCTTATTATGTACCTAATAGGGGAGCAAATAAAGTATTGAGTAATTCTACTTTGATTTTAAAAGTACCAAAAAGCAATATAAAGCTAACAACAACAAAGCTAAAATTAGGCAATTAATAAATACGACATGATGTGAGACAAAAGCAATCAAATAAAGTTCCTCATGTCGCATCCTACGTGTTTACTCTTTACTCGAGACTCGCTCCTCTCAATAAAACTTTGCAAAACATAATTTACAATACGAAGGTACCTCTACGCCCTACATGTACAATTGAAACAACAAAACAGCACAACTCACGTGTAATATCATCTAAATATATATAAAAGCAAAGAGTGACTAACTGATCTATCAACGCACAGGCACGGACGGATCGGGTTGAAATTTGGAACACAGATAGGTTTTATGACGTAGATCGCTAAGAGTTTAATCTAGTTGTTGATATTATAAGCCACGGTTTCGTATAATTAATATGACTATTTAAAAACAGGAGCGTCGGTTACTATAGGTGTAAACTCCTGATGGTATTGTAATTGTCCAAAACCGTGGTTGAAAATTTGGTTGAATCGACAAATGTAAAAGTTTTTTTTTAACACAGTTTTATTAATCTTCTTTATTTTTATGATTTTTGCGTGCAATTCACTCTTATTCTTTGTCAAACCTGCCAGCAGGCATATATTTTGTTTTTTTTTTAACCACGATTTGGCGTGATGTTAAACGACGATGCGGCAGTAGATACTCTGCATTTTGTCTACATCACCATCGACATAAAAACATAACCAGTCCACTTTAGTAGTCTCATCATCATCATCGTCTCGGCCGTAACACGTCCACTGCTGAACATAGGCCTCCCCTTTGGACTACCATATGTTCCGGTTGGAAGCGACCAGCACCCAGCGTCTTGCGACGACCATTATAAAATTGTCCGTCCACCTTGTAGGTGGACGTCCTACCCTGCGTTTGCTAGTCCGAGGTCTCCACTTGAGCTCTTTTTTTAGTAGTCTAATGAAACAAAATTGATCATTCACTGGCTGCAACAAACTAGAAGTCGACAAAAATGAAACATAAACTAGCCACCTTATATTAGCTGTTACTTGGTTAATAACGTTAATAAATGCACTAGTTATTTACTCGGGAATTTATCGTTTTCGGCACACCTGGGGCCTGCACTCGTAAACTTTGTTCCGCTTACCGAGTATTGGGTAGTAGTAGCCAATACTTGCCAATACTTAACTCCTTTTACTGCGGCACTTATTAATTTTCTTACCCTACCAGTTATAGTATGAATTGTTACTGAATCCTGACTTGGACGTGTAAGACTGCTGATTGTGTTGTGTGTCTAATACCAAACGGGATTAACGATAAAGTCGCTGAATCGCTGCAAAATGTTTTTTTTTTAAATAAAGCTGTAATAATTAAAATTTGCTTAAGTTCGCCCATAATAATAATATTTGTTTGTTTTATTTTCTATGAATAAAGATAATTTATTAATTTGATAGACATATATTTCAAATAGATATACGTAGTCAAAATTAACGTTAAAAAATACGCGTCGACTTGTAAACTTTTTTCGACGGCTTAAAATAAATTAAAAAAACTGTTATTTTTCAAAGAAAATTTCTCATATTTTACACAATAACACATTATATAATATGTCATGTCGACAATAAGTATTATACGATTTCGAGAACTAACGCAAGCGTTATCCTTTATATATATACCGAATAAACTCACGGATATAAAAGTCGGAGCTAGGCTCGACCCTGGGTTTCGGACTATCTGGGTTTAGTCGGTATATTTACATAGTTAATAAGCATTATTTATATGACATGTTGAAATAACTGCGTAGTAATATTAATGAACCTCCTTGCTAAAGTATATTGTAAAAAGTTCGACCAGTCTTAAAGTTCACCTGCCCGCTTAACAAAATGTCCCTGACTCATAGAGAAACAACGTGCACTTAAAAATTGTTTATCTCCTTTAGAGGTATATACTAAAGAAAGGATAAAACTTGACCATTCTCAGCGTCTTAGAGCTAAAAGCTAGGTATCTTTAAGACATTAATTTAATAACCAAAAGATGAGACATAATGATATTATTATAAAGTGCTATTTTTTTTCGTGGCAAATGCCTTTATTGTGGCAATAAGAAAACAATACTACAGCTACTACAGCAGTAAAAAAACACTTAATTTTATAACATTTAATTCAGTTCTCAAGTCTGCCAACATTTTGTAGGGCGGACCACAAAACTACAAAATACGAGGATTTGATATTTAGTGGGATGTTGTAGTTATTATTGAACATAGATGGGAATGTAAATGAGAAATTGGGAACATTACCTGAATAAATATTGTTTTTTTATTATGAAATAAAATACCCTGTGTCAAAGTTAGGATCCTACATAATGTAGCATAAGAACAGGAAGATGATAATGACCCTATGTGTTAAAGAAAGTCTCTACATTCTAGCTAGATGAATACCTAGCTCCGTTGCCAATATTTGTGACCATTGTATTTTTTCCCTGGTTTTAGCCAAATTAGGCAAGTCAATCTACAGCCGCAGTAATGCTCTAGACTCCACCTGGACTTGTTTCCATGTAATTAAAACTTCTCCTTCAGTTTGGTAGTGAATTTTGGACCTTTTTGTATTGTTCCCTGTACTAAAAATATACAGAATTCCAACAGATGCATACATCGTCTAAATATTTATAAAGAAAGAGTGTCTGATTGACTGATCTATCAACGCATAGTCCAAACCGCTCAACGGATTTAGTTGAAATTTGGAACACAGATAGGTTTTATGACGTAGACCCATAGACCCCCGCTAAGAAAGGATTTTGCCACGCGGGCAAAGCCGCGAGCATTATTATCTAGTAAAAGGAAATAGTCACTGAATAACTGACTGATCTATCAACGCACAGTGCGCGTGAGATCAGTCAGCTGTGCGTAGCAGAGCCCGAACCGCTCAACAGATTTGGTTGAAATTTGGAACACAGGTAGGTTTTATGATGCAAAACCGCGATGCAAAACCGCGAGCAGAAGCTAGTTTGTAAATAAAGTGTGAAATTTTATGAGAATGATACATAATATTATGTATATTTTATACATAATATTATGTATTACTATACCTATGGAAAATATTTAACTTTTGTATATTTTACCTTTTGTACCTTTGTACTCGGGCGCAATCGCGATGAAAATTGATTTCGTTTATATTAATATAAAATAAATATTTTTGAATATTGGTTCTGATTTAAAAGAGGTTTTGATTATAATATTGGAAACCTATTTATGTAAAATTTAATGGCCAAACTGTTTTATTTTGTAATTTATTTTCCTAGTTTTAAAGTATTTATACTGCTATCTTAAATACGTTCGCAAGGTAAACAAAGAAAGGCAAGACAATGGAACTTGCAAACACTGTTTAGTGCAGATTTCCAATGGACTTGTTTGGAAAGCTGTAAATCGTATTAAATAAAAACTAAGTAATGCTGTATCGAAGAGTTTGTTTAAGATACAATGTTGTATTGTTTTACTTGGAACTTGATTACAAAGATCCTTTCAAGTCTGCGATGAAAATAAAAAGGAAGATACGGTTCAAGCATCTTACAAATGGAGCGCTCCAATTAGGTTCATGCACACAATTTTACTTCGACGCAAGTTAACGCGGCACTTTTCGACTCAGCAGGCCCAAGTTTGGCTATAGCAACGATAGCGCGTATCATATTTTCCTTTTTTATTTCAATCTAAAGCTGACGACAGACAGACGCGGAATCGCGCGGAAAAGGACGAGCGATCTTCATTTTGTTGCATGCCCGCGTCCGCTTGTATTGTACAGTCAACTACAAAGAGATGTATCCATGTTAGGCTTACAAAATGAAGTAAATTTTCATTTGCCACAATGAACTACCCTTGATTCGTGACATTTCTAGTAGCAATCAAACTTTATATTATCATCGACTCGTTTAATATGCAACAATGATGTATCCCACTACTTTTCCTTAGATGATACATAATAATAGTGTTCGGGTAGATAAGGTGGCTTTTGGGTTGTATTGATTTTTTTTATGAAAACAAACGTGTGCCTTGTCTCAAGTTTATTGAATGACTGATTGGTTTGGATTTGACATTTGACATCTAACTAATTACTCAAAACTGACGTTTGACTTTGACAAGTATGCATGCATTCCTACAATTGGCTAAGATTAGGTAGGCCTTTGAAATACATAAAAACAAATAAAAATAGAATGAACATAACCGCCCACCAAAGGACTATAAGAGTCCTTTCAAAACAAACTATAACATTATTCACAAACAAAAATGCTTTTTCCAAATTCTATCTAAATTGGCTTAGCATTCTGAATTTAGTAGTTACTGATTATACAAACAAAATCTCTTTGCATTTAAACTAAAATAAACAAAACAAAAGTTTTTTGGTAAAAACAAGTAGGTATGAATTTATAAACAAGCTAGTTTTACACAAGTACAATCGAGAACAAAAGTGTTAATTATTTTCGATTGGCAAACATCGAGATATATAAATAGAGGTCACACGCCAAACTGAAGTATTGTCCCATTTGACATCTAAAGTTATCATAGATGAGAAAAAACAAACAGAACGTACTTATGCCAATTTTTTGCCTACTAAATAAAAGGCACAAGGACAGCAATGTTATTCACTCATCCGTGAAAGAACCAAACCGAAAACCAATATATTTTTTTTTTATGTTATGAAGTAGAAGACGAGCAAGACGCTCTCCTGATGTTAAGACCTGATGTTACCTATTATGTTGATACACCTTGACATGTCATGTCACGTCATTTCATACATTTTTGACAATCTAATCGGTTCGTACTATTCGATTCGATTTCCTAACCGATAAGTGAATAGCCAATAAAATAAATAACCTATTTAATTTAGTAACTTATTATGAGAAATTATGAAGGGTAAAAATGTTAAAGATAGTTTAACTTTAAAAATTTGCGATAGTAGCGCCCCGCAAAAAGGACTCCTTTTTGAAAATCACTCTAACGAACCTAATATGATATATGGGTACTAAAGCAGGTTTATTATGTTTAAACAAGGTGGCAATTAATTACAGTTTTAATGTAAATGTATAATCTGTGGAAGTTTAATTTGAAAAAAAAAATGTTTTTTTGCATAAATTTCAACGAAAAACACCGAGATAGATAAAAAAAAAATACGATAAAATAATGTGTGTGAATGAAAAAATAATCAAATTATATTAAAATCGATTCAATGAAAATAATAATATTAAAATAAATGATTTTTTTACATAAGGTTTTACTAACAATTTTACTTTCTCTTAAGCCATCAATAGATAAACGTAAACTAGGCAAGTAAACACACAATGTCACATCTTTATATTTATTCTTTGACAAAACGAGACAATGTCAAAATATCTCAGCCGCTTTGTTTGAATAAAATTGTAAAATGTTTATCTAGTTACTTACCGATGAAAACTTATTACTTTGCACTCGGCGTGTTGCGTGAACAGTTGGTGCAATACCTCAACACACACCCCTGCATATTATTTGTGTTTTTATGGGTTTTTTTTTGTATCAAATGTGAGCAGAGCTAGCTACTGACGCGCTCAAAAGCAGGTAAGCAACTAATTTAACACGGGTATGTAGCCCTGTATTTAAAAAGCTCAGTAGGGATGGGTGATGAGTAGGGCTTGTTGGCAAATAACATAATTTTGATATACATCGTTTGACAATGTTGTTTCCACTTTTAACACTGTAAACTCTAGTGAACCCGTCAGGACCGGGATGTTTATCTACTATTCTTCCCATGGCCCATTTTCCAGGTGGCAATTGTTCTTGTTTTATGAGTACTATATCTCCTATTTTAAATTCCTCTGAATTCTTTAGCCATTTTGGTCTCTGTTGTAGGCGAGATAAGTATTCTTGTTGCCACCGGCTCCAAAAATCATTGAGCAGCTTTTGTGTGTACTGCCAGCGTGTCAGGTTGCTCGTCTTGACATCCTTCAAGTCTGGGCTGGGTACGGTGATCGGGGCTTCTCCGATTAGAAAGTGTCCTGGCGTTAGCGGTTCTGTGGTTTCATCGGCGTCCTCAATTGGGCACAGCGGACGGGAGTTAAGACATGCTTCAATTTCACACAGTACAGTGGTCATTTCTTCCGTAGTAAGGTTGGTGTTCAAAATTCGTTTTAGGTGGTACTTCATGGATTTCACACCGGCCTCCCAGAGTCCTCCGAAATTAGGTGAGTATGCAGGTATGAAATGCCACTGTGTTCCGTCGCTGGCCAGTGAATCCGTGATTTCTCCGTCGAACTGTAAGCGGGCCTCCTTCCAGGCGTCAGTCAGGTCCTTATTGACACCGATGAAATTTCTGCCTTGGTCACTCCATAGATTTGCGCACCTTCCTCGGCGGGCGCAAAATCTTTTAAATGCGCCGATAAAAGCGTCAGTCGTCAAATCTCCAACTAATTCCAAGTGGATGGCCTTGGTGGCCATGCAGATGAATATTGCAACATAAGCCTTTGTTGTCGTTGCTCCTCTACCTTTCTTGAGCAGTATCTGGAACGGCCCAGCAAAGTCAACCCCTGAGTTCAAGAACGGACGTGCTGGGTTGACTCGCACGTTTGGCAGATCTCCCATGAGTTGCGTCCTTGGTTTGGCTCGATGCTTGGCACAAGTATGTCACCGATGGATATGTAGTTTGACAATAGCTTTAGCTCGCAGGATCCAATATTTAGACCTCAGGTGACACAGGACCAATTGCATCCCTCCGTGCAGCGTCTTCAGGTGAGCGTCGGCGACGATCAAAGAGGTAAGTTTGGTTGTTTTACCCAGAATGATAGGATGTTTTCCTTCTTCGTCTAATGTTTCTGCATGTCTCAATCTACCGCCCACCCTGAGTATACCGGTTTCGTCTAAATATGGGTCTAGTGACTTTAGTTTACTTGTCTTCTTCACCTGCTTCCTTTTCTTTATTGCATCTATGTCTTCTGAAAATTCCTGTTCTTGTGCGATCTTTATGCAAATATTTAGCGCTTCGTCTAATTCCTTCGTGCTTATTTGTTTTTGTATGTCTTCTCCTTTCTTCTTGTTTAGAAATTTCCTGCAGTATGTTATTGTTTTTGTTAGCTCCTTCAGTGTTCCAAAATCTTCAAATTGATTGGCAATGCTTCTTTCTGTCTTATCCCTGGTTTCCATGTTCATAAATGTCTGGATCGCGTCCTTCTTCTTCCGTTGTTCTATTTCCGTTGGTATTATGTTTGGTCTTGAAAATTCTATTCCTTCCTCTACTAACCATTTTGGTCCCTTCCACCATAGATCACTCTTTTTTAACTCCTTCACCGACATGCCTCTGGATCCTATGTCTGCCGGGTTGTCTTGGGATTGAACGTGATGCCACTGGGTGCTGTTCACGTTTGAGGTGATTTCAACGACGCGATTGGCGACGAATGACTTCCATCTTGAAGGTTCTCCAAACAACCAGGACAGGACTATGGAGGAGTCAGTCCATGCGAATATTTGTGAAGATGATAATCTCATTGCTTGAGCTACTTGTTTCAGCAGTCTCGAGAGCAGCAGTGCACCGCACAATTCTAGACGCGGTAGCGATATTGTTTTAAGAGGTGCCACTCGTGTTCTTGCAGCGATGAGGGTGATTTTGTAGGCACCATCAGGGTTTTTAACACGGCAGTATACGACTGCGGCGTAGGCTTGTATGGATGCGTCGCTGAACCCGTGAATTTCAATGGCTTTCTTGTTTGAGTTGTAGGTGTTCATCCATCTATCGATGCATATGTTAATTAGGTCTTCTCGAATGTTAGTCCATTCTTCTTTCAGTGCAATGCTGATTTCTTCGTCCCAACTAACTTTCTCGAGCCATAGTTTTTGGATTAGAATTTTCGCCAGTACTATGCATGGAGCAATCCAGCCAAGTGGGTCGAAAAGTTTCTGAATGTCAGAGAGAATGCTTCGCTTCGTAATGGGATCGCTCACTGGAGGTAGCTTTAAGTTGTATTCGAACTGATCATTTCCCAAATTCCACTGTATACCTAATGCCTTGACTACTCCATCGACCTTGAGTTCCAGGTGCGCGTGGCTTGATCTTTCGCTTGGTTCTAGACTTTGCATGAATTCTGCGTTGTTGGAAGACCATTTCTGGAGTTCGAAGCCACCTAAGCGTAGTAGTTCCTTCAGGTCTTTGGTGACTTGTATGGCTTCCGGCAGCGTATCACAGCCGGACATGTAGTCGTCGACGAATCCGTCTTCCCTCACAACTCTCGCAGCTTCAGGATACTTGTCACCTTCGTCGATGGCTAGTTGTATGAGTGTCTTTACCGCCAGGTAGGGTGCTGAAGCGGTTCCGAAGGTGACTGTCAGAAGTCGGTAGTCGGTGACTGGATCTGATGGATTATTACGCCATAAGATTCTGAGGTAATCCACGTCGTCTTCGTGTGCGCGGACCATTCTGTACATTTTGACAATGTCAGTGACGTAGCATATTGCGTGAGTACGCCATCTCATGATCAGGTTTCTCAGGTCTTCTTGTAGTGCAGGTCCAGTTAGTAGTTCATCGTTCAGTGAAATTCCATTTAAGCCCTTACACGAGGCGTCAAACACGACTCTTGTTTTCGTTGTCTCTTTGTCTTCACGTATTACCGCGTGGTGTGGTAGGTATACTGATTTTATTTCCCTTTCTGTATTAGGGACCTTTTCCATATGATTTAAGTTTATGTATTCTTCTATCACTTTAGTGTATTCTTCTTTAAGTTTTCCATTTTTGTTAAATCTTCTTTCTAGTTGTAAGAATCTTCTAAATGCAATTTCTCGTGTATTTCCTTCGATTGATTTTGGTTCCTCTGTTTTAAACGGCAGCTTAACTATGTATCTTCCTGTTTCGTCTCGTTTATGTGTTCTCTCGTATATGTCTTCACATAGTTGCTCGTCTCTTGTTAGGTTTCTCTTTGAATCTGTGTCTATTTCCCATATTGTTTTCAGTAAATCTTCTATGTTTGTCTCTTCCTGTGAAATGGCCGACAAGGACTTCTCTCGAGTGATAAGTTTCATCTTAGTTCCTCCCATAATGATCCATCCTAGGTTGGTTCTTTGCGCGCATGGTGACCCTAGGGGACCCTTGATTAGTCCTTGTTGTAGTATAGTCGTATACTCTTCTACTCCTAACAGCAGATCCATGGTTCCTGGTTTATAGTAATCTGGATCGGCCAGGTTGAGATTCTGCAGATGAGGCCATTCAGTCACCGGCTTAACGTCTGAAGGTATGTTTGCAGTCAAGCGCTTGGACATCACGTAGGCTCGTATAGGTAACATGAAATTTGATTCCCAACGTGACAAAACTTGCACTTCTACTTCTTGCTTGACTTGTACCTTCATAGATTCCATTCCAGTGACGATAATATTTACTGGTTTGCGTTCTAGTTTTAGAGCTTGAGCTGCCTTCTCACTTATAAAACAAGCTTGTGATCCTGAATCGATGAGCGCCTTGAGTACAGTAGTTTGTCCATGTTCTCCCTTAAGTATTACTACTGCAGTGGCCAATAAGCAGACCTTCTTATCTTCATCGTGATGATGAGACGCTATCGTGGTATGTACTTGCTTCTCTTCTACACCTGATTGTGATGATGCTGGTTGCGTAGGTTCTTTTCCTGAAGTCGAATCATCTTGTTTCCTTGGCTGATGTAGAAGGGTGTGGTGTCGTCTCTTACATATGCGGCAGGACACTCGTACACGACACTTAAATGCTGAGTGTCCAGGAGTCAAACAATTGTAGCACAGTTTGTTATTCGTTACATATTGGCTTCTTTCAGCAGTTTCCATCGCCGTAAATATCTTGCAGTGGCATAGGGTGTGATTTTCTTGACACATGGCGCAGGTCTTGTCCGTGGTGGATACATGAAGCACTCTTTCCTTGACAGGTCTCGGAGTGACAAGCTCGATCGTGCGAAATCTTGATTCTAGGAACTGTTTTAAATCTTCTAACGTTGACAATTCTTCTCTATTTTTGGTGTAAGCGAACTCTTCCCACTCCTTATGAGACTCTGAGTCTAACTTCTGCACGACTAGGAATATTATTATAGGATCCCAAGAATCTGTTAATACGCTGAGGTTTTCCA
This sequence comes from Hemithea aestivaria, assembly GCA_947507615.1. Classification (NCBI taxonomy): domain Eukaryota; kingdom Metazoa; phylum Arthropoda; class Insecta; order Lepidoptera; family Geometridae; genus Hemithea; species Hemithea aestivaria. Next base: position 7,204,434 of record OX382344.1, on the reverse strand, counting down.
GACTGTTGAGAACTTCACTGGTGGTGTCCAGAAGAGCCTTCAACTGCGAAGCGGTTTGTGTGGTACATTTCTTTTGTGCGAAGAGCCGTTTTAATAAAGAATTCACAATCAAACATTTGTTCCCATATCGTTGATTTAATGTAGTCCAAGCTTGTGTATAATTAGAATCTGTCAGTTGTATATGCTTGAGTAACGCTGCTGCCTCACCCGTGATGCTGGTTTTCAAGTAGTGCAGTTTCTGGACATTGGACAGTGATTTATCATTATGTACCAATGAACAGTACATATCATTAAAGGCTGGCCATTCTTCATAATTACCGGAAAAAGTAGGAATTTGTATTCGAGGTAGTTTGACTTGTGTGCTCGATGATACACTTTTGGTCACATCGCCCTTCGATCGATCTTCTGGAGCACACGCGACTGTGGCTAACGTGTCGTTTATGTCGCCCACTAAACTCAAATAAATGTCTTCGTAGATGTAGTATTCCTCATTTAAAAAATATGGCAGAAGAGCCCGTTGATCCTTTTTAGTATTTCTGATTAAATCTTCATGATGACTTTTGAAGGAATTCCAATGTTCCTCCACGCACTGCAGACGAGATTGAAGATAACCTTTAGTTATTCGTTGTTTAGGTGTTTTTTTAAAATTGATTTGAGTCTTTTTTAACGCTTCTGCCTTGTCTTCCAGCAAATTAATTAATTGTTCAATGCTAGCCATTTTAAAGTTTTATCACCACTTAAATTCCAATATTTTCACTTTAGTTCCCTTTTAAAAAACCTTTCACGCCTTTAATATTAGTTAGAGTGTAAATTTTCACTATAATAACTGCACTTTTTTACGAATAACAAGTTTTTTGCGTAAACAAAATTGCACCGGCCACGCGTTATCTATAAAATCTTCGACAGCTCGGCGTCCATTTTCTTGTTCGTAATCCGGCTCGATTATGGACCATATGTTCGGGTAGATAAGGTGGCTTTTGGGTTGTATTGATTTTTTTTATGAAAACAAACGTGTGCCTTGTCTCAAGTTTATTGAATGACTGATTGGTTTGGATTTGACATTTGACATCTAACTAATTACTCAAAACTGACGTTTGACTTTGACAAGTATGCATGCATTCCTACAATTGGCTAAGATTAGGTAGGCCTTTGAAATACATAAAAACAAATAAAAATAGAATGAACAAATAGCATTTAAAATGAATCGAATATAGTATAAGATTTGGTGGATACTGAAAATGTCACGAAGTAAGGGTAAATAATTTTTGCATACTAAAAGTTCCTTCATTTTGTAAGACTAACATGGATACATCTCTTTGTAGTTGACTGTACTCGTATGTGACAGGTTACGTACAAATTCTATATCGGTGATAATGAAAAGTGTTTGACGTATCAAGAAAAAGGGAAGTTATGTTGGAGAATATTGAATTATGCAGACGGATTGAGAGTGGTAATACGAAATTTGTGAAAAATAACGTTTATTACCATACTTATTATAATAGTTATACCATACTTATTATAATAGTTATACCATACTTATTATATATATTATAATAGTTGTTTATTTTATTACAAAATAAGTGAAATTAAAAAAAAACTGTTTTTAAAAACAAGCTTTTATTATTATAACCATAAAGTACTCGTCAAGACGAATCAAATGAGCTCAAACTCGATGGGGTTACGTCGTTTTATTACGGATTTCCTATGACCACCTCTCAGCTCCATCATCAGATCAGCTCCATGTCATAATAATATTGCATTGTCATCCGATTTATCCATGCATGCAAAATTTCAGCTTAATCGGACACCGGGAAGTGGGTCAAATTTAAGTTGCAAGATTTGATTACAGACAGACAGACAGACAGACAGACAACAGACAAGTGAAAGTAAATAAAAGCTTGTAAAAAGTGCCGCACCGCAACCGCTTTAGCGTGCAGTGTGTCTATAGCTTTAAACTTGGAAAGATCTTTGTAATCAATTTGTTGTGTTTAATCAATGTCAATAAAGCTGAGTTGTTATCGCGTTCTGTTTTAATGACGTCATAAAATGTTTGTGTTTCATGAAGAATAGTTTGTTGTGTTATAATAAAATTTGTGGTATTTATACATACAATTTATACGATCTAAACGCTTGCATTCAAAATTTTCTTACCTATTTTATGCTTTAATTTGTATTTAATTCGTAATTTTGATGGATAATTACGTATGTATTCACTAGTAATATGTTCATTTGCACAAAATGAAAATGAAAAATAAATAGCACTCCGGGAGTGCCGGCAGAAGTGAAAACTTCAATATTAACGTTGTGTTTAATTATAAGTATAAAAATACTATCATTTATGAGGTAGAATACAATGTTTATTTATTGCGCTATCGTACACAAATATGACAATTTATATGTTGTTATTTATAATATTATATCGTTATTTATATATAACATTAAATTTTATCTCTCAGAAAAATCAACTTCCATCCATAATTTCTACGACTTTTACACCATCGTTATTATCAGAATCATCATCGCAAATTTTTACAACTGATACATTTGGTTTATGATAACTGAAGTAAGAAACAAACAGTTTTGATTCGAACCTATTTAAGTGTCTAATAAAAAAAATATAAAATATAAAAATAAAATATAAAAAAAAAATATTGGGCGCGCGCTTGTCTAAGCCCCCTGTGCCGCCTAAACAGAGCAGCACACTCAGGCACGGTAGAAAGAGTGGGAGATACTAGTTGCTCTCCCTTCCCCTCGATCTTACGCTTTTTCGATCAGCATCACGTGACCCTGACGCGAGTTTGAAAGTTTTTACCCATACAAAAAAAAGTGCTCAGCGCCGCTAAAGAAGTTTTCACTTCAAAAAAAATAGTTTAGAGTTGTTGTAGTGATCTTTATGTTAAGCTTTTTGCGGGGAAATCTAACGAAAAGAAAACTTTTAGATACTAATTTTCATCGCTTTTACTATTAGTACGACTTGTATGAATTTGAACACAACAATATCAATTATTTATTTATTATTATTTATTTTATTAAAATAAGCAAGTATTTTTTATCACATCGAGCGAAATTTTGTTTTGACATTCTGAATTTTTTTACATTTTATCTTTTGTGTTTTTCATTTTATATTATAGGTATATATTAATAAATAATGAATTAAAATTGTAAATATAAAAATTGCATGCTCTATATGGCAGAAATATGTTGAGCCAATCATATTACAGTAAACATCTAATTATGTACACATATTTCTTGCAATAAATAAATGAATTGAATTGAATTGAAAATATCGCATATAACCTATGTACAAAAAAACTGTTACCATATAACATAGCTCCTTTTACATACGTTTAAAAATAGAAGTCGACATTGCACATTAATTTGAGCCGTAAAAATTAAGCGCGGATTAACGCTCGTTCAATATTCAGAAAGCGACGTGAGATGAACTCTCGCTCGAGAGTTTATCATCGCGCTGTCACTCTACCGTTATTTATGGACCAGTAAACTTGGAAATATATTTTCCTCGTCGGCGGCCGCGTCCATTTCAGGTTAAGCCCCTTGGGCCAGGGCACTAGACGAGTCGAGTGTCATAAATTTGAAAACTGTTTCGCGAGAACGAAAAAATGAAACAAATATTTGACCACTGACTGTTGCAATCTACGCGGATATCGCGCTCTATAAAACAATACTGACAACTATGTAATTTATTGCTTTATTATTAACTGTTTAGATATTTGTTTATTCAGATGCTGCTTAAACTGATATCTGCCGTCTTCATTTCTAAATAATTACACCAGAAATTTGAAATGTTCTAGACTAAGACTGGAATAACACTACGATAGGTACAAGCACAGCAGGTAAAACGACTGACCACAGTATAGTAATACAAGTGAAATTTAAAAAATACTTTTTAAAAACAAGCTTTAATTATTGTTATCATCTTGCATCATAAAGTACTCGTCAAGACAAATCAAATGAGCCCAAACTCGATGGGGTTGCGTTGTTTTATGACGGAGTTCCTTTGGCCACCTTCCAGCTCCATCATCAGATCAGCTCGATGTCATAAAAATATTGCATTGTCATCCGATTTACACACGCATGCAAATTTTCAACTCAATTGGAAACCGGGAAGTGGGTCAAATTAAACTTTGCAAGATTTGATTACAGACAGACAGACAGACAGACAGACAGACAGACAACAGACAGGTGAAAGTAATATAAAGCTTGTAATATATTGAACTAGCTGCGCCTAGCGGTTTTACCCGCTGTATTACTATAGTCTATGTGTTATTCCAGGGTCTACGCGATCTCTATACCAAATTTCAGCTCAATCGGTCGTTTAGGCGTGAAAGAGTAACAAACATCATGACCTGTATATCTTTAAAATTATAAATAAAAAAACATAATTAAGGTGCACTAAAAAAACTCTATTAGTAACAAATAACCTAATTTTCAAGTTATTATAAAAAGTCAAAGTGAGCTGCTAGTTTTTGCATTATAGCATTTAGTATAAACCTGATGAGACACAATTCAATTTCGTGGTGATACATAATACACAGTGGTATTATTTAAACCTAGCTTCACTGCTAGTGTTGGGTATATGCCATTATTACATAGTCTGTGCATTTGACGTTTCGTTCGCTCCGATCTTCGATACACGGCCTGAGATTTACGACTGTTTACAAATTTAACTCCAACATAAAGCCGGCAAAATTGACTATGCATATAAATGCCGCCAAGATTACACTTTAAGTTCGGTAATACGATCTTTGCATTGATGTTCGACATGAGCCTTTTATAGAAAAAGGCTCCTGAATAAAATGTTTATTGTCTGCGAATTCGTTTTGGATATGTTTTTGTTCTATTATAATATTTTGAATGTTGCATTGTTCTCTTACATCTTTACGCCAATAACAAGTGAAATTTTAAAAAATCCTTTTAAAAACGAGCTTTTATTATTATTACCATTTAGCACCATAACGTACTCCTCAAGACAAATCAAATGAGACCAAATTCGATGGGGTTGCGTCGTTTAATTACGAAGTTCTTATAACCACCTTCTAGCTCCATCATCAGATCAGCTCGATGTCATAATAATATTGCATTGTCATCCGATTTAGACATGCATGCAAAATTGCACCTCAATCGGATACCAGGAAGTGGATCAAATTAAACTTGCAAGATTTGATTACAGACAGACAACAGACAGGTGAAAGTAAATAAAAGCTTGTAATTATAAAGAGACTGAACTGATTAAGCAATTCTCGCTGTCTGTCCCGGTTTGTTTAGATCGTTAGAACTACGCAATGGATTTGATGAGGTTTTTTAATAGAGTAATTTAAAGGATGGGGTTTATAAAATTATGTCTAACGTTACGAAGTGTGCGCGGGCCCACTTTTTTAATTATAGCGAAAACACGCGTGCAATTTATCGCGATTGCATTTGATAAAAACGATTTTTTTTTGGATTTTGATGCAGCTTTTAAACAGAGTGATTCAGGAGGCAGATTACCATATTATATAATACTTTCCTTATAATAAACGACGAATACGAATACGAACCAAGGCGATTGATTCGATGTACGAAATTCGCGCGGGTTTTTTATATTAAGTTAACTTTCAAGCACGATTTCACGTGATCTTAAAAGATGATGTGACCAAAGATTAGCAAACTAAACCGGATAAGATACAAGTGAAATTTAAAAAAAAACAAGCTTTTATTGTTATTATTACCATCCAGCACCAAAGTACTTATCAAGACAAATCATATGAGCCCAAACTTGATGTTGTTGCGTCGTTTAATTACGAAGTTTTTATAGCTATCTTCCAGCTCCATCATCAGATCAGCTCGATGTCATAATAATATTGCATTGTCATCCGATTTACACATGCATGCAAAATTGCAGCTCAATCGGATACCAGGAAGTGGATCAAATTAAACTTGCAAGATTTGAGTACAGACAGACAGACAACAGACAGGTGGAAGTAAATAAAAGCTTGCACACATACTTAACTTTGGTTAGCAATAAAGTATTATTCTATAGATTATTAATAAGTCATTAGATCAAGCATCTATAGGTCGGTGGAATTGTTCACCGGAATGACGGCGTACTAAAATAATTTTAACGACACTTTGATTACTTTTATCGCAAGTTTTCGCCTCAGTTGTCACGTTTTCAAACCATTAGTTTGATGCGAATTACTACTGAGGAATTGCTTATTTATCAGTGTTATAAAAACAATTTATCTCGTTTGGTTTAGGTGGCAAATTGGTTTTTAATAATAATCTTTAAGCTACATGGCACTCCAAAAATAGGGTATATAAATACATGCCAATACAATACGAGTATAATCAATTCGACTTTATAATAATAATAATTAAAGCGTTAATTTAATATTTCTTTTATTAGCAGAGAAAATTTATTATAGTATGATGTCTTAGTCAGAATACCTAAAGATAGTAGTATAAAAGGAAAAACCGATTTAGTGCTTAGTTTTTGGGTGGAGATGGGATGCGTCAAACTGCAGTATAAAATGTTCCAGCCAAGTTGACGTGACGTCATTGCTAGGTATCATATGTATGTGCTTTGTGTTAAAAACATGTGTCTAAATTTTTTTTATAAACTAGCTACATTCTGTTTATCTTTTTTTTTGTCTATATTCCTATTTAAACTATTAGCGAAAAGTATAATATAAAATATCTACGTAGTATAAAGCCTCTGAGAAGCACTAATGTTTAGCATAAGCTAGTTATTGTTATGGGTGAACGCTTTTTCAGACTATTGTGCCGTATTTGCTGTAGCTATTAACACAAATTAGAGACATACAGAAAGCCTTTATTCATTGAGGGGAAACGTATAAAGAGGGTATATCATCAACAAAGACATGTCAGTAGGTAAGTTAACATATGACGTAGTTGCGCATCAATATATTAAAATCAATATATTCTGATGAGGTGCGTTTTTTTGCTGATGATTATCATAATCAACATTAGTTTAAAAGTTACGTGTGGCGTTTTACACGCGAAAGCACATAAAAATAAATATAGGTGGAAATATCAAACGGAATTGGGATTTGCTTTGAATTTAGTGTTAGTCAGTTTAAGAACCAGAAATTCAGTTATGAATTATTATAATAAGTAATGTTATGAATATTAATGATTATGTTTTTATATAAAGTGCAACAACAATTTGAGCTAATTCATTTTAAATTTGTTATCATGAAAATTTTATTCAAAGTAATTTTTCTGCAAGATAAAATAAGTATTAATTAAAGATACATACACATTACATATTACATTGTAAATAGACAATCTTAAATTTCTTTTAAATTAATTTTGATTTAATTTTTTTTATGTTAGAGAAGACAAACAAGTAAGGCCCGCTTACCATCAAGCGGTTACCGTCGCCTATGGACACCAGTGGCATTTGAGACGCGTTGTTTGATTTAAAGTAATAACTATTATACCTAATTATCATCACAATCGTCTTTCTGCAAACAGTAACTTTGTGGTAACTACATGTAGTGTAAGCATTCGGGAACGCCAAACATGTCCCGAGCTAAATGCGGCCTTTATTAGTTTTTGTTGGAACCGTCGTGATCTCGCGATTAAATGAGTTTCCCTTATATTTTGATCTTTGTATAAAGCCATTTTATTAGTTGCCACAACATTAACTGAATCTTTTGGAGGAATAAGGGGAATGTTAATAATGTAACTAGGTGAACTGATTAAGTGATCAGTTTCTTGTTTTAATTTAGAAGATAACCCGATAACCAGTCTACGTGATATTATGACCTAATTTTAAAAAATGAGTGTAGAGTGAAAGTGAAAAAAATGACCCTATGTTTTAAAACTTAATAACGGCAAATGTAGGGCGCCCATAGGCGAGATGGGGCGATGATATCCGGAGGGTCGCTGGGGGTGGGTAGAGAAGAAAGACGGAGGACCGAGTTGAGTGGCGTGCCATGTGTGAGGCCTATGTCTAGCAGTGGACGTACATAGGCTGATGATGATGATGAACGGAAAATGTAGGCTGTTCGACTATATCCCACCTGATGGAAGTGCTGATGCGGTCGACGATGAATCAAGTAAGATGCCTAGGTAACTTACTCACTCGTACCTTGAAGACCCCCGAGTTGTATTAAGAATAGATTATAATACAAAACTCTTATTGAACGAAATAAATAAAGATATTTTAGTGTTATAATGGTAGAAAGAAAATGACGAAATGAGTTTTACTTTCAGTAAGATTAACTGGGCACATCCTAGAGCCTGCTACTGTCAAGACACAAAACAAAAGCTAGAAGTGAACGCCCGAACTTTGACCACCATGTTATTAATCAAATTCGCAAGGAGCGTGGACTAGAAATATGATTTATGAAGTATACTTTTATCGAAACAATCGATACGGTATTGGCCGGGCCACGTCGTGAAAGCAATTTATCATAGTTATCTCACCCAACCAACCAGCATTGTCTGCGGTGCAGTCGACCACGTATCTGTTTTAAAAGAAAAATAATCGACAGTAATGGATTAACAAACTCGATGTGATGACTGTCGGGTTATCATGCAAGTCACGGAGGGACATTCAATCGATTTCGCTTTTATATCATATACAGGCCAGTAGGTATAAAAATGGACTGGTTGAAATCTATCATTTGCATAAGTATAATTTCCAAACTTGCTGTTGTGGGGGTTTATACTTCACCAGAACAGGCTGGTCACAATTACAGTTTCTATATGGCCAACCTATATGTTGGGAGTTTCAGGTCACCAAAATTACTAAAACTCAACCTAGTAGATAGTTGAGTAGAGCAGAGTCGAGGGCGAAGACACAAATAAAAATAAGAATGTTGACTTCTACTACGGCTTAGAAACGATTTCTCTAAGCAAAGGAGCAACGGGCATAAGCTAGTTATCATATAACCTTACAATTCAACTTGATATCTTTACCCGTTTGAGATATAAAAGCTCTTAACAGATGGAGAGGCAGACTTCAAAGCGATCCTGGAACGTTTCCATTTTTCCTTTCCGAGCATTACCTTGCAAAAATAATGATTGGTTGTATTATTTCTGTGCGAAGAAACTCTCATTTTACACCTACGAAGAAGTTACATATACTATGTTACTAATGTTAAAAATAGAGAAAATATGTGTGTTTGTCATTTTATGCCTAAACATTAGAATATCGCATAGGTAACTTTTCAGCGGAAACAAGAATTATGAAGTCGTTAATGTACTACGCTAGGAAATATGGTGTAATACGAGTACATTTATATGGAGTTCCGAAAAACTATAATTATTTAGATATATTTTGTATCGAATTTTTAATTTCAGGTGGATAAATAAGCCTTTTTTAGGACATAATTAGAATTAACATAATTTTCTTTTTTAATTTATTTAATATTTGTAATAATAATTGAAAATGTTTGATGCCTCACTAAATTCAAATATAAAAAAGTAAAGAGATGAAATTGTATGTATTATAGAGGTAATGTAATTTCATTATATTTGTGTTGTAATTTTTATTGAATATTTTACATAAAGATATAAAGCCAATAGTTTATATACCATGTCCTCATAATAAAATGTTTATTGAATGTATTCCATTATTTGGTTGAATAACGAGTACTAGACGTGATAAAACACATATTCGATTACAATATATGACGCAATTTTCCTCAGAAAATGTAGACATATTTCCAGTACCCAAAGGCTGCTAAACTAAATCTAGCTTATCTCACGACGAAAATCTTGAACATACCTCTATATTGGAATGAAGAGTAACTGCCAGTTAGACCTGGTCGGGCCATAAACGTCGAATCAGCGTGAAATAACGCCGACAAACGATTCAGTACTCGAATAACTAAGAACAAAGGAACCTTTCCTACATTTCTTTTGTGGGGAGCTGAAGACAGTTGGCACTCTATTACGGGCCCATTCATTCGGTCAAATGAGCCACTTAATTTATCGTTCATTCATTACAAATATTCAATTTGAAGCCAGCATTGAGAATTAAGGCGGGATTGTTGAATGCTCTATTATCCGGTATTTGTTTGGTGCAGACGTCGTTTGCGGCGCTTCATTCCTGAGACGAAATTGCTTTTGATTTTACTAATAGTTCTTTCGTCTATAGAAACTTTAATTAATCAAAACAGTTGAAGTCTTACTCTGAACTATCAAGATTAATTAAATTTAACTAACTTTCAGTGTACGTAGGTTCGTTTCAATCTATTTCGTACTATTTCATAAGCCTGATAGGGCTGTCCCACGTTCAGATATTCGCGCGAAGATTCTACTTTTAAAACAAAACTTATTATAATTAGCTCTTCTCCAATACTTGTGTGTCAGCATACTCTGTGACGCAGTGTTAATTTTTCCTAATCAAAGTCCTTTTCCCACTTTGACACAGAATTTCTCAATATGACACGGCTATGGTTGAACCATTATTTTATAGAAATGGAAAGAATCCAATTGGTTTAAAATCACATCACATTTTTTCATTTTTGTAATGATTTACACAAAGTAAAGATTGAGATAAATGTACAGTAATATAAATTGACTTGATTTATGTGTATGATAAAAAGCTCTTTAATCCAAAAATAAGATTTCAAAAATACCTTTTCATGAATAAATTTTATTAGTAGTACCATTTAGTACAGCACCACATAGAGGTACTATAGTACCACCGACCTTTGACCATTCAATAGCCTTTATCTACCTCCGAAACAAAAGAAATAGTCGAATTAAAAGTTTCTCCCAAACCCAGTTACCCAATCTCATTCAATTACCAGCGTGCCTATTGTTTCTGAACTATACAAACATGTAGCAATCCTAATTCAATCTGATGCTTTGAATATTTGAGCACTAATAAAGGATTCGGTTTCGTTATTTACGAATAGTGATGAATGCTTAATACGAAAAGCTTTTTAAAAATCATGCTATTGTTAATATGAATAATGATAAGTGCTTAACACGATAAGCGCTTCTGAAGCATGCTATTTTTGTCCGTAGATGTTTTGATAGCGATTTTTGTAGTTTTACAATAAAAACACAGATTATAAGCAGATTTACAGTATTTTAATGTTCCTAATGACAGAAAAGACGTAATCATTGAGGTTAAGCAATGTAATGCGTGTTCGTGTTTGGATGGGTGACACAGTGACCTCAATTTTTGCTAGCTTTTTTTCTTAATTTAATTAATTTTACTATTCTTACCAATATCATGGCAAATTAACATAAATTTAAAAGCTTTTCAAAAATACAGTTTTTCACCCCTCTAATTTCGACTCAAGGAATAATTTAGTCGGCAATGTGTGACAAATTCTTTGAGACATTTAATGTGGAGCCTCACAGCTCAAGGCTCGCGACGCGTCTCGTAATCAGATTTACAGTATTTAATGTTCCTAATGACAGGGTGTTAAAACTTTGCTTCAATATAATTAACTCAATTTGCACACTTGAAATTTCATTGCGAATACGTTCTTGGATATTATTTAGAAGCACTTGTGTTATTTGAATGAGCGAGTGCTTTTAATGATTAAAAAAAATGTCGCCAACACGTGTTCATAATGTGAATTGATGAAAGGCTCTTGTCATGGGGTGACTTCATGACTTGTTATTGAAATACCACTTGTACAAATTGCTAGTTTTTTTATAATTTCTTACGAGTGCCATGTGTTATGGAGGTGCCTAATACATTTGGCCAAGGCTATAGATAAACTAAATACATTATACGAAATCAAAATATGTTTTCGTATTTTCTTAAGTTCCTTAGTTTTAAATCTACTCGTATCTATCTACTCAGTCCGGATACGGGCTAGATAAAGGTCGCCTCATAGTTGCGCCACACTCTCCGATCTTGTGCGAGTCTCATTCAGTTTTTATAATATTATGTAAAAGAAAATGTATGTGTGTTAAACCCAAACAAGTGAAATTTTAAAAAAACTTTTTAAAAACAAGCTTTTATTATTATTACCATAAAGTACTCGTCAAGACGAATCAAATGAGCCCAAACTCGATGGGGTTACGTCGTTTTATTACGGAGTTTCTATGACCACCTCCCAGCTCCATCATCAGATCAGCTCCATGTCATAATAATATTGCATTGTCATCCGATTTATATGTACATGCATGCAAAATTTCAGCTCAATCGAAAACCGGGAAATGGATCAAATTAAACTTGCAAGATTTTATTACAGACAGACAACGGACAGGTGAAAGTAAAAAAAAGTTGTAATGTAATAAAATGGTATTATTTTCGTAATTATTGCTTCAAAATTATCATCATAATCAGCCTACATTTGACATTAGACATATTTAATGCCTCTCCTCAGTAGAATTAATAGTCTTACTAGAACATAGTGCAATCAAACACACTCGTATCTCATGCAGACTAATATATAGGTTTAAAATGTCCTTGGTCTCTCGTATCTAAGCGTTCACGCTTGACTTCGTTCTAAACACAGATCATACTTCCGGGTATATGCCGCAATATTAACGCATAAGTTTAACATTATTTTATGTCTACAATAAATACTTTCGAATTCGGCGATAGGTTGAACACGCGCTCACTTCTTCTTCTTGGTCGTTATTCTCATCGCTGAGGGTTATGCTGTATAGGTGTTTATCAGTGTCTGTCATTCATCTCTTGGGGATGTCTGAGAGCATTATTAAACGACATTCCAGAGCTTTGTTGTATCTGCTCTGACCACGCGTTAGTGATTGTCCTCTCGGTCGCTTGCCCTCTATTTTGCCTATTAAAACGACGCTCACATACAATGTTTATAAAATAGATTTACATAACAAAGGCTGTTTACATAGAAAAAGACGCTTTTTTTTAACTTAATAAAATTTAATAAAATAGTATCTAATTGTTGTTAAGAAATTGTGTGAAATGTTAACATATTACGATAACAAATATTACCTTTTGGGCAGGGTTCACATAGGGTTTTAAGGGTTATTCTAAGTGACTGATGAACCTAATTGTAGATTTCAATAAGATTAAAATGGAACCACCTGAATAGTAACCTACCACCCTTTAACACAAAGAGAATTTCGCCCACTGGGTCAGGCGTCCTTGAGTTACATATAAGTGAAAAAAAAATAGCGACAAAATATAGCAATTCCCCTTTTTGAGGTATTTAAAAAGTATCAAATTCAATGAAATCAAAGACTCAAATTTCTTTGAATTCCACTGTTTGTCAATATTAAAAAAAAATACAAACTAGTTGTCTCCCGGCAAGTATCCCACTATAAAGTCCATGTTCCTAAGTCTTGCCAAAACATAATTGAGTATCACTTCATCCGTTAGAAGAGAGATAGTGTGTTTCCTACCGTTTGCTATCTCGATTCCTTCGAGAAAAATAAAGAAACTGCTTACTTTACGTTTGAAACTAAGGTGCTATTTATAGAACGTAATAAGTTTTTGAATTGAGGTGGCTTAATCTTATATGTTTCTACAAATATACAACTAGAAAATTAACGTAATGTTTTTTTATGCTATATAGGATTTTTTTTTAAATTATATTAAAAATGGCAAATGCCTTTATTGAGAAAAACAAACTAACTAACAATACTACAGCTACTACAGCAGTTGAGAACACTTTTATTAACCACAGATCGGCCACCAGGAAATTTGAATATAAATAAATATATTAGTAAAAAAAACTGTTCTGTTTAATTTTGGTGTAAAAGACATACAATAGGAATCAAAATAGTACTCTGATGTATGTAGTATATTACGGGTTTAATATTATGTCAATGCATACTGAATCAATTTATGAAAAGTTAAAGATTACGACTTTCTGAGCCCGATAAAAAAAAAGAATGACATAGACTTTACTTCAATACTAAGATATTGTGTCCACAAATTTCTAGTTCATTGACCTCAGTCTGCAGTAAACACTCGCAGTTTAAGGTCCACAATAACGAACCAACTTCACCCCGTGTAACTTCGGAACATTGTCTTGTGCAACCAAGACTTGATGGCTACGAACTCGTAGACACTGCTACGCCTGTTAGTGCTACGTCGTAGCATGTGCTACGTAGGTGTAGGATGGTTACATTTCGACCATTATTAAATTGCATATTGTCTCCATAGAAGTTAAGAAAACTTTGTTAGGATTATAAATCTATCTCTATCTGTATATTTGTGGTGTTACAATAAAGAGTATTCTATCTATCTATCTATAAATGCAATTTTAAAATGGTTTACAATAAGTACTTCGTAGCATGTGTTATGTAGGTGTAGGATAGTTACATTTTTACCATTATTAAAATGCATTTTGTCTCTTTGAATTTAAAACATTTTGTTAGAATAATAATATTTTATTGTTCTTGTGACAAGCGAGTTTTATATAAGTCACTTTTGTAAAAGTTCGACCATTACTAAATTGCATATTGTCTCCATAGAAGTTAAGAACATTTTGTTAGCTAACAGACGCAATTTTAAAATGGTGTACTGAGTTTTATATTAGATCTGGTTAAGTGGATAGTGCTAATTATAATTAAGCTAATAACAATTCAATTTAACAATGCGGTAATCAATAGTGATCAATTAATTATATTTTCTAAATGCGTCGTAACTCATTACCCATAATATGTTTGTGCCTAATAATGTGTGAAAATTTAAAATATCAATAATTAAAATATTTTAATCGACATTGTACATTTAACTTGTTTTAATAAACCTTTATTTGTCAAATTTAAAAGTATTAGTATATTTTTTAGTTTTCAACAATTGAGGTTTATGCTCTGTCAGAGTCACTACTTACACTGTCAGAGTCAAATCACAATTATTTTAGCTTGTGTGGCTAACCTATACCTTATATGTTGCAGTTTCAGGTCGCAAAGACTACTATGTGACTTAACCACTGCCTCTTACATATCTTATAAGAAAAAACAGTGACCCACAGTTTAACATTTCTTCTGAAACACAGCGAAAATCTTATTACACACTGAGATTTGAACCCAGGGCCTCCTGAATACATATACACTCCAGAATACACATACGTATACATATTATGTAAGTGGCTTTATTATAATATTGTATACATAATATGATTTAAGACTGCTCTTGACTCTAACGCATTGTTACTATGTTGTTGCTAGCCGCGAGGACCTTTTATTGGCTTTTTGCTACTATTGTAAGTTTTTTATAGTTTTGTTTGTAAGCTGTTGGTCTTCCTAAGATGTATTAAATAAATAAATAAATACAAGAACTACAGAGCGCAGCCTCCCGAGCAGTACGGATGTCCTATCATTAGAGCTCTTTGATTCCGTCAATAGGAAAAGGTACGCGTGGATAACTTTTCTAGGCATTTTACATGATTCATCGTAGACCGCATCTACACATTCCATCAGGTGGGATGTGGTCAAACGTAGATCTAAAGCGTATTAAAGAAAAGCGTTTTTGGGGGGGGGGTAGACTTCCTTTGCAGGAGGTCGTCTAGGTGGGTACCCCAACAATGCCAGTTATTCTACCGCCTGAGCAGTGATGTGCAAACATTACTGTGCTCCGGTAGGAGGGCACTGTAGCTAGTGAAATTACTGGGCCAAAGAGTCTTTACATCTTAATGGACTCTTGAGTAAGAAGCGATGGTGCATTGCTCCTAGAATTTCGCATCATTGTGAAATCCTAAGTTGCACTGTACTGATTATGGGCAGCGTTATCACTTAACATCAGGAGAGCGTCTTGCTCGTCTTCTACTTCATCACATAAAAAAAAAAAAAAAAAACATCCTACGGAGCGCAGTGTCCCAAGCAATGATGTTCTATTATTAGCGCTCTTTGATTCCTTCAATAGAAATAGGTACTCATGGATAATGTTCGTGAATATTTGATTCGGTTGAATAGGTAAGCGCATTAGGCGATGTCAACCGTCCAACTTGTGAGTACTTCTTGAAGGGGGTCTATCTGAACGTATTAACTATTAGGCTGTGGTATGTGGATGAGACGGGGATATACTCTTGTGTTGGATATGTACATAAAATGTATGTGTGTGTGTATATGTTTCGGCTAAAGTCCGAAGTGCGACTTCACCTAGATTGAGCCGGCCAAACCATCATTATTATCATCTCAGCTGTAGGACGTCCACTGCTGAACATAGGCCTCCCCTTTGAACTTCCATATGTACCTACCGGTTGGAAGCGACCTGCATCCAGTGTCTTTCATCGACCTTTATAAGGTCGTCTGTCCACCTTGTGGGTGGACCTCTTACGCTTCATTTGCTCGTCCGTGGTCTCCACTTTTTGAAACTTAGGTGTAGCCGATCGGAAAACGAAAATGTCGGTTAAACTTGGATGTGAACAAAATGTTTGTAAGAAAAAAACTTGTTTTTTATTACGAAGTTCAAAGCAGACCGACATTAGTTGGTTATGTTAAGTTTGAACAGTGATTGTTACAACGTGCGAGCCGACCGAGTGAAGCGAGCATGCTGCGGTAGCAGCCGGGGAAGCACCAGAGCTGACTTATCCTTATTCCAGAGTTCTCAATTCATACGATTTTTAAAACTGTCGCGAGTGTTCTCCATAACTAAAAACAAAAACGGCACAACTCACGTCTAATATTGTCGAGAATATCTCGACCACGGTTTCGGACAATTATTACGAAATCGAACCGATTGTCCGAAACCGTGGTCGAGATATTCTCGACAATATTAGACGTGAGTTGTGCCGTTTTTGTTCTCAATTCATCATTAAGGAATACTTAGTGCAAATTTTCAAGACGATCACCATACATTAATAATGAAACACATTTGTAACAGTTTGCCCCACGTTTGTGTAAATAAATTGGATACAACAAACAATTGGATAGTATTATTCTATTCTACAACCGACAGTGATCGGCTTCACCAAGGTTAAGCCGGCTAATCTTAGGTGTAGCCGCACTTAGGACTTTAGCCGTAACATAAATAAAATTTGTAAGAAATGTATGTATTTAATATAAATTTACACGTACGTATTATTATATCTGTGTCTAAAAATTTGATGTTTGAAATGGGAAACAATAGTATTTTGTTAAATCTCGTAATGACCAGTAATTTTGCAGGTAATTTTTATCATTATAGGTTAGCCTCAGACCATGATTTTGCGTGATTTTAAGAGATAGATTAAACCTAAAAGGTGGGATAAATCCATTCCTCACCTTACCAAAGTATGTGTAAAAATTATTAATAATTTATAGGTATTAAATAATTATAACCCTAGCCAAAATGAATATTTCAATTAATAAATGTGTAAAACGTTTATTTTTTTATGACAATGAGCGACAAAAAAAAACAAATCAGGTGAGTGATGGTAAGCATCGTGATTGTCTACATCAAACAAAGTAGAAAATAATAAAATCAGTGTTTTCAAATTTAAAATTCCGGGCCACTGCACTTTGGTTGCCACCCTGAGATATTTGTCATTGAATATCGCCAGTCATTACGCTGGTAATATACGAGTAATAACTGTATAATTTGTACAGTACTATTTAGATGGTCAATGTCTAATATCTACTATAAGCTACTTAGATGTGAAAAGTCCTTTGAAAGGTCAACTAAATAGGTGCAACTATTTTCAAGGAGCGCTTTGAAGGATCAATTTTAATAGTTATTAAAAGGTTTTCAATAGTTTTCAACGCTATAAGGCTTTTGAGTTATGTGAGAGAGCAATCTAAAATTAAATAACTAAATTATTATAAGTTTTCGAAGTAATATCGAAATCAGAAAGCTTTTAAATTGGCAATCACATAAATATAAATATAATTCAATATAATTGATATGATTTTTTATGGGTTGTGTGTCTTTATAAATATAATTAATTTATCTAATTCGAGTATAATAAATGCGAATGTATGGATGTATGTTACTTCTTTACGTTTAAACAGCTGAATCGATTGAGATGAAATTTGGAATGTAGACTCAGCCCCCTCATAACTTACATGTTTATTTTCTGTGCGTATAACTCTTAAGATTTTTTTTTGAGTTAAAATAAACTTCATTATCATTTTTTATTGTTTTTAAATATCATCACAAAATAAAGTCACTTCCCGTCTGTCTGTCTGTCTGTCCCTATGTATGCTTAGATCATTACAACGCAACGTATATTATGTAGTTTTTTTTTATAGAGTCTTAAAGTGTTATAGATAGAGTGGTGGTCATGAGGAAGGTTTATATGTCACCGGAAAATAACAAGATTCGTAAGTTTATAAATTTTTTAAAATTTATAAACTACTCACTTTCGTAGGATTCCAAGCGCGATATTAATTGTATAATTTTACGCACATTTGATCGTCAATTTGAAAATTTGCGTCGTGTCTTTGTAAATTTATAAACTAACGGGTTATCCATTCGTAAGATTCTAAACGGATCGACCAATTATTTCCTAGGAAAGTTATAAACTTACGAATCTTGTTATTTTCCGGTGACGTATACGTATAATACTTAGTAACTAAACACTGATAATTACCTGCTAGGCACTACGAAGTGCGCGCAGGTGCACTACAAATAAAACGAAATTATATCACAAAACTCAAAATTTATTTTAGTACAACCAATATCAATCCACATAAAATTTCCTCGGCGCTAATAAAAATTAAACGCAAGCAATATGTTGACGTTCCGATATATATTATAGATGAAAACCTCATATGATAGGAAATTGAAAATAAATTCCTTTAAGCTTTCAATTACCTCCATCGAGAATATCAGGTTTCCGAGATGTGAATTTACATCCGTATGTTACGTTAGACGCGTGAGAAATGAATGTATGTTAGTTTGAAATGGGAACCATCTACCTAATATTATAAACGTGAAAGTTTGTAAGAATGGATGTCTGGATGTGTGTTTGTTACTCTTTCACGCCTAAACGGGTGGACCGATTGAGCTGAAATTTGGTATACAGATAGCTTAGACCCTAGAATAACACATAGGCTATAGAAAAGCGGGTAAAACCGCTGGGCGAAGCTAGTAGTTTTATAAATTCAAGTGTATTTTTATTACAACTTTTTACTTTATTAACTTAATACATTATAATAATAAATTATAATGGGAAATAATAAATCTAACAACTAAACCTATAATATCAAATTTTTCTTTTCTTTCTTTTTTTTAAAAGTAGTTTTAGTCTACAGCAATTCCAGCGGAAGACCAACGTTCATCAAACCAGATCTACACATGATGAACTGGTAAAATATGACGCGATAAGTCCAAATAAATAAAAATCAAGATTAATAAGTTTAATCATTTATTTTTCTTTCTTAGTGTTCCTATTACCACTTAGTGCTTGTTCACGCTATAACACGCGGGCGCGGGCGCGGGCGCGACAGAATTTGCTCACACCGCACGTGCGTTGTACGTGAACACTTTCATAGCACGTCATATGTTTGATATTTCGCGCCCGCGCCCGCGCCCGCGCGCTCACGTGAACAAGCCCTTATAATGCATCACTATCAAGCATGAAAATATTATGGACATTATTTTAATAGTAAATAATAAAAAATAGCGGTTTATTACGACATTATGCAGCTCAGAGCTGTAAACTTTATAGGGAGCAATATATCTTTAATATATTTTTAGAACGGAACTCAAACTACTCACGACGCAAGATCAAAGCCGTGATCACTTGAACTGTTACGAAAGTAAGGTACCTGCACACTTATACGGTACGCACGTGTTATAAGTTTTGAACTGGCTCGAGTATTACATTGTGACGTCATCACTCCAACAAAGTTAATAAATTAAATATAATTTATTGTCCAAATTCCATTCATAAATTCATAATTGACAACATGAAAATGTGTACTTATATAAAATCTAAAGCAAAACACATTATAATAAAAGTGGACAAAATGAGGGCATTCAGCGTATATGCTGTGTGAACAGGGATGTTCACCCATGATTTTCAAAAGTAACTGTAGTGCGTTGTGCTCTTACGTTTTTAATCTGATTTACAAAATAATTAATAAGTGCCCAATGTTTTTTAAAAATCTACATTGTGGACAAAAAAACATATTATTCAAAACTCCAATTGCTTTCTCATGATCGCCTTAGTTATCGATTATGTTACCTTTTATGTTACGCGTCATATCTACATATTATGTGACGTTTCCTAGTATAGGTGTAGTATAGTGTTATAGGTGTAGGCCATTACAAAATAATAACAAAAATTATATTTGACCGAAGACATTGCTCAATTCAAGATTGTTACTATGATTGTTTTGATATTTGTATTACAGAAGCTAATGGGCACATATACGTTAACGCCAGCTATCATTATAAAATGCGATCCTCTAAACATAGTTTGGAGAGGCTCGTAATTCTTAGTCGCATTGATGGCAATCGCGCCATGGGCAGAACAGATCGATGGTCAGACCGCCTAAAAAAAGCAGGCGGTCAGTATATATAAAGCAATCCATTCCATCCGTGACCGTGCTCTCTGGAAAAATATATCATGTAGGTAGTCACGATCCTCACCAGTGAGGGAACGACGAAGAAGAAATATTATAAAAAACCAATTAATTATTGCCGATATATTTTATCACTCTAAGCTCGAACGCTAACCCGTTTAAGTGTGCAGCGTTCCTACCCAAGTTATTAATCACACACGCCAAGTTTTACCAACACATTAAGTTACCTCAAAGTTGCCATTCAAAGTTACCAACTAAAAGGACGGTGGGTCTTACGTGTACAAGTCGGGGCCTCTTGACATGAACCCGTTTCAAAGGGTCAGTAAGCAAGGAAATGTCAAAACCACGCATCAATATTGAGTCATTAAGTTTGTTTGTGTAACTTAGTGAGATGTTAACTCGTTAGTTTAACTTGGGCATTAATCAGGGTATCAAATTAGTGTTGCTGTTTTAAGTGAATGATTACAGTTACTGTAGGTTTATTTTGATAAAACGTTTAAATAGTTAAGTTACTTATACCTGCTTTTAGTTAAGGAATTGTTTTTCCAATTTAATATCGATATTGAAACATTTGAGTAAATAACTACACCCGACATTTTATCCGCTGAAATTTACCTTCAAAATTCAATTGACCTCTTTTTTTAATTGACCTTTGTATTATTTCAGGATCTAAGCCTTTTACAAATTTTAATCGACCTGTTTAGTCATTAAGGAATAAAGAGGTTATCCGCACTTTATTATATAAGTTGTAAAGTAAGATTATATTCACAGTTTTTACTGTGGCTTCAATATTGAGTCATTAAGTTTGTTTGTGTAACTTAGTGAGATGTTAACTCGTTAGTTTAACTTGGGCATTAATCAGGGTATCAAATTAGTGTTACTGTTTTAAGTAAGTGATTACAGTAACTGTAGGTTTAGTTTGATTCCGATGGGTAAATTGGTAACATTTTTGATAAAAACTATAAAATTTACAACTGTTTTTTGGCGAATGTTTGTCGTATTTGATATCTAAATAAAAATGAGTAAATAACTGCGCCCAACAGCTTTATTCGCTGAAATAAAAAAAAAGCATTTGTATTATTTTATTATTTAGAGGAAAATACAGTTATAAATTTAATTATTTAAAAGTTTTTTTTCCGTTTCCGGTTGTCAAACCGAACAGTGCGAAAAAAGTGTCTCTCGATTAAAAATAATTAAAATAAATGTTAAAAGTCCGAAAATAGCAGTGGAAAACAAGTGAAACTATGACTAAGTGAAAAACATCAGTGCACAAACAAGATCAGTGATAAATTAATAGACTTTGGATAAAAAACCAAGTAAAAAGTGTTTGCCTATCGGCGTCAGACCAAAACGCTAGCCAAATAATTCGAATAAGTTCTAGCAAAATATAAACAGAAACCCAAAAATGTTTAAATGCCAGTGTAAACATTAGTGCATAAAACTAGTGCAAAAAAGAAAAACTGAAAACGGCAATCGATTTGATCTAATATAAGTGAAAAAGTGTTTGGTTAATGGCGTCGGGACTATACGTCAAACTCCATATTTAATATTTCTTTGCAATCAACAAACATCGTTCATTTAGCGGAAACAACATAATAAAAAAAATAATCACAAACCACAGACAATCTTTATGGTTAGATAGGAAGTATTTACACGAATAACTTTACCGAAGCATTGATTTATTCAACCAATCAATATTCTATAGTCTGTGCAAAACATCGAAGTGACATCCGCATAAAGTGACAGTTGACATTGATCTGTCAGAAGCGAAAAAAATATCAAACCAAAACATTGCAAATAATCAAAGTTTTACGATAATTATAATTTATAATGGATGAACAATTCCAAATCTTCTTCGAAAGAATTAAAATTGAAATGGGAAATCAGACAACAAAGGTAACAGATGCAATATTAGGAAAAATAGATGAAAAACTAAAACCTATCATAGAAGAAAACATACTGCTCAGAAGTAAAGTGGAAAAATTAGAAAAAAAAGTGGAGTTAATGGATAGAGACAAAAGGAAAAATAATCTGGTGATATGTGGCTTAAAAGAGGGAGAAAAATCTACGTCTGAATTACTTGAAATGGTCAAAGACACTTTTAGCGACGAACTGAACATTACTATACAAGATTTCGAGGTAAATGAAATATACAGACTGGGAACTGCCAGCAAAGGAGGCAAACCTCGTCCCACACTACTGGTCTTAACAAATGAATGGAAAAAACATGAAATTTTAAAATGTAAAAAGAAACTTAAACAACTTCAAATTGCCGAAGATTTCTCAAGGGACATAATGGAAAAGAGAAAGGCACTATACCCAAAAATAATGGAGGAGCGAAAAAAAGGAAATATTGTTTATATTAAATACGACAAACTCATTGTGAAGGAGAGTACTGCAACTAATGAAAATAGAAAGAGGGCCTTACCCTTCTCTCCTCAAAGTAACACTCAACCCCGTAAACAACAGACTATAGAATCCTCGACAACAAAGAACAAATCAATAAATGCATTTGATATGATGAGAGCACGCTCCCATTCATTATCAACCTGTTCAACATCCAAAGACCAGTAGCAACCAGATACAATACAATACAATACAATACAAATACTCTTTATTGTGACCAAATTAAAAACATTTTACAAAGAATTTGCTTAAAAATAATATTATGTATACAGCGTTTAAAACTAATTAAAACTAAAATTTAGAACACTGGTCCACAATGGGCGGCCTTATCGCTTTAAGCGATCTCTTCCAGGCAACCGACTTTGCATGGAGAGGTTGATTGAAAGAGTAGGGTGATATATAGTATAGGATAAGTTGAATTTATAAACATACATATACATAAATAAATTAATATATTATACATAAATACATACATTATATTAAATACATAATATGATTTTTAAAATATACATAAATAAATAAAATACATAATATAATACATATTATACTAAACAGACAAGGAATATCTAACTTTGTGAGAGATAGTAATTATTAAGTTGCGTTTTAAAACTTTGAAGAGTTTTTGAGCATCTAATGGGGACTGGGAGGGCGTTCCACAGATGAACAGCATAATCAGTAAATGCCATTTGAGTGAATTTCGAAGAAATAGTGGGGATACTAGCAAACGGAAACAACAATCTTATCAACTGCAACAATATAACATAGGAAAAAATAAACACCTTTCCCCAAGCCGATTGGTCATCGAGGGGAAGTACGACCAAGACCCTCTAAGAGCAAGTAAAAACAATATTAAAACAGAATCAGATATCAACATAGCCACCTTGAATACAAGATCCTTACGAACACCTGAAAAACTTATTGAATTAGAACAAGCTATCGAAGACATTAAATGGGACATAATAGGATTGAGTGAGGTCAGAAAACTAGGAGAGGAAATTATGGACCATGGAAATTATATTTTACACTACAGAGGAGACACAGTCGGACTCTATGGAATTGGTTTTATGATTAAAAAGAAATTAGCTAATAAAATCATAGAAATAAGAGGTGTGTCGGAAAGAATAGCAATCTTAAATATAATGCTACCAACTAAGAAAGATAAAGAAGAAATATGGTCCATCATCCAAGCATACTCCCCTATCGAGTCAAACAAAACAGAAGATTTAATCAAAATAGAGAAATTCTACGAAGACCTTCAAATGACTATACAAGATTCTCACAAAAATGTAATAGTAATGGGTGACTTCAACGGGCAAATAGGAACACAAAAGAACGGAGAAGAAAACACTATAGGAAAATTCAGTAAGGGACATAGAACAAAAAATGGCTCAAGACTTATTATGTTTGCATTACAAAACAAACTAAGTATACTGAACAGTTTTTTCAAGAAAAATTTGAAAAAGAAATGGACGTGGGTATCACCAAATGGAGCCTATAAGAATGAAATAGATTTCATAATGACAAATAAATTAAGGAGTTTTCAAAATATACACTACATTGAAAGTTTGAACTTCAACACAGATCACAAAATGCTTGTAGCGACACTATCAACAAGAAATTTAAAAGAAAAAAGAAAATATCGCAACAAGCTACCAGCTGCCTTCAAATGCACTGGTGACAGCAAAACACTTATAGAAAATCTGAAAGCATCAATAAACAAAGACATCAAGAACCAACACCAAAATAATATACAATCAATACAAGAAAAGTATGAACACATAATCAACTCACTTAAAACAGAAACAAGCAAAGTAAATAGAACTCCAGTACATTATATATCTACAGAAACTAAACAGCTTATAAAAGAAAGAAAAGAGCTGTTACAACAAACAAAAAACAAAGAAACCCGGTCCAAGATTTCAGATATCAGTAAGAAAATCAATGAACATGTAAGGAAAGACAGGAAATTGAAAAGGCAAAAAACATTAAAAGCTTGCATTGAAAGAACCGGAGGTACAAAGAAAGCATTCAAGGAACTAGACAAAAAGAAAACATGGATGCCAAGTATTAAAACCACGGATGGAAATATTACAAGTATAAGACCTGCAATAATAGAAACAGCTACTAACTACTACAGAAATTTATATAAAAAACATACACTATCAACATATAACACAAACAACAACCAGATAAAAGAAACTGAAGAAGAAGATATACCACCAATACTAAATTCAGAAACAATCAAGACAATAATTACACAAAAACTAGACAAAACACCCGGCTTAGATCTTATAACAAACGAATTATTAAGAACAACACAATCCATTGTAGCACCTATTTTAACCAATATTTTCAACGAAGTTTTAGAAACTGAATACATACCTACAGATTGGACAAAATCTATAATAATTCTGATCCACAAAAAAAGGAGATAAAAGTGAAATTGAAAATTATAGACCAATAAGTTTAATGTCAAACATCTATAAAATATTTTCAAAAATAATCCTGTCCCGAATTAACAATACACTTGAGGAGAACCAGCCAAGAGAACAGGCAGGGTTTAGAAGCAGGTTTTCCACAATCGACCACATTCATGTGCTAAGACAAATTATCCAGAAATACAACGAATACAATAAAACATACTACCTGGCCTTTATCGATTTTACCAAAGCCTTTGATTCGTTAGAGCATGAATACATCTGGACAGCATTGGAGAAACAAGGCATTGAAACCAAATACATACGAATAATAAAAAATGTATACTCAAGAAGTACCGC
Source organism: Hemithea aestivaria (assembly GCA_947507615.1). Lineage (NCBI taxonomy): Eukaryota > Metazoa > Arthropoda > Insecta > Lepidoptera > Geometridae > Hemithea > Hemithea aestivaria. The sequence continues at coordinate 7,178,863 of OX382344.1, read as the reverse complement.
ACAAGTAAGACTAGAAAACATAGGGAATGAGTTTCCAATTGAAAGAGGTGTTCGGCAAGGAGACCCTATATCACCAAAGTTGTTCTCGGCGGTCCTAGAACTTATATTCAGAAACCTAGACTGGTCTGACAATGGACTTAACATAAATGGAGAAACATTAAGTCACCTCCGCTTTGCTGATGACATAATATTATTCTCAGAATGCCCAATAAAACTGGAAAAAATGTTACAAGAACTTTCCAGCGAAAGTGCTAAAGCAGGACTAACAATGAACACATTAAAAACAAAAATAATGACAAACTCTACTCAAACCTATATTATAAAAGTAAATAATAATGAGATAGAATATACTAATGAATACATCTATTTGGGCCAGCTCATTTCACCAAAGGATACTATGCACCTAGAAGTGGAAAGAAGAATTGCTGGGGCGTGGAAGAGATATTGGTCCCTCAGTGAAATAATGAAAAATAAGGATATGCCCCTGAAGCTAAAAAGGAAATTATTCAATACTTGCATTCTACCTTGTCTATCTTATGGATGCCAAACCTGGACTCTGACCAAACAACTTCTTCAGAAATTAAATGTTTGCCAAAACGGAATAGAAAGAAGTGTCATAGGAGTCAAACTAAGGGATAAAGTAAAGCTAGAACATATAAAAGCTAAAACAAAATTTAAATCCATAAAACAAACATATAAAGAACTCAAATGGAAATGGACAGGCCATATGATGCGAGAGCAGAAAGGAAAATGGAAAAAAACAATAACAGAATGGTATCCAAGGGATGGGAAGCGGAGTAAAGGTAGACAATTGAAACGCTGGGAAGATGACATAAAGAAAGCTGCGGGCCCGCTGTGGATGCAGGCAGCAAAGGACAGGACAAGGTGGAAGCTCTTGGAGGAGGCCTTTGTCGAAAGACAAGCTGTTATCAAGTTTTGAAGTTTGTTAGTAGTATATAATATTATCATATAAAATGTAACAAAGATATCGGCAATAAAGGCTATTTTTATTTTTATTTTATTTATTTTTACAGTTATAAAAATATTATGTATTATTTTTCTATTTCAAAATAAAAAAAATAAAGTCATTTATTTACAATCATAGTTCTCGTGCATTAAAACGTACGTTAGCCAAATATCCAAAAACAAACTGAACTAACCTAAATTAGCAACCATCCGAGCAGAAAATTCCCACACTCAACTAAAAGTTTAAAAATGAATCCACTCTAATCGAGCCGCCGCTTATAAATAATTTTCCGGCAAATCAGGTTTATTTTCAGTTGAGATGGCCGCCAAAGGAGTTAATTTGTCCCTTAATAAAGTTAGATGAGCGACGACCCGACCGCAGCGCAGAGGTAATTTGTTATCACGAATCAATCGGTGACAGCCACTCGAAGCAAAAAAGAGAAATTAAATCAGCCAACTTTTTAAGATCGGTGGCGCTTTAAGCCGAGATTGCGGGCGATGATTATCCTTATCGTTACAGTAAGAAAAATCTGCTTTAAGATGGACTAAAATGACAGAGATTAGCTGTAAGCTGGGTTGGGCAGGTTTACATTTTAAGCGTTCAGCGCGTTTACAATAGAGATGTTGACTAAAAATTTCGGGTACATTTTGTACAGAATTGACGTAACGCGTCCCCACCAAAAAACTTATAAGCGTTATGCCATTTTTTTTATTGCCAAACAAAAAAAGAAGTTTTTTTTTCATTTAAATTGCGGATTCATTTATTTTTTTTATAACTTGTCAACATTCCTATTATTGCAAGTAACAAATTACGCATAGATCTTGAGAAATTGATTAACTGACAGGTTAATAAGAATTTTTCTTTTGAGTTCTAAAACAATGACACGCACTTATAAGAGGTTTATATTGTTAAAAAAGTTTTATCTTTTGAGTAAATTTCATGTCAAACATTTTATTTTTCAATCATTTCATTTAATTGAATTTAAAAGTAATATTAAAACTATTAATACTTTCTAAAGCTACTAAAAGCCTTTTTTATGACGCGTGTTTCATATCGCAAATAATAAATATTTATCGCAATAACTGATAGAATTTACGTATAGGTTATATATTCATCAATAAAATATATATTCAAATAGCGCCCGAAGCTGTCAAACGTTATGGATTTTTTATTAGGGTGTCGTAAATTGGCTTCAGTAAGAGTCGGTATTGCAGCGTGACAGCCTCAAAACGATAGCTGTGTTTGTTTATTCGTGGATTGTGAATAGTTATTCATCTACCCATACAGTCGCATAATCATCGACTATATGCATTAGGTTAGGTTTTTACAGAGAAAGATCAAAAGAAACGAGCATGAAATCCGTCTGGATATTAAAAAAGTGTGTATTTAGTTAACAAAGATGCTTAAGCTATGTATACGAGATAGTCTATCGTATCTATCTAAAACTTTAATGCAATTTTTAATAGTTTTTGAAACGGACATTATGACTCAAGGTGGCTTGATAAATGAGTGAAATAAAAAAAGTTTTAAAAACAAGCTTTTAATATTATTACCATCTTGCACCAAAGTACTCGTCAAGACGAATCAAAAGAGCCTAAACTCGATGGGGTTGCGTCGTTTAATTACGAAGTTCTTATCTCCATGTCATAATCTTATTAATATTATATAATATTATATTGTCATCCTATTTACACATGCATGCCAAATTTCAGCTCAATCAAAAATCGGGAAATGGATCGAATTAAACTTCCAAGATTTGATTACAGACAGACACACAGGTGAAAGTAAATAAAAGCATTTAATAAACAATTTTCACAAAAGTTTGCAACATACGGTAGGTGAGTCAGTGAAACAAACACATCGTTTGTTCAAACAGGACAAAGTATTCAGCTGACTAGTAACTTACAACGGATAAACAACATAAAGGATTGGTCGAATTTATGGCGTCGAAGTTGCTACCAGCGGTAGACGGTCGCAAACATGTTGACTTTGGGATTTGTGCATTTTTCAGTGTTCTTTGTGTGCATTTGAAAAATATGTGTGGATTAAACTTGGAAGTTTTTATCTTTGTAATGTTTTTACCGATGTTTCCTTAATCTTAAATTTTACGAAAGACATTATAATTGTCCAAAAGCGTGGTTGAGAAAATCTCAACAAAAAATATTGCAGCCGTGTCGTATTTGTAACAATAAATTTTCTCAGTCTTTTTTATGCGAAGAAGTAAGAAGACGAGCAAGACCCCCACCCTAATTTCCCCCCCTAATTACCCTTTTTACCATAATTTAAGACCTAGATGTAAGTTTTCCTAAGATTGTAAAATAAAATAAGATGCTCTCCTGATGTTAAGAGATAACGTTACCCATAATCAGTACAACGCCATCTAGGATTTTACAATGATGTGAAATTCTATGTGCACTGCACAAGCGCTTCTTACTCAAGAGTCTTAAGATGTTAAGACTCTTTGGCCTAGTAATTTCAGTAGCTACAGTGCCCTCCTACGGAAGCACAGTAATGTTTGCACATCATCGGGCGGTAGAATAACTGGCACTGTTGGGGTACCCACCTAGACGACCTGCAAAAGAAATCTACCCCCGGCGAAACAGTCAGTCGCATTATGACTGTTAGGAATCATCCGATATAGTATGTATATAATATTATGTTTGTCTTCACTAGAAACTGTAATGATTTGGTTAAACTTTGATTGAAATCGCAAATATTTCATTTTCATTTTATAATAACTTCGTCGTTCGTCGTAAAATATGTTTAAAACGGTAACTACAATGACCTTTCTTTCAAAGATTTTAACTAAAAATTAGACCCCGTATATATATAATACATACCTATTTGTACCACGTTAATTTATCTTAATTAAAACAATTAATAGGCTTCTTAAACTAATAGAACTTTTAACTATTGACGTCTAAAAATATTTTAATGTAATTACGAATTTTATTTTATAAAAATGTCGGCGCGTTTTAATTAAATTGGGAAAAACTGTTTACCTAATTTTCATCTCGTTATTTTATATTCTTTCAAGTCAAACTTGAGAGGTATTAAAATATTTTTTACAATCACTTAAAAATAGCTGGTACCTAATTATTCGGACAAAGTCAATAAAAATTTACTAACATTTTTATTGACTTTGACCGAATAATTAATTGCCTTTAAAAAATCAGTAAAATATAAAACCAACTTTAATAAATTTAATTATATAGTGTCTGTTTCAAATAATTAAACATAATTTCTCCTTAAAGAAAGAAAAGGTGAATTAAATCAAATCATAAAAAATAAATTATACATTTATTGTACGCCTTGTTTCAAGAGCGGACGACGCATTGGGTTAATAAAATTGGCTTTGCAGACTTGTTGGTAACCATTCACCTTCAACCAATCAACCAGGCTGGTCAACTGCTTGTCCCTAACATTAAAAAAAAAAAGGTAGCACTCCGGGAGTGCCGGCAGAAGTGAAAACTTCAATATTAACGTTGTGTTTAATTATAAGTATAAAAATACTATCATTTATGAGGTAGAATACAATGTTTATTTATTGCGCTATCGTACACAAATATGACAATTTATATTTTGTTATTTATAATATTATATCGTTATTTATATATTACATTAAATTTTATCTCTCAGAAAAATCAACTTCCATCCATAATTTCGACGACTTTTACACCATCGTTATTATCAGAATCATCATCCCAAATTTTTACAACTGATACAATTGGTTTATGATAACTGAAGTAAGAAACAAACAGTTTTGATTCGAACCTATTTAAGTGTCTAATAAAGACCGCATCAATAGTAGTTTTGTATTTCGTTGTGCTAAAATTGCGATCATTTGACATAGTTAAACCAAATTCACAGAGCAGCACACTCAAGCACGGTAGAAAGAGTGAGAGATACTAGTTCCTCTCCCTTCCCCTCGATCTTACGCTTTTTCGATCAGCATCACGTGACCCTGACGCGAGTTTGAAAGTTTTTACCCATACAAAAAAGTGCTCAGCGCCGCTAAAGAAGTTTTCACTTCAAAAATTCTTTGTTTGTAATGTAACCATTGTAAACGATGGGATAAGCATTTTTCTTTCTTTTAGTTTTGGTTATGACCTCGTACCTTTTGAATGTATAGCTAACGCTTTGATTGTAATGGTGGTTGTAAGATAGGGTTTGTGTCGTTCTTCTTATCTCAGAATAAATTAAATAAATTTAAGCAAAGCTACGCTTAGTAATACTGCTATTTCACTGGACGCGAATATACATATCTATATATTTTGTAGAAAGTACCAAAGAAAACTGCACGACGAGTGAAACAAAACTATAATTAGCCGTCTAACTCCGAACAAAAACATAAAACTTAACAAGCGAATCATTTGAACAAGGATGTTGGCTTGAAACCAAAAACGCGGCATCGAGTGGCCGGGCCGTATTCCCGCTACATCTGATCCGGGTTTAATTAGACAATGCTTCTGTGAGGGCAGAGTTTAAGCTTGGAGCAAATCATTGGCTTCTATTGCTTGCTGTTTGAGAGCCGCCACTGCGCTTTGGATTGAGATTTACGAGTATTTATTGGAACACAATAGAATATACCTACCTATAATGAAGTCCGCATTAATAAAAAAAGCAATAAATTTAACATTACAATATATTTTTGCACAGTTCTGTATATATGAAACATAATTTGATCTATAGCATAAATACTAACACTTACATTTTAGTAATAATATCTAATATTATTTATTTGTAAACGTAGTTTTAAAAACATAAACTTTAAAGATATCTTTTTTTTTCACAAAGGCAATGCAATACTACTGATTATTATAATAAAAAATACATATAAATGTATTGACGATCTTTAAAAATAATTTGGTAAAATATTCGTATGAAAGCACTTATTGGCTCTTAGGTAAGCACATACCTAGTTTCCGCATGTCATAGATAGCCTATCTAATAAAACGTGTAATATAGTGAAGTTGTAACTCTGTTTACGTCCACGTTACACATCTTCTACGTTTAGTGTCTCCTGCCAAATTCACGAAACTCGTTGTAACCCACAGAACAAATGAGAAAGAAGAACAGTCATATGATGAGTAACCAAACGCATCAGAAATTATCGCCAATCATTTTTAACCCCCCACGCTAAATTTAAAATCCAAGATGGCCGCCACCACAAAGTGGCAAAATTACGCATTTTGAAAGCGTTTCGTCGGGGGTTTTTTAAAATTTTAATTTAATTCACTTGTTGAAAGACATTCTATAATGCACGCTATCTCAATAATTCGTTCGTAAAAATAGGTGACCTCGTAATGGCTTACGTACCAAAAATACATAACAACCAGCCACTCAATCTAAGCCAACCGTAATTCCATACCATGAAACAATTCGTTATTGAAAAACTGGTTGACAAAAACTTTTTGTCAGTCCTCGACTTGCAGGGCGAAAACATGCATTCTTTCCGGCCTTGGCTTGGTTGGTTTTGCTAGAGCAAACATGTACTTATGATTTACACACTACTGTCTGAGCTGACACCGGTTCAGACCCTCTAGCCAACGCTAAAAAATTACTGGGATGATGATCATAGTAATGCTGCGTGCTTCTTTCCACAACGACTGTCATCCTAGTATAATTTTTAGCGATAGCTGACGTATTGGCGCATGGCTAGAGGCATATATACAACAATTCTTTGATGGGCGGTCTTATCTTATTTGATCTGTGTAGAGACCCGAACAGTTGGACAATCGGCTCCGATAGTGGTTTATTTTCGCGGACTTGCTCGTAACTGGAGTTGGCGCGGACACAAAACCTGAGCCAAATCTTGTAGGCTTTCTGATGTAAGCCGGGGCTTAACTGCTGACCACTTCAAGATTTGTAGTACATGTTTTGAAGATTTCTAGTTTGAGTCGTAACTCAACTCTACTTGTAAGACGAAGGGATAGTGTAAAAATAGATTTCATTTAATAGTGAGTCAATCAAACAGTCACGCTTTCCTTTTATATATTTAGATTCTTTATGTAGCTTAATCTTGAAAACTTCACGCATAAAATTAATTTGAGAGTGAAAAAAAAAATTCTTATACAATATATGTACTTCTTAAATAATAAGTAGCGAATTGTTTACCCTACAATTTCTTAAATAAACCAAGATAATCCCAAAAATCTGTTATATTTTTTAATCTTCGACAATAAACAACTTATGAAGCAGACTCGATATTATGTGACTTTTAATACAAATCTACCTCCTTTTTCTACAAGGTCTAATTCTGAAAATTAACTGTTTTTGTCCTTTTTATACTAAAATAAATGGACGAATTAATTATCATCATCAGCCCATGTTCGTCCACTGATGTACATAAGCCTCCCCATGGCACGCCACTCAACTCGTTCCTCCGTCTTTCTTCTCCACCTACCCCCAGCAACCCTCCGGATATCATCGCCCCATCTTGCCCATTGGCGCCCTACACTAAGTTTACCGAGACGTCGTCTCTACTAACTAATAAATAAATATTATTATTATATTGAAAGTAAATGTCTAACGTATCACCAACGCAAAGCTCCGCTGATCGGATTCAGTACAGATTTGGCAAAATTACCTCTATTAATTAACTATAATTAAAGTGTGGCGATACAATTTCATCTAAATCGCTCACAACTGCGCGCTCTGCTTACGAATATTGGACCTTCGCCGACTCACCGCCCCCGGCCCGCGCGGCACTCCCGCGCTCGCCTGCCGGCCGGTCGCAGCGCGTGAGCCGCGCGCCCGACAGAGCTTCGCACCGCCTCGTAACGCTAGCACGCGCTCGCTCGCTTAATTAATTTGCTTACGTAAATATTGTTATTTTCTCATTCTTATTGTAATCTGTCTTTTGCTTTTCTGTTATTATATTTATCTTAAAATCACGCGTAGTTTCATCTTTCTTCAGCCACCTTTAATATCAGTCAATTCATACAAACTTTCACACATAAATTCATACTATCAGCTTCACACTATCTACCTCGGGTAAGCCTTTCATCACATCAGTTCTCCACCTTCTCACCTCACCACAACTGGTGACCCCGACGTGATCCCGTTCGTGAGAATTTTTTTTGGACTAAAAAAAAAAAAGTGCCCGATATAATGGCTGAAACCGATGATGCCCCGGCTGTACTACGTGTTGGTGTCAGAATCCCGCCATTTTGGCCCGAGGAACCGGCTTTATGGTTTGCCCAGGTAGAAAGCCAATTTACGTTATCAAAAATAACTACCGATGATACTAAGTTCTGTTACCTGGTGGCACAACTAGATCACAACTACGCTGCCGAGGTGCGGGACATCATCACCAACCCGCCGTTAATAGACAAATATCAAAAACTGAAAACTGAGCTGATAAAACGTCTCTCTGCGTCCAAGCAAAAGCGCGTCCAACAATTACTAATGCACGAGGAGTTAGGTGACCGCAAGCCTTCTCAGCTGTTGCGGCATATGCAGAGCCTGGCTGGACCCAGCGTTCCAGAGGAATTCCTGAAATCAGTCTGGACCAGCAGGTTACCTACGAACATTGTGACGGTAATTGCTTCACAGGATGACTTACCGCTGGAGAAGCTGGCTGACCTCGCAGATAAGGTGCACGACATCACACCATCCTCGCCTCAGGTAGCCAGCGCCGCCCAGGTATCCACGGCAGACTTCGGCGACTTAGCGAGACAGGTCCAGGAGCTAACGAAACAGGTAGTGTTACTTACCACGCAGAGGAGTGGAGAACGTCCTCAGCGCTGGAACAACCGCAGTAGTCGCTCTCGCTCTAATAGCCGCTCACGCCTGCGACAGCCGCCTTCAGATCATCCCCATTGCTTCTACCACTTCAATTACGGAGCTCAGGCGAAGAACTGTAAGAAGCCCTGCACATTCCCGACATCGGAAAACTACAGGGACGGTCGCAAGTAGCGGCTAACGACTGTCCTCTATTAATAGGCCGCCTTTTTGTCACCGACCGAGCATCAAAAATGCAGTTCCTTGTGGACACTGGCTCAGACTTGTGTGTTTTTCCCCGGTCAGCGATAAAGACGCCTTGCACTAAAACAGGATTTGAACTATCTGCTGCAAACAATTCTGTTATACATACTTACGGTCCTGTTACGCTACATCTGGATTTTGGCTTGCGACGAGACTTCGTGTGGACATTTACGATCGCAGATGTCTCGAAGCCCATCATTGGAGTAGACTTCCTCTCCTTCTACAATCTGCTCGTCGACTGCAGGAGACAGCTCTTAACCGACGGAACCACTACAATGTCTGTCAATGCCGTTCCCTCTAGTTCTTCTGATGATGACTTAACGTCCATAAAGGCAGTCTCTGGAGATTCACACTTCCATCACATTTTAAGGGAGTACCCAGAGATTACTCGCCCTGCTGGAATCTTTTCTCCTCCCAATCACAAGACACTCCATCATATCCGGACAACGCCCGGACCGCCAGTAGCTTGTAAACCTCGTCGCTTGGATCCAACTCGTTTACAGGCAGCAAAGAAGGAGTTTGACGACATGATGGCTAGTGGAATAGCTCGAAGATCTGACAGCCCTTGGTCCTCAGCCTTACACATGGTACGTAAAAAGGATGATGGATGGAGGCCCTGTGGTGACTACCGAGCTCTCAACGCGAGGACTATTCCTGATCGATACCCAGTACGTCACATTCACGACTTCTCTTACCAGCTCGCAGGATGCACCATCTTCTCGAAGATCGACCTTGTCAAGGCGTATAACCAAATTAGGGTCAACCCAGAGGATATACCCAAGACGGCGATTACGACCCCATTCGGTTTATACGAGTTCCCGTATATGACGTTCGGATTAAGGAACGCTGCGCAGACCTTCCAAAGGTTTATAGACGAAGTTCTCTCTGGCTTGGATAGCTTCTGCTACGGATACATCGACGACATTCTTGTTTTCTCTTCTGAAAGAAAAGAACATGAGAAGCACTTACGTCTACTCTTCGAACGCCTCAAGATGTATGGTATCCTGGTCAACACCTCCAAATGCACACACGGCCAAGAAAGCGTGGCCTTTCTTGGATACGACGTGTCATCAGCTGGAACAAGACCCCTTACCACGAAGGTCCAGGCGATCCAAGACTTCCCTTTTCCGAAGACTGTTAAGGACCTGCGCCGATTTCTTGGAATGCTCAACTTTTATCGGCGCTTCATTCCTAACGCCGCCTGCATTCAAGCGCCCTTGCACGACGTCTTATCCGGTCCGAAGGTGAAAGGCTCTCAGCCAGTCCAGGAAACCCCGGAGCTACTGCAAGCCTTCACTGAATGCAAGAAGTCACTCTCCGAGGCCACTCTTCTCGTCCATCCCGATCCATCATCGGAACTCGCCATCGCCACTGATGCATCTGACTCCGCCATTGGCGCCGTGCTGCAGCAGCGGATAGGTGAAGAGTGGGAACCCCTCGCATTCTTCTCGCACAAACTCTCCAACGCACAAAGGAAGTACAGCCCGTACGGCAGAGAGCTTTTGGCAATGTATGAGGCAGTCAAATACTTCCGGCATATGGTCGAGGCCAGGAACTTCGTGATTCTCACCGACCATAAGCCATTGACGTTCGCGTTCACGAACAATAGAGAGAAATGCTCACCAAGACAATTTCGTTATCTTGACTTTATCTCTCAATTTACTACAGATATACAGTACATACCTGGTGAAGATAACGTAGTCGCGGACGCCCTTTCCCGCGTTGACGAAGTTTCTCGCTGCATAGACTACCAGGAGCTTGCACGCCTTCAGGAATCAGATCCAGAACTGCAAGACCTGCTACACCATGGTACGTCCCTGCTCCTACGTAAAGTAAAGACGGGATACAAGAATACTTACGTGTACTGTGACACCTCCGTGGAACCACCGCGACCTTACATTACACCGGAACTGAGGAGACAAGTCTTTGACATGATACATACCTTACATCATCCAGGAACCGCAGCTACAGCACGACTGGTATCTCAAAGATTTGTGTGGCCAGGGATTCGTAAAGATTGTAGAGAGTGGACAAGGCAATGCTTGCAATGCCAAAAAAATAAAATAACCCGCCATACAATCTCCCCTCCCGCCACTTTCCCCTCCCCTTCCTCAAGATTCTCCCATATCCATCTCGACATCGTAGGCCCGTTACCCCTTTCTTCTGATTACAGGTATTGCCTTACCGTCATCGATCGCTATACTCGATGGCCTGAGGCGATGCCACTTCGTGACATCACCGCGGAAGCCTGCGCAGAAGCCCTCGTCTCCGGCTGGATCGCCAGATTCGGTTGTCCTGCCCGAGTGACCACTGACCGTGGCCGCCAGTTCGAGAGCCACCTCTTCAAAGCTCTCACTGCCCTGGTCGGTGCGCGCCACATCCGCACTACGGCCTATCACCCTCAAGCCAACGGGATCGTCGAGCGACTCCATCGCCAGCTAAAAGCCGCGATCAAGTGCCACAACACATCACAATGGACAGAAGTTCTTCCACTGGTTCTTCTCGGCATGCGAAGCTCGTGGAAAGAAGATATCCAAGCATCGCCGGCCGAGCTAGTCTACGGAGAAGCCCTCCACTTACCTGGCCAGCTCCTGTCCCCGAGTGACGACTACACTGCCACTGACGTCACTGAGTACGCCAATCGTCTTCGCGCTCACATGGCGAAGTTGACGCCGCGTCCGACTTCATGGCACACCTCGTCACCCTTCTACATACCTCGAGACCTGTCAACGTCATCCCACGTCTTCCTGCGCGTCGATCGCGTACGCAGCCCCTTGGAATCACCGTACGTTGGCCCATACAAGGTTATTCAGCGACACCCGAAGTACTTCACCATCGATGTCCAGGGAAAGAACACCAACGTTTCCGTGGATCGACTGAAGCCAGCTTACCTGTCGCGAGAGGTCCATGCTCCTACTCCGCCGGTCTCAACGCCTGCGGAAACACCTGCACATGCAAAATCACCGCCGTCACCTGAACACACCGTTCCCAAGAATACGGCCACCGAACAGAAAACTACACGAAGCGGTCGCCGAGTACGTTTCCCGAATTATTATCGACCGTAGTAACGGTCTGGTAGGGGGGAACTGTGGCGATACAATTTCATCTAAATCGCTCACAACTGCGCGCTCTGCTTACGAATATTGGACCTTCGCCGACTCACCGCCCCCGGCCCGCGCGGCACTCCCGCGCTCGCCTGCCGGCCGGTCGCAGCGCGTGAGCCGCGCGCCCGACAGAGCTTCGCACATGGAACAAAATACTCTTCGCACCGCCTCGTAACGCTAGCACGCGCTCGCTCGCTTAATTAATTTGCTTACGTAAATATTGTTATTTTCTCATTCTTATTGTAATCTGTCTTTTGCTTTTCTGTTATTATATTTATCTTAAAATCACGCGTAGTTTCATCTTTCTTCAGCCACCTTTAATATCAGTAAATTCATACAAACTTTCACACATAAATTCATACTATCAGCTTCACACTATCTACCTCGGGTAAGCCTTTCATCACATCAGTTCTCCACCTTCTCACCTCACCACAAAAGCAACGAAATTACTACTTAAAGAGGCTATACGGATTTGTATATAGGATCAGTGTACGTTAGGTTAACATGCGTTCTCCTTGGTCGTTCAATCCTTTAACGGGGTCTAAAAGTGCAGTGCTATTAAAACTTAGAGCTAGGGAGGTCGTTAGAGCACTGCACTTTGCGATACGCTACTCACTGTGTGCAAGTTTATCCAGCTTAAAGATTCGCAGAAGGTTCGCTCAAAGTTCTCAGATCATCCTCAGTGACAGATTAAACGATTCTTATTGCTGTTTTTTTTTATTCGTTATATGGTTAGCCTTTAACCACGATCTCACCTGGTCTTAAGCGACGACGCAGTCTTGGTAGCAGACTATACCTAGAAGGCGGGATAAATCCCTCCCTGTCTTCACTGAAAATCATGCCGGAACACGGACACAATGACCGCTTGGCGACACGGTTTTGGAGCCACGGCCGGAGCCTACCACCAGTACAGCGAGTGGAAAACCCGCACATAACTAATTAAATTCGCATAAATAGAATAAGTAGGTACAATAAATTATAAGTTTGGTGGTTTAACAAATCTAAATGGAAATAAATAAATTAATCAGGTAAGCCGTTATTTACATAATAATAATAATTGGGGTTTATACTCCAACAGAACAGGTTACCCTACTTACACTGTCAGAGTCAAATCACAAATTATAGGTCGTGTGGCTAACCTATATGTTGCAGTTTCAGGTCGCCGAGATTCCTACAAGGCCTGCAACATGACCTAACGACTGCCTCCTACATATCTTATAGGAAACAGCCGGGACCCACAGTTTTACGTGCCTTCCGAAACACGGTAGTGTCCAGGCGAAAATCTTTGCCGCACTGAGATTTGAACCCAGGACCTCCGGCTTACAAGTCGGAGGTATGACCACTGGGCCACGGACGCTACATAATACATAATATTATGTTATGAAAAATATATTTTACAAAATAAGTCATGGTTCGAATTTCTTTGGTAGAGTTATAAACTATTGCAATAAATTGCAATAAATTATTTCAAGTGCAAAAAGTTCCTTAACGAGTGCTTGTGTTTGGCTGATAGTTGCAATTTCAAAAAATTGCTGAACTTTTATTTAATAAATTGGAAACTAGTCAATAAATGATTATATTATTATAAGCTATTTCTTTTTCAAAAGCTTAATTCAAACTATTCAATACTAAAAGTTTAATATCCGTATTTTTGAGCTCTGTGTGTCACTCACACTTAACACGTCCCAACTTTATTGAAAATGCTGTTTTAATGTCCACAGCATTGTCAAGATGTTATTGCCTCGTGATGGAGATTTTAGTCTTGTTATTGTCTAGAACGAAAAACATTACTATACTCAACATATTAATATATGCCGTTATATTATCTACTAAATCGACCTCAGTGGTGCGGTGGGCTAATACCCGCTTGCAACGCAATAGGTTGCGAGTTTGATTCCCGCATGTGACTAATGTTTGTGTGATCCTCAGGTATTTGTTTCTGGTCTGGGTGGCTTTCAATATCTATTATAAGTATGTATTTTAAAAAAAAGTTTATAAGTATTATATCCGTTATCCTAACTACCATAACACAAGCATTAAGTTGCTTAGCTTGGGGTTAGGTGGCGCGGTGGCGTATATTGAAACCCTACCTCTATTCAGCACCGCGACCGAACTGAGATGCGGGAGCTTTTCCATGCGTGAATTCCCAAAATGCGACTTTAATCCCTTCCGCTATTCAGCACCGCGACCGATCTGAGCTGCGGGAGCCTTTACGTGCATTCATTCTCTTATTGCGACTTTAATTCCTTCCGCTATTCAGATCGATCGATCTGAACTCGGGGATTGTTTTCAGAGTAATATTTAAATCTGTTTGATGATAACGCATGTCTGTATAGTACTGTAGACAGTGATTCAAGAGGAAAGTTTATGTATAACTAGTGGACCCGCGCGCACTTCGTAGTGCATAAAACAGTCTACAAATACTACCTACCTTTAGTCATTTATTTATTTCTAAAATAAAAACGATTTACTTTACTCTTATTCTTACTCTGACTCTTACTCTTACTCTCGACTCTTACTGTCGACTTTTACTCTTGACTCTTACTCTTGACTCTTACTCTTGACTCTTACTCTTACTCTCGACTCTTACTCTCGACTTTTACTCTCGACTTTTACTCTTGACTCTTACTCTTGACTCTTACTCTTGACTCTGGATTCTTACCAGAGTTGCAAATGATTTTATTGTGCTAGGTAGTGGCAAATGTACCATCGGTGAGTAATGACATCATCATGACAAGTGCTTGACGTAGAAAAAGGCGGGAAGCGACTTTCATTCGAAAAAACTTTGAGAGTTAAGCGCGTAATTAGAAATAAATATTGTAACATATTATTATGAAAAAGGTGATGTTTTAGTGGTTTTCTTCGAGAAAATCACCCTCCTTTTCATACATGGTTAAAAGTCATGGTATTCATCCCTTTTGTAGTGGCATTTATCCCTATTTTTGTGTCCCTCACTAAATCCATACATTAGAGAGAGCAACAAGACACCGATTGCACACTGTGCAGATTTTCGCAAAAGTCGTGCAGTTTATCGCCTATTACTGGCAACATACTCTGGCTCCGCTATATCTCGGGCCTCCCGCCGTAAACCATTCAGTCACGAGCCCGCTTTCAGAGTGACAACATGTGTCCTCATAAATAACAGAGACGCGCGCTAAACTATTAACAATAATGTCTTAAACTTATATTAATTGTGTAAATCAGTTTGAAAGTTTTATGTGTAATAGTAAATGTCAATGTGTTAGATATTAAGTGCTTTCTCCCGAACCTACATTAAAAATCTATAAATATAGTTATGGTAAATTTGTTAGTGTACTTAATAAACGTGTGGAGCCTATTAACTCATCGTGTTTTTAATCTACAAACGCCCTGGTCCTCCACCCCCACTATAAATTCATTATAGTGGCGCTCAACTAGAGGCGAGAAGCTAAATACCTACACACTACGACGCGCAGTACGTCTCGTGCGCAGCGACCAGTGACTCAACACCGGCGAGAGATATGCCGCGCAGTAAATATAATACGCGGAATAACAGCGAGGGAGGAGACAGCGACGAGTCCACCGACACCGTCGTCGACACGCCAACCTTGGCGGGCGGCGCGACGAACGTGATTACGATGTCGGAAGAGCAATTATCGTCCATCTTCACAAACATCGCGAGAACTCAAGCCGAGGCGAACAAGGCTCTCGTAGAAAGCCTTGTGTCCAACATGCACGCGTACTCCGCATCGACGCCGATCAGATGTACGCCGTGCTCGGACGCGAGCGGCGCCGATGCCGAAGCCGGCGCGACCGCCGCGTCTGCTCCACTCTACGCGCATCACGCGGGCTCCTTCGCGAAGTGCACGGCCCGATTCAGCGGCGCCGCCAACGAGAAGGATAACGCGGAGATCCTCGAAGCGTTCCTGGACGCCGTAGAGACATTCAAAGATTGTACCAATGTATCCGACTACCACGCGCTGAAAGGTTTGCCGATGTTACTGACGAGCGACGCCGCCGTGTGGTGGCAAGGCGTTGAAATGTTGTATGTTGGTTTAGCTTGCAGGAGCGTAGGGTAGTGGAGACGGAGGAATAAATACAAGTTTACTCCATGACTGTCGTTTATTGATTAACATATCTTACAACTAGTTTAATTAAAGAAGACATAGTTTCTTCCGTGTTGACACTGGACAACG
This sequence comes from Hemithea aestivaria, assembly GCA_947507615.1. Taxonomy (NCBI): domain Eukaryota; kingdom Metazoa; phylum Arthropoda; class Insecta; order Lepidoptera; family Geometridae; genus Hemithea; species Hemithea aestivaria. The sequence goes on along the minus strand of OX382344.1, from coordinate 7,162,628 downwards.
TGATGTTTATCTCTGTACGTGGTTTGAGATGATAACTTAGCTTTACGTGATTTCTACTCAAGATTAAAGTAGGAAGCGATTTGTGCGTGTCATACTCTATAACTCCCCTAAAAGTTTAAGGGTACCTCACTCCCCCTTTTTTTTACAAAAAAAAATTACATATAGAAAGCAAGAGTGTCCACGTTGTCGCAGCATCAACATTACAATATTTATTATTAAAATATTTACCTATTTAAAGTTATTTTCCTTAATTAAATTTACACTGCAGTAGGCATAAAATTTTATGTAACTAAGCATAACAATATTATATCTATGTTTTTAACAATTTTGTATTCTTTATATTATGTACTATTACTTCTTTATTGTTCTTAACTATCTTAACATTAGGGTTTAACATTTCAACAACTTCAAAGGCTAGGCACGTATAGCTTCTCTAATTTTGGTTGATTTTTTAACAATACTAAATCATCTGGCTTATAATTAAGTGTATTAAATGTCATGTCGTATTTCACTTTCAGAGTTTTGTTTACACAACAACAAATTCTTTGTTTTTTACCATACTTATCAACATTTATATATTATCAACAAATTCTTTTTTTTTACCATACAAATCCATATCTTATTACCATAATTATCTATACCTTGGGGCCCACTAAACCTAAACTTACCCTATCGAATGCTGAATTTATTAGCAGTTGTACTAATTGTCTAACATTTTTTTATTTGTATGTTCCTGTATTTGTCAAATCTTACACCTCGTGACGTACTTAAAGACGTCATTTGTCATTCCTGGTCAAAAGCAACGCGTTTTAATTATCTATCATACGATTAATACCTTCATGCACGCTAGTGGGTAATAAATGGTAATCGTTTAAAATTCTTCTGGTTTCGTCTTTCTCAGTAATTCTCTTTACCTACTTTCCCGCAATTAAAAATTGTGGAGACGCTATTTAATATTGCTTCAACCTATGATGCAACAATTTTATAAATTATACCATTACTCTTATCCTTTATTATGAGTTATTTCTAACATTAAACTCTTAGCACATGCTTTCTAAATCTCTCGCTAACACCCGTAGGGTCGATTACGATCGAGAATGAAGAAAAACTGCGTATCGCGATGTTGCATATGTGCGAGTACTACCTATAATTTGCGTCTAAAAACGTATTGCACATTTCCTAAATCTCTTGCTAACACCCGTAGGGTCGATTACGATCGAGAATAAAGAAAAACCGCATAAAGCGATGGTGCATAATACAATAACTATTTACGTATGAGAATATACCTATTACTGAAACCTCTCAAACATTCTTCGTGAAAACCATCTGAAAATCGTAACTCAAGAATGTCCTCCGGTCTTCTGAGAACTTCAACGGCCGCAGGGTGATCAATCCTTTGGTCGGAAGAAGAGTCAGTTGACTGTTGGTCATCATCTTGGTTACGCAATCTCCTACTCTCTTGTCTCTTAATAACGTTATACTGTTTATGTATACATGACTTTCATTATAAACCTTGTGACGAAATCGGGAGTCGGACTAATACGCCTGCAGTTGCATTATTCCGTTACCTATATCCACATAATATTATGTAACTATCTTTTCTACGTTCAATAATAATCGCGATCTCTGCGTTCCGTAATTAATTACTGCTTTATAGCGACAGGTAAAAAAACTTTAACATTCAATCTGCTAAACATGATGAACCCTTAAACACTTGAAACTCCTCTGTAAACACTATACCATCATACTCTAAATCTAAACATACATAACCTACTGATACTAAACAAATGTAAACCGCTTATTCCTCTGATATTTATTTTATCATGACATAATTACTCTAAAAATGTCTACTATTCGATGAGTGGCTATCATATTTCAAAACACAAACTTGCAACTCTATCAATTAATAGCTACATTGTACTACGTATATCCATATCGAATTCTACAACGATTTTTGTATAATAATTTAACAAAACGTTAATTAGTCATAAGTTCATTAGTCGCTAAAACTGCTTGTTCAGTGCATTCTGAGTGCACGTTAACCTTGACATAATGCGATTAGCTAACATACTGCTGACTATAATAACTACTTCTATTTACAGTTTCATTATATTTGCAAGAATTTCTATTTAACATGTTTCCTAACAACAGAAACAATTTAATATTCTAATTATAAATTAGCGCAAGTCTTTAGTCCATACTATTATTACAAAAATTAAATATCTACCATTACAAAAAAAAACAACAAATGGTAATGAACTACATACGTCTAGAACTTAACTGGACACGGGCATCTCCATGGCATGGCACGACGGGGCTGCAGCTGGCGTCGGCTGCGGCGCTGCTGGTTTCGTGCTGTTGGGCCGGGCTATATCCTGGCCTGCGTGGGCCGGGAACACCTTGGACATCGCTCGTTCTCTTGCCTTGGCACTGCTGGCGGCGTCGGCGGATGCTGAGCCGCTTGCATTTTGTGGTCGCAACCTCTTCCTCGGGGTAGAAGTTCGCCATCTCGTTCTCAAAGCTGGACGTCGTGGTATCTTACTAAACTCTCGGTGGCATGGCTTCTGTGAGGCGTGGCGATGCTGGTGAAGTCATCTTGGAAATTACATTGTGGGAGCTGGCGGGGTCTTCGTCGAGGAAGCGTCGAACTTACATAGCGCGGATTGGCAGGACTGGCATCGTTGGCAGGGGTTTCGTCTTCGTTCGAGGCGGTATGGCTGTTGAATTACCCGGAGACGGCTGGCAGAGTCTTCGACGGATTACATGGTGCGGGCAATGTCGTATTCACGCAGCGAGGACCGGCAGGGTCTTCATGAAATGTGGTATCACATGGAGTGGACTGGCAGGGTCGCCATGAAATGTTGTATGTTGGTTTAGCTTGCAGGAGCGTAGGGTAGTGGAGACGGAGGAATAAATACAAGTTTACTCCATGACTGTCGTTTATTGATTAACATATCTTACAACTAGTTTAATTAAAGAAGACATAGTTTCTTCCGTGTTGACACTGGACAACGTGATGTTTATCTCTGTACGTGGTTTGAGATGATAACTTAGCTTTACGTGATTTCTACTCAAGATTAAAGTAGGAAGCGATTTGTGCGTGTCATACTCTATAGCGTCAAGGCAACAACGGCGACGTGGGCTGAAGCGGTGGCAGCTTTACGGGGCATGTACGGCGCGCCGCGCCCCGCTTACAAGATTTTCAAAGAAATCTTTGCAACGGAACAGTGTAGTGAACGTGCGGAAATAATAATCACGCGAGTGCGGAGCTTAATATCTAAGCTACCATATGGCCTGTCTGAGTGTGTGCAATTAGATATAGTATACGGTCTTTTACATAGACGTATTCGTAAACGTCTACCACGCGACTCTGTTACGAGTATGGATGCCTTAATATTGAAGGCGAGGTCAGTAGAGGAGACGATAGCGGAAACCGGGGTAAGCGAGCCATTTACTAAGATAGGAACTAAAGCTAGCCATCTCTCTAATTTGGATTCCAACTCGAACGTATCGCTCTCTAAATCGAATACTGCATGCCCCTCTCGTACCCCCGTAGAGAATAATAATAATTCTCAGTCGAAGCGTAGTAACGATAGACCGCGATGTACTTATTGTCACCTATTCGGGCATAGTGTTGCAGAGTGCCGGAAAGCCGGCGCGAAGCAACATACTTCTAGTAATTCTGGAAAAGTAGACAATCCGAATACTAGTAATAATAGTAACACTCATGAAGTGACAAACTCCGACGCTTCCATATTGCGTTGTTATGGTTGTGGCCAACCTGGCGTAATAAGGTCGCGTTGTAATAATTGTAAAACGAGTGAATTAAACCGAAAATCTTAACCCTTTGTGTGCCAAAAATACAAATTCGATCCATGATGTAAAACTTAACACATCATGTGCCGCAAATATTAACACGTCTGCCGAAAATATTAACCTACTATGTGCCGTAGATTTTTCGCACCCAATGGTGAACGTGTCAATTTTAGGAAAACAGGGCGTCGCAACACTCGATACTGGTGCGTCACATAGTTTAGCTAGCCCGACATTGTATAAGGTTTTGTGCACACATGGAGTGAAATTTGTACCTGCTAAATGTACGATAACCTTAGCCGATGGAACGCGACGTGAGCAAGCTAGGTACTCACCGCTAGGGTAGATGTGACCGTTATGGGCCGGTCCGCTCCCATAGATTTTTTAATACTGCCGGAAATGAATCCTAGGACGTTATTAGGTAGGGACTTTATTATAAGTCTAGGTATCGTCTTAGATGTTCCTGGAAGAGTATGGTATTTTTCCAACGCGACCAAACGTAAGTACCGATTTGTGCACGCGTACGAGCTTGTCGAGGACAAGCCTTTTGTTCAACGGTCTGACAGCAGCGGTAACGACCCTCGAGTATCTTTACTCCAGGGGGAGGGAACCAACGAGCGTCCCATCGTATATGCCAGCCGTCTGCTAGCATCAGCCGAAAGAATTCGTTGTACTGCTGAAAGAGATGCCCAGGTGCGCCGTAACCAGTGTGTGAAGAAACATCGCAGGCTTGCACCTAAATACAAGGTTGGTGATTTAGTTTTACTGAAATCACAAGGAGCTAACGATGTCGGCCGCGGGCAAACTCCGGAATTGATTCCACGTCGTACTGTACCTTACCGAATACGAGATGTCGCAAGTAAAACCACGTACATATTAGAACGTATTCGTGACCATGGTGTTTTAGGTAAATACCATGTATCAGTATTGACGCCTTTCGTAGGGAATAGAAGTTCCGATGCAGGAAAAACGTAGGCGAGGTAGGCCGCGTAAATGCTAACCCTGGTTCGAGGGCGATATATTCGGGTTAGAGGGGGAGATTGTAACATATCATTATGAAAAAGGTGATGTTTTAGTGGTTTTCTTCGAGAAAATCACCCTCCTTTTCATACATGGTTAAAAGTCATGGTATTCATCCCTTTTGTAGTGGCATTTATCCCTATTTTAGTGTCCCTCACTAAATCCATACATTAGAGAGAGCAACAAGACACCGATTGCACACTGTGCAGATTTTCGCAAAAGTCGTGCAGTTTATCGCCTATTACTGGCAACACACTCTGGCTCCGCTATATCTCGGCCTCCCGCCGTAAACCATTCAGTCACGAGCCCGCTTTCAGAGTGACAACATGTGTCCTCATAAATAACAGAGACGCGCGCTAAACTATTAAGCCCATTACACACGACGCTATACTATATCTTGCTGTATGACTCCTGGTACCATATAGCATCGCATAGCAAGGCCTTGCTATACCTTGCTATATTATTTTTAGTGATGGCCAGGTTACTGATCGGAACTATATTTTTTGATAGTTCATTCTTTGTGATTGAATTTTGAGTCGATCATTGATATCAAATCAAGTGACTTTATTAACATTACTTTTTCATATTTACAAACGTACTCAAATATTTGGAATAACTTGGCAACAATTTCTATGAGAGCATTTGAATAGGTATATTAATACAAAAATATAAAAAAACGGACAAGTGCAATTTGGAGTTGCCATATACTTGTGTGGAAAAATGTTATTAACATAATATATTACGAATAAATACGTATTTCAATAGTTTAGGTATCTGTTAAAATATAAAAAAACGGACAAGTGCAATTTGGAGTTGCCATATACTTGTGTGGAAAAATGTTATTAACATAATATATTACGAATAAATACGTATTTTAATAGTTTAGGTATCTGTTCTCTTATCCCACACAATAATGATAATTATTAAAGTTTCATTAATGTAAAGTGAAAATTACTCATAAAATAATTATTAAATACTTATTTTCATGTTATGTAGATTGTTTTTTTAATATATGTTAGCTATACTTCAACTGTTCTATAACCTTCACGGAGTTCCAGTTGCTTTTTTACGGCTTCATTATCGGATCAATTCAATGTTACCAAAATATAGCATTATCACCAGTCCTACTTACCTAATAAGTGTATGCACAATTTCCACTTTGTGCCTCCTGCGATGAATGATATAAGTTGAAAACCGTTGTTTAAAAGAAATACAAGTGTTAAAATATACAATAATTAACTGCTTTTAAAAATCGTCATAAATTAGTGATAAAACTAATCAACTTATTTTAATCTAATCGAAATTAATAAGAGAAATAATCTGAAATATTATTATCGTACTTTTCTGTACATAATTAATAGTAATAGGCACTAATAAGTCGAATATTTTTTTATATAAAAACCTATAAAATGATAATATATGTTATTTATATTACCACCGATTTATTTTACGGTGCTGTGTAAAACTTTATCAGGATTTTGGATGAGCGTGATTGCATGTACATAGGTGAATGTGTGTTTACGTACATAGGCATGCAAGTGACTCACATATCCTATCTAAGCAGAAAACGAACGCAGTCTAACTGGAAGAAAATCAAAGTGGTTCTTAATGCGAGCAGGTGATCGAGTTTGCGTATCCAAATCATTTCTCCTGTTCGAAATCAAATCACATTCGTACGTTTGCTTCACTAGACGTATTTATTTCATGTGGTTATCTGCTATATCTATTGCATCTGTGCAGGACTTGTACTGTACATCTTTATATCCGAGAAATTGGACTGTATTGTTTATGCTTGCGCTAGCAAGCAGCATCCGAGATTTCTTAAAAGAAAACGCTTTATATATTTTTCGCTTTTTTTCTCTCTTCTCTCTTGATTTTAAGGTGGTTTGGTCTACATGAAGAGTTTTTTTTTTATAAACAAGCCAATCAAAACTAACCAACCGTCAGGTTTTGGAGATTTTGTTGCTATACAGAAAATCATGACACGGGGGTCTATTTTATTTCTCCTTCCTATGCACTTTCATATATCTCGTTTCGTCAGCACACTCGTTAAAGGTACATACCACTTTTCATCATTTTAAAGCTAGTTCCTTGTTAATATTTTTAAGAAGTAGGTACCAGGAGTACCAGGAGTAGGAACGGAGATTCAATCACTTTGATTGCATATAGTTCCAATGATTCCCCAACACTACTTAAACAAAAGAATTTGACAATGTATTCTACATAAAGGATGTTTCTTTTTTTTCCTAGATTTTGGTTTCCTTCAAATCTGCTCCTGGTACTTAAAAAAAATGACGTTTCAAAATTCGTCAAAAAAATCCAGAAAAATTTATTCTAAATTAACATCGTTTACTAAAAGTATGACTTACGTTAATCAAATAAGATCAATTCATGTTGGATTTGACCGACTTTATCAGAGGATTCTCGACTACATCGGCCAAATAGCATAGGTAGAGAAACTCATTGTCATCCGGAAAATCAAAGGAAAGCGGACTCAGGTCGTAGTCCGATGCGTTGGTCAGATCAGATCCGCACCACCCTTGAAGTTGCTGTTGTCCTGTTGTCTTTTGGCTCCTGGCTATGAAAATTGCATCCAACCAACCCAGATAGCGATCTATCATCAGATATCAAATCCTCCAAAGGAGGGGCCATGACTCCCAGTAATGGGCAATATGACAAGGACAAGAAGAACTCCAAACGTTCAGTTTCCTAGTAAAAATGTCTAGACAAACTATAAAATAATGATTTGTTAAGCTATTGCATAGCTTTTTTTTTTTCTCTTTAGAGGTACCTACAAAACCCTTGAAACATGTGTTTGCATTATTAAAGATTTAACTGACAATCACTTTTGTAAAAAAAACCATGGCAACCTCCTGGTATGTATCTTTTTAAAAATTGAGAAAAAAATCATGAATTTTTTTACACATCCTGTATAAGACTCAAAATTGACATTGTCAACAGACATGTTGCTGTAAAACCATACAATTTGGCAAATCCCATATGAACTAGATTAAAAAAAAATGCGTAGCCATTTTGTAACATGACTTAGCCGGTTAAGCGAAAGTCTACTGCAAGGTATTCAAAGGTCTAAGTTATTCGGACAAATAATCATTATGCATAAAAAGAGCTCCTATTACAAGTAAATAGGAGGTGAAATTTAAAATACAAATTATATTGCTTTGCTTCGTAATGCTAACAAAAAGACCTGCAAACACTAGAAAATATTTAACATATATAAAAAACATTTTTTTCTAATTTGTTACACAGCGGTTAAACATTTGCTACTATTTAGTTTAATATATCGCGTAGGTAATAGGAGTTTGTTTTATTTTGTCTCGGTAATACAAATCGGCTTAGTCATTTTATCACCTAGTCAAAATGAAAAATGGCGGATTCTACGCATCAACTGTAAAATATAGCGCGATATAGCGCTATATGTCATTTATAGCTACGTGTGTGACGGATGCCGATTTGTACTGAAGCTATGCCGCGCTATAAGAAGCTTTATAGCGCTATATAGCGACGTGTGTAATGGGCTTTAACAATAATGTCTTAAACTTATATTAATTGTGTAAATCAGTTTGAAAGTTTTATGTGTAATAGTAAATGTCAATGTGTTAGATATTAAGTGCTTTCTCCCGAACCTACATTAAAAATCTATAAATATAGTTGTGGTAAATTTGTTAGTGTACTTAATAAACGTGTGGAGCCTATTAACTCATCGTGTTTTTAATCTACAAACGCCCTGGTCCTCCACCCCAACTATAAAATCCATTATAATATTGCAATTACCAAACTAATCGTTATTATTTATTATGTGGGATTCGGACAACCAATAACAAAAAAGTGATTTGACACTGTGTAATTAAGATAACCTTCTCTGTTAAAAGTATAAACGCTAATTCTGTTTTATAAGAGTCTGCGAGGAATTATATTATTTATGTTACTTAATGCCTCCTAAATTAAAATTTCTACGAACTATGGATTAGAAGCTGGACATAACAATATTATGCATTAAGTAAAACGTAAAACTACAAAGTATATTCCCATTAAATAAATGGTCTAGAATTTGTGTCCATAATTCCCTGCAATATAGTAAACCGAAGCAATTACATTAATTTCGTAATAAACGTAGTTCAATTAAACCCAGTAATTAAATAAAACCCGCAAGTAATGCGAATAATTTCCAAAAATATAATGTGCAATTAATGGACGAAATAAACTGCCGGACGGAGCTTGCCAAAAGGAAATGTTTTTTGCGTAAACTCATGCACAGCCTAAAAAACCATTCTAAATAAATCTTTGAGAACACATTACATTTGAATAAATTATATTAATAATTGACATATAGATGAGAAATATATCAATGCTTTCAATTACAGTTTTGTTACTAACTGTGACCATTTTATTTTTTCAAGAATTAGCGCACAGCGCAGCATTGCTTAGTAATAACAGAGAATGTGCGCGTCTTTGTGGCATGTACAATGTACCTATGTATAAAAGAGTGTGCCCATTACACATGCCTCAATCCTGTTTTAATGAAACGAACTCCAGTGCTTTTACATTAATTTGGCCCAATCGTACGATTGGTAAAATCGGCCAACAAAAATCGAAACAGCGACCATAAAGTAAACATCGAAATATTTAACCGACAATGGACGTTTTAATACGAGTAGCGGATGCAGCTGCATTTTAATAATAGATTAACCCCAGTACAAACATGGGCGCATGTAATCTTTAGTGTAAACACAAATTTAATTAATTCTGCTATGACATGAGCACACAAAGTACCCGAGCAGTGGAGACCAGAGACTAAGCTTTGTTGATATTAAGTATGTAAAAAATATCGATTAAGCTCAAGGGTCATCACGGTTTTGTGAGTAGCCAGGGTCTCGTACTCGAGATGTGAGCTCCTGATGAAGGACATCGTAAACGACCGAAACCCAAGGTCGAGCCTAGCTTCGTTTTTCAAAATCGTTCATGCTACGTTGTTGACCTGTGCCTTGACAAATCAGTCAATGAGTAACATCTCCTTTTATATATATTTTAGATGATAAAGCCCCTTAAACGCAAATACAAATAGTAAAACCTAAGACAATAGTTAATTAATAATAGTCTAATCAGCTTTAAATTCGAGGCCAATATTTTACCAACCAAATTATTCAAACCACTTTCCGTACTCGATACTCCCGTATTCTGTTGGAGTACTCAAGTAAAGTTGACTCGGGACAAACCTGGTACACGTTGAACGTACTGTACGCCCACACAAAACGTCGTGTTGATTCCTACACAAATATTCTATCTAATAAACAAATATAGGAAAGTTATATTTCGTTAAAAAGTTTACTAATATAAATAAGACAAGAATGAAATGTATTATAATAATAATAATTGCGGTTTATACTCCAACAGAACAGGTTACCCTACTTACACTGTCAGAGTCAAATCACAATTTATAGGTTGTGTGGCGAACCTATATATTATGTTGCACTTTCAGGTCTCGGAAATCACTACAGGGCCTGCAACGTGACCTAACGACTTCCTCCTACATATCTTATAGAAAACACCCGGGACCCACTGTTTTACGTGCCTTTCGAAACACGATAGCGTCCAGGCGAAAAGTTTTTGCCACACTGAGATTTGTACCCAGGGCCTCCGGATCATAAGCCGGACGTAATACCACTGGGCCACGGACGCTACTTAATAGATTGCTTGAATGTACTCTATAATGTTCTTTTTTGGTTGTAAGATAGCTTTTGAGCGCGATATGGCGTTATGTTAAGCTACGACGCAGGTAGATGCAGACTAAACATAGAAGGCGGGATAAATCCCTCTTAATGTTGGTCAAATACAGTTGCAGGTGTCGTTTAAGATTTTAACTATATGTACCTACTGCAAGTTTTTTTTTATCCTCAAAATCATTTTCTTATCACAATGAGTTTTCACGAGATGAAAACTTTTAAAAATAATGTTTATGTTTCTCTTGTACTTTCAAAGAATAAAGACTATAAATAAGTAAAGTATTTTTTTAAAAACCTTTTGGTATAAAAATAATGTCGACTTCGACTTTTCGAACTATCTAAAGTCAAAAGTTATTATAGAAAAGTCGAATTTATTTTTAAACAGCTTAAGAAAGTTAGCCTTTTATTAATTAAGGGTAGTTAAAATTTATTTAATAAATATCATTCTCACTTTTGAATTATGGTGACCTGAACAAACAAAAATATTAATTGTGTATAATATGTAAGCTGCTTGATACGGCCACGAAATATGAATATTTGTTTACTAGAAGAGATTCATTTAATTTGAATAGTTTCTGACAAATATTTATATTTAATGCTAACTTAGATCATTAGCCTAATATTGTTGACTTATGAAAACTTGATACTTCTTCGGATACAAAGTTGTATAATTTCGTACAAATTTGCTGAATTCATGTTGAAATGTTGTATGTTGGTGTAGCTTGCAGGAGCGCAGGACGATGGAGATGGAGTATAATCAACACGAGTTTACCCCATGACTGTCGTTTATTGATTATCATATATTACAACTAATTCCATTAAAGAAGACGACATGATCTCTTCCATGTTGACACTGGACAACGTGATGTTTATCTCTGTACGTGGTTTGGGATGACAACTTAGCTTTACGTGATTTATACTCAAAGATTAAAGTAGGAAGCGATTTGTGCATGTCATATTCTACTCGTACTCGTATAATGTCTTTGTCTATTTGTAATTCAGCAATAAAACATTCAAAATGGCGTATGAATTGAAAAGGTTCTCTCTTCGACTGTTGTGATGGTTCTCAATTCGGCGTTTTAGTCAAATAAACGAAGAATATAGTTGACTTTAGCATACTCTTTCTGCGATTTCTACATCACCTCATCCTTAACTTTTAAAACCGTTTTTTTCTCTCTCCTTTTTTTCAAAAAGATTGAAATCGAAAGCATCTCTGCGAAAATCGCAATAAATGTAGACTGATTTTTAGTTTTTTTTAATGCACCTACTTACCTATATTAACCGGTTCTTCCTTCTGTCTTTCCTGTCCTTCATTTTTAGTCCCCTAAAATCCTCTAAAATAAAGCAAAAGTGTTGCCAGTTCTAGTGCAACTTACGTCCACGATAATAACCCTCGTCGCGAAAATGTGGCAAGTGTGGCCATGTACACAAAGGAGCTAATTGTTTGCAGCGAGACGGGCATCAGCAAACATGGCAACACCGTCGAACATCCTGTTTGTTTTTAGGGTTTCGTACATAAATGGTAAAAACGGGACCCTAATTCTAATACTTCGGTGTCCGTCCATGCGTCTGTCTGTCTGTCACCAGGCTATATCTCGTGAACCGTAATAGTCAGATAGTTGAAATTTTCACAAATTTATATTTCTGTCCTATGACAACAAATACTAACAAGTGAAATTAAAAACAAACTTTTTAAAAACAAGATTTTATTATTATTATCCATCTAGCACCAAAGTAATTCAATACAAATCAAATGAGCAAAAACTCTATGGGATTGCGTCTTTTGATTACAGAGTTCCTAAGGCCACCTTCCAGCTCCATCATCAGATCAGCTCGATGTCATAATAATATTGCATTGTCATTCGATTTACACATGCATGCAAAATTTCAGCTCAATCGGACACTAGGAAGTAGATCAAATTAAACTTAATTCAATATTTGATTAAAGACAGACAGACAACGGACAGGTGAAAGAAAATAAAACCTTGTAAAAACGGGAACCTATTACTAAGACTTAGTGTCCGTCCATCCGTCAGTCCGTCTGTCTGTCACCAGGGTCTATCTCATAAACCTTGACAGATAGTTGAAATTTTCACAAAAGATGAAGGTATTTTTGTGCCTCTATAAAAACATATAATAAAAATTGAATAAAATAAATAATAAAGGGCGTTCATACATTAAGTGAATTTTAGCCGTTTTTGTTCTTTAAGGCACGAGTGAATAGATTCTAACGTGATCGTCGGCCGAACCTGCACTTTCCATCAGGAGGAATGTGGTCAAGCATAGGCCAATTCTGTATAAAAAATGAGATATTGTATAGAGAATGGTAAGGAATCCTTCGTGTGCGGGTCCGAGTCTGACTCGCACTTAGCCAGTTTTATTTGTTTAACCGCCCTAAATCATTCCCTGTGATATCCCGCTTCTTTATAGATGTTATGAAAGATTCACTATTTAGATTAAAAGGCTTTGATGTTCACAGAAAACACGCCCCAAATAAGAGATTGTATAGAGATAAAATAAAAATAAGACTTTAGCAAAGAATTTTTCTTTTATAAGTTCTGTTTATTATTGACTAGCTTATGCTCGCGGCTTATGCCACGTGCGGAAATCCTTTCTTAGTGGAGGTCTGTGTCATAAAATCTATCCATATTCCAAATTTCAACTTATTCGTTCAGCGGTTTGCGCTGTTCATTTATAGATCAGTCAGTCAGTCACTGAATCAGTCATTCTTTCGTTTTATATAGGTATTTGTCATGACACGGATTTTGTATAAGCGTAGAAAAAAAATATTCTACAACTATATCGGACCATCATCTTCCTGCCCCTATCCCACACTAGGTAGGGTCGGCACAACTATATCGGACCAATTTTATAAATTTCGATCGGACTCGGAATACAGTGTACTCTAAGGAAGCACTCTAATGGGCCGATATATACCTCTAGAACCACAGCTGCAAAGATTATTGTGTTTTTAATGGATTTTCATAATATACAATCCTAAGAGAATTTCATATTTCAGTGGTTAAATTTTCTCACGCTGCATATTAGATAGGTTCATTCTGGTTCATATTTACTTTGTTTTCAATTTATACTGAAAAGGTTTCTGATAAAAAACACGAACAACATTATATTGTATTTATATTGATTACTTAGTATAGCTCCGAAAAGTTATAATTAAGTTTCAAAATACGATTTCAGGTGGTAAATCCAGTGGTGGATTTAGGAATAATAAATTTAGTGTAACACTTCACCACTTACAAGTTACTGTTGGGATCCGGCACTGAACTATATTAGAATAGTTGCCGTAAGACCATTAAAATGCATGTTGTTCGCTAAAATCATATTTCTTAACGCGTTATTTTCTGTTTGTTATCAACTTTATACTGCATAATGGCTTCAAGAAGACGGCCTGTTTTTGGTGAGCATCGTTTAACTGGAGTAATTAATATGGATATTGACAAAATAGCAATGTTTTTCTCTTAAGTAGATATCTATTTAGAAATACGACATATTATTTTTTAGTTCGTAAATCTTGTGAATTTATAAATCTCTAAAACGACTGAGATACATTGTTTACTGAAGATGTTTGGGGAGAGGTCATGACGTCAACAGGCGATAAATTTTACACCATAGTATTACGTAGCGCGTCCCCGCCCATCAACCCATAAGCTACAAATCTCTTTTATTTTACTTGTATTTTTTTACTTCGACACCGTTCTATTAGGCATTTAAAAAATAAATTTATTAATTTTATACGTTTGACCATCTACTACAAAGACGGCTAATAAAGAAATTGCTACGAGAAGCATTGCTTCTCTTCAATTATGCAAAATTGACTAACTTGCGGCATGAATCTTGATACGTTGTCTATGAGACCCGCAGTCCGGCAGCTGCGATAAATTTTCATCACATAATTAGGGTAAAGAAAGACAAATGACTCTCTTGGTTGGGTCCTTGTGTGTTGTGTTGTCTGCTGTTATCATGTGCACTCCTCTAAGTGAATAATAGCAGTGTTTTTTACTGTGTTATCGATTTTTTTGGACTAATTTGAAGATGTAAGGTTGTTGGAAAAGTACTTATGGCTCTCTTTCTCTCTCGTTTGCACGATATGTCAAACTTTGAAATATTTTTTACTGAATTTTAATTTTGAACAAGTTTTAGAATTTTTTAAAGCTTTTATAATGGAGTTTTCAGTTTTCTATCTTTAATATTGTTATTTAAATAAGAATATAATAATTATCTAAAGTTTGACCAATATAAAATTTCAAAATGTATAAGTAAGGTATATGGGTTTTGTTAACATCACACAAGATGGTGGTTCCAGGCTAACCTATAATGAATAAAAAAATAACTAAAATTATTCTATATATAGGTACATTGTACATGTAAACAAACATTTAAATCTTGCAGCACAACAATTCGTTAAATGTAACAAAAACTGTATAATAGCATAGTATAGTAGCGTAGTAGTAGTGTGTATTATGTATCCTTAAGCTGTAAGTATTAAATTGAAATCAACTTGCTAAAGTTGTACTTTATAGTAGTAGGTAAGTGAAAAAGGTAAAATTCGCTTTCAAATTCATTTCACAAGCACCAAAAGTTCTAAAATAAAGTTATCAATTTTGAGCAATCTCTGTTCAGTAAAATAATTAAATTTAGTCCATGATTTGAAGTTACTCCATGATTAATGATTATAGATTTAATACCGTGAGGGCGCCATTAACAAATTCTGTATTACTTAACTTTCTGGGAATTCTCATGCAAATTATTTATAGATTGAAGTGCAAATTAGTAACGAGTAGCTTTCAACATTATTACTTCGATTTTGCCTAGTCTTGTATATTTAACTAAATGTTGCCAAATCTATTCGCAAGTAAAACTGTCATCTCATAAATTCCCAAAAGTACAATTTATGGAATTAAAGCCAAACATAATATTATATTTCTACATAATACAGATATTTTTGATTACAGTTTTTGATTTATTTCCTCTAAAACGTATAACGTGAACGAGAGTTATAGGACTCAAAACGAGTTGGGCTGACTTGGCTAGGCGAAGTGATGACAGATGGAGTAAGACTTTAACGGCAAATGCAGTGTCGGTCGTCCAGCAGCCAGATAGATGGACGATGTGGTTAAAGTGGCGGTTCGCACATTGACCATTTTAGCATAGGACAAATTTGAGTGGCATCACATGAGGAAGGTCTATGCCTAGGAGTAGGATGTAGAGCGCTGTGGATGGCGATGATGAATTTGTTATTAAAGGTGTATAGACTACTATTTATACTATACAACAAAGTAAAGTCATGAAGAGTCCAAGATTCCCTAAGCACGTCAGACCGGCAACACGTAGAGCGTAGTTACATCGGGTTGAAAGGTTCACGTATTCCCTACATTTTGTCTTGTATCCGCACCGTTGCTTTATCACACGCATTAACACCTAAATAATGGATCAAGGTTAGGCTTCTATGAGTTACGTGAAGGGCGGAGGGCTTGTAAACAGTGAGCCTGTGTCGCTCTAATTTCTTTACCTTCACTGCTTGGTTGTGTGGAAGAGACCTCCAATAGTATTTTATTAAAGTAAAAAGAGTATTTTATTCCATAAGTTAAAGCTAAGCCAAATAAAACATTCCCTCTTTTAGTACAAATTTGACTCTGTGGAAGAATTGTCTAAATTCACAAAATGCCTAAAATCTACTTTACCTTACAACATACTACATATAAACTAACCTTAGAATTTAATTTAATTATGTTGTGATCGTTCGGATGTGTTTCAAAATATTGTTTTACTCATTTTTTTCTCGCAAGCTTTACTATCTACTCTTTTGGTGATGTTCAAATTAAAATATTTTGTAAAATCTATGTATTAACTTTATTAATTAAAAAAATCACACACACACCACACTAGATATTACGTAAGTACACTATTTTTTGTACTAACTGCGCTAAACTTTGCCCTAACCACTATTTTAAACCGTGACCATCAGTAACTCTTTTTTAACTCTCTTTCTCTAACTTTTAGTCATAACAATATTACACCGAACAATATCCTAACGAAGATCCAAATAGCAATCATTAAAGCAACACGTAATGACAGATCGGTGTAATGGCTGCCAGCAATTGCTAAGCCTGAATGGAAGCCAATGAGGCGTGTCATATTGCACGCGTTTATGATGATACATTCAATGTACGTTCATATATGTACACTCAATTATAGGTTCAGAGTTCTTGGGAATGATTTTATCACACTAAATATTAACGGGAGGAATTTATTCCGCCTTCTAGGTTAAGTCTGTTACCATCTACAGATGCATTGTTGCTTAATATCTCGAGAGACCTTGGTCAAAGGGTAACCTAAAAGAAAAGAAAAAACTAACATAAAACAATGTTCAGGATTGTTTTTTCGAAGCAATGGATTTTTTTCGAAGCAAACGAAGGATTTTAAGCTAGCTGCGTCCAGCGGTTTTACCCGCTAGGTGTAAGCTATCTGTATACCAAATTTCAGCACAATTGGTCCACCCGTTTAGACGTGAAAGAGTAACAAATATACATCCAGACATACAAACATCCAGACATTCATACATTCTTACAAACTTTCATGTTTATAATATTAGTAAGATAATAAGTAAGATTTTATTCTAAACACTCATGGAGTGACATAAAGGCGGTTTTTAATGGGCGTTGAACATAGTGGCTACTTATAAAAATAGGCTTCTCCTACAGAAGCAATGAATTTAACAAAACAAACTAAACTTAATATTATTATTCATTACTTACAAAACAAGGAAAAATACAATATATAAGGCGTTTAATTCCCCTATTAGCATTAGGTATGCTCCCGGATTTGTAAAGGGTCCCAGCGCTAAATTGGATAGCATCCCGATTAAATTGGATATCATAGATATTATTGTCATACGGGGCTTTAAATTTCTGTGCCTATTTTTGCAAAAATATCACGTACAAAGTTAAGTCTTAGGGCCTAAATTATAGAATAAAATAATCTTCCTAATACAATACAATACTCTTTATTGGGACAAAAAATAACAAAATAGACTTAAAACTAAATAATAATGAAAGATAATCTTACTATAATATCATAATGAAAGTACGATTGTGTGTTTATAGGTCCCTACCTCTTGATGCCTTATAGCGTCTCCGTTAATCAAACTGGGTTTTGTTATGAAGATCTTTTATTTATTTTATGATTTATTTTATGTGAAGAAGTAAGAAGACGAGCAAGACGCTCTCCTGATAACGATGACCAAAATCTGTACAGTCCTAGGATTTCACAATGATGTGAAATTTAAGGTGCACTGCACCAACACTTCTTACTCAAGAGTAAATAAGATGTTAGGACTCTTTAGCCCAGTAATTCACAGGCAGCTCAGTCAGTTTTGCCCAGTTTTGAAGATCTTTTAAATCTTAATAGTGCTTAGACATTTTTTTCAGCGGAGAAACTCCCTGATTGCAGCTAGTACATGTATACATAGTAATTGGTACATGCATACATAGTAATAGGTACATGCTAGTAGTATATATTAAGCGTATGTATATCCTTAACAGCTCAAACCCAATAGATCTGGAATAACACACATGCTATTTGTATCCCACGGGATGAAAAAAATAAATAAAACGGTTTTGTCCACCGCAAGACGTAGATATTAAAAAACCTCTAATATAAAATAAATGACATATTGAAATAAACAATACTATTTTTTGAAATAATCAGTGAACATTTCTGAATTTTATTACTAAAGTACACAATTTTTTTTTTTTTTTTTTTTTTTTTTTTTTTTTTTTCCTTTAATCTGCCATCAGTCTGTGTTTGACTTTCATCAGATGTGTTGAGGGATTTGTGTATGGCGTGTAATGGGATTAGCATGGTCACTGTCCAGATGCTGACCCATCTCTAGAATAAAGCACATGAGCTCTCTTAAGGCGTTTGACTGCAGGATGCTGTAGCAAATTGGCAGCTAGAGGGTTAGGATGTTGCTCCAGTCTATATTTATATTTGTCTGAGTGCAATAGAGCTTCTTCTTCCACAGTTTTCATGTTCAAATAATCGTGAATTTCAGCGTTGCGTGTAAACCAAGTGGCACCACTGATCGTTCTCAGAATAGTGTTCTGTGCACGTTGTAAGCAATGGATGTTGGATTTGCTGGCTGTTGACCACAGTTGGATTCCATAGGTCCAGATCGGTTTTATGACTGAACAGTATATCTTGAGTTTGTTGCTTAGTGACAACGTAGACTGTCTACCGAGAAGCCACAGTAGGTTCTTAAAACGAAAGTTTACATCATCCCGTTTTTGTTTTATATGGTCCTTCCAAGTCATGCGCTGGTCAAGATGGAACCCAAGATATTTTACACATGTGGACTGTGGCAGAGCATTCTGGCCTAGTTTGGTAGTTGGACAAAGCTTTTTTCTGAGGGTGAATGTGATATGGTGAGATTTAGGGGCACTTGCTCTGACACGCCACTTTAGTAACCAATCATTCGTTAGGTTTAGTTGGTGTTGTAAAGCTTTGCTAGCCTCATCAGGGTCCCTGTTGGACGAGAGAAATGCAGCATCATCTGCATAGGTAGCAACAGTTACATTGGGAGCTTGTGGCAGGTCATGGGTGAAGATATTGTACAGGACTGGCCCAAGCACTGAGCCTTGAGGTACTCCAGCTCGGCATGTATGGAATGACGATCTAGCACTTTGATATTTTACTTGAAATATCCTATGATCAAGGTACGAAGAAATGAGGAGGTAAAATTGATATGGAAGTGACTTTTTTATTTTGCTCAGTAAACCTTTATGCCATACTCGATCAAAGGCTTGTTGGATGTCAAGAAAGGCCGCAGAGCAGTACTCCTTTTTTTCAAGGCTTTGTCTAATGGTGTTGTAGACCCTGTGCACTTGCTCCACTGTCGAGTGACTTTTGCGGAAGCCGAATTGATGATCTGGTATGACCTCGTTATTATCTAAGTGTGGCTTTAACCTGATTAGAATTATCTTTTCCCAGAGTTTGGAGAGAAGTGGCGTTAGGCTGATTGGTCGATATGATGTTACTTCATGAGTCGGTTTCCCAGGTTTGTGAATCATTACTATTTGAGAAATTTTCCAAGCAGTAGGAAAATGACAAGTTCTTAAGGTAGCATTAAACAATTTTGTTAGAAACACGACGCATTTCTTGGGGATTTCTTTCAATAACTTTGGGGTGATTAAGTCATATCCGGGAGCTTTGTTTAGATTAAGACTCGAAATTTCTTTACGCAACTCTCCTGGAGACGTTGGTTTTAATGGGGGACTGAGCTGAAAGTCTTGGATGAAGACTGCGTCTATTTCAGAGTCATCGGTGCAATCTGAATCGTTTGGCTTAAATACATTAGCCAAGTGAGCAGCAAATAGTTCTGACTTCTCGGAGTCAGTACGTGCCCATGATTGTCCAGATCTCAGTGGCGGTAGACATTGTTGGGGTTGAGTCAATGACTTAGTAGCTTTCCAAAGCGAGTGAGGGCCATTGTTATATGGGGTCAACGATTCAAGCCTTCGTTTGAGAGATTCATTGGCTGTTTCAGCCAATATCGATTTTAGCTCAGTAATCGCACGGTTTAGCAGAGTTTTATCTTCTTTATTGCGCGAAAGCTGCCACACTCTACGGAGTCTGCGTTTTTCAGCTATTTTGTTGCGGATCTCGATAGGCACTGGTTTAGGGTTTGATGGGAGCATTTCGGGGGTGTTCACCCACGCTGCTACTTGTATTAAGTTGGTGATCAATATGCAGGCATCATCAATGTCTTCAGGTACACAATTTAAATTAAATTTCGGGTGCTTTTGTTTGCAATAAGAAATATTATTATATTATTGCTTTTCTAAAATATTTACTTTAGTGGGTAATTCAATTTTGCCGCGACGCGTCTTGCCAATGGTAAATAAATAAATAGTGCCTAAGTAATATTATCATAGTATTAGTCTATTGACATTGACTTTATACCTCTAGACGTGGAGCAAACAAAAACAAAATACATATTAAAATCGCTCAGTACCACTCAGTAATGTGCAACTTACAAATACATAAGTCTGAAATCTTAATGTGGAACCTAACCGAAAAATTAATCTACATCTAGGAAACGTAAGAGACATGTTAAAAACTACTTTTTTTAACACATTAGCAGAATAGTAGACAAGATTGGTGATAATTTTTTAACCTCACTTTTAAATCCTGTGCAAATAGGATTTTAATTGAGTCATTTTTTTAAGGGCAATTTCAATTGTTAACTTTTTTATAAACTTGATAAGCAGTTTCGCACTACTGCTACGTGAAGTTGATGCGATACGCTTTTAACAAACGCAATATATTTTTAATTAATCATTTTTAATAAAGTAGATGTAGACATTTATAATTAATTCTCTTTCTATAGCACGTTTTCGAATGTTGACGGGACATTCCGGAATTTATAATTCAGTGGTCTATGCATAGAGGACTCAATTATAGAGTACCTACGCACCTACCTACTGTCGCCAACAATACGCACTGACACTGCATATCATACGTCAAATGTCGTTGAACCAAAGAGTACTACTTTGAACAAGCTAATAAATGCAATAAATGTATATGTATCAAAGAGTTTCTACTATGAAGATCAAAACCAGCCAACCGCCTCCCGCACCCCACCATGTATTGACGATTTTCTTTTCATACAACAAATCACGAAACCGGGGTCTATTTTGGTGTGTTGTCTATGAGTCTATGTTAGAAATTCTGTCTAGGCCTAAGACATAAGCCTATATTATGTGTATTAGTTTCGAGCTGGGATCGTATCGCTCCTTTGTACGTTGGACACACTTCGATGGCCACAGGGATGAGATAAGCTGGTGTAAATGCTAGTGCAAATCTTGGACGTAGTTGGTAGCTATTGCACCCGCACCTGTCTTGACTTAGAAATTATACAAGTGATTATTATGTAAATATGTAAAAAAAATAACTTTAAGCTCGTTTCAATTCATACTTTAAAAATCGCTTGACTGACATTGAAAGTTTTCTATTCAAACACGTTGGAAGTTCAGCCAATCTTTTAAATAATTTCCTATATACTAACTTTAAGCGTCTTTTAATTATAATCGGCGAACCTACGTATAAATAATAACGGCGAACATGATATTGTTTGTGTACATAAAAATGTCAAAGTATTTATTACGCTTCATACAGTTATAATATTCATTCTAATCAGTTTGTCTGTAAGAGATTGCTTTTTGCGAGTTTATATTATTTAGAAGTATTTCTTGTTACTTGGTATGCAATAACAAAGGTTTTTTTCTATTCTATAATCTACCTACTCATATCTTCATCGTACCTTTTTAATTTTTATTATCCTAATATGAATTCTAAGTCAAATATACATTCAATTGCAATATAATAGAACTAGGTCTTAGCTAAGATAACACCCTAGGTCCACACGGAACTCGCAGTATCTTCGGAGGTACGAAGCATGCGGTTAGTACACGCATTGTATGGGGAATGTTCTATGTAGTAATCCTAGATCGGAACTGTATACTGGCTATTGAACATGTCTGTTATGTGATCGATTTACCGCTATATTGATTGTTTTGATAATACTCGTATGTATTCGAAAATATTATAATCAATTTAATTATATTTATTTAAAATCAAATCTTAATTTCTAGTACACTAGATTGTCAACTGAACAAATAATAACATTTAATATTAAATAAATTGATTTAAATCATTCTTAAAATCCATCCAATCTTCCAACCCAATCTTTCTTTTATTTTTAATTTTATAATTTCAATTTTAACTTTTATTTTTGATCACTTGGGCAAAAAATCGATACTATTGACTTGGCGCTCCGTTTTAAATGAAATGAAATGAAATGAAATGAAATTTATTTATTTGTGATATAATAATAAAATTGTAAACTAACTCTGGATTTATTAAGATTATTGTAACTAACAATTATTATGGTCTCAATTGGCTGATTAAATTTAATTTAATTTAAAAAAGAGCTGGCCAAACGTTTGATGCGGACATTACCGGGAGTTGACTTCCTTTGCAGGAGGTCGACTAGGTGGGTACTCCAACAGTGCCAGTTATTCTACCGGCTGAGCAGTCATGTGCAAAAATAACAGGGCATTAGTAGGAGGCCACTGTAGCTAGAGAAATTACTGGACTAAAGAGTCTTAACATCTCACAACTCTTGAGTATGAAGCATAGGTGATGTGCGCCTAGAATTTCATATCACTGTGAAATCTTGGGAAGCACTGTACTGGGCAGTGTTATCTCATACCAGGAGAGCGTCTTCTTACTTCTTTGCATAAAAAAGTCAGAAGCTATCCTACTTATATAAATTGGAAGATTTGCTTTTTTGTTCTGAACTAATAATGAGGACAAGATATAGATACTCTTTTCAAAACCGTTTATGAAATTTGCTATCTAGGATCTAATAATTTGATAGCCTAGATATACCTAAATTCCATATTTTATGAGGTTCGTAGTTAACTCTATCTTGCTTAGTATTCAATACGTGTCGTCACTTTAAATACAACACGTATACCTACTCCAAATTTGAGATATTGTTACAAAATTGTTAACTCAATTCCAATTAATGTAAAGCAAACCGCATCAACAATTTTAGCAAATTCTTAGCGCATGTTTAGATTAGAAACATAATCAGTATAAACTAACGTTTGCAAACGTAAACTGAAGCCTGAATCAAATAGAAGAGGAAATGATAAATCAACAACGGCCATAAACGTTTCGGCTGAGCGTAGCAATCAATTTAAATGTATTAAGGCGTCTCTATAAAACCGTTTAGCTTGTCTCGGCATTTGTGTGTGGAATAGGCAAGTGGTAGCCATCTGCACCGTTTATGTGGCACGTAGGTCGCACCATTCGGAAGATCGAAAAAGTTTTCCAATAGTGTCGTATCTCTGATGATAGAAAATACTTGGGGACCTGGGTATAGTTTTATCGCAGTCAATTTTCTCGGCGGAACAATGGACTTGTGTTGCAGTAATTACGTTCGTATGGGTTTTGTTGTAGTGCGGATAGTTATGGCTTTTGTTGGTAAGTAGTAGATATTTTATTGAGGTAATAAAAAATATTGTTGATACCTACTACCGTGCTTGCTTACGAACTCATAATTTGATGAAGATGAATGTTATTAAAGTATAACGCAAATCAGAATTTTAAGCAAAATTTAAGACAGAAGACATAATGTTTATTTCTCCACTTACCCTCTAAAACCGGTGCTTCACTTCGTGCACAGGTTGTATTAAGTGAAATTCTCTAGTAAAAAAGTCTTTGACATTATTGTTTGTTTGAGAATTTGACAATTTGCATAAAGTGGGACTAGCATAACAGTAAACCCACAAGACATTATATAAAAAAAATAAAAAAATATTTCAGGACTTTTCACACAGCGCCACCTAACCCCAAACTAAGCAACTTAATGCTTGTATTATGGTGGTTAGGATAACGGATATATAATACTTATATATTTTTCTTTTGTAAATACATACTTATAATAGATATTGAAAACCACCCAGACCAGAAACAAATACCTGTGGATCACACAAACATTGACATAATAATATAGTTATATATAGGTAGGTAGGTTATATATAGGCATAATATAGGTATATATAGTTTATTAATGCTTATGTTCATAATCTTTTACAATCAAGTTAGTTAATTGCTTGATAAAGACGGTAAATACGCATAACGTGGGTAAGCGATGCGAAGCCTTGTTAGGTACACTTGTACTAAGGACCAATTAGTGCAAATAAATCTCACTTCAGCTTTATAATGAACTACCTAGCGGATTTGCATAAGATTATAATAGGTAGGTTAAACCGCTTTCAAATTGCACTTAATTCTATATAACATTGGGATCATTTTATGTTGCTCACGAGTGCAATTTAGGATTGGTTATTTAAGTCTTAATTTAAAAATATAGAATATACCTAAGTAGACCTTTCTATAGCAGTTTATCCGCTGAAAATTAGCTTATCTAGAATTTCAAGGTCCTAGCTACCTACGACCTACCTCTATACCAAATTATAGCAATTCAAAACAACAAACCTATACACACACATCCGAACTTTCGTATTATTTATATTTATACAATTATTAGTAGCATTCGTTTATTTTGGGTATATTTTCGATGAATTGGAATAAAATAAATAATTTCACCCCATTTACTCGTAAGCTTAC
This sequence comes from Hemithea aestivaria, assembly GCA_947507615.1. Classification (NCBI taxonomy): domain Eukaryota; kingdom Metazoa; phylum Arthropoda; class Insecta; order Lepidoptera; family Geometridae; genus Hemithea; species Hemithea aestivaria. The sequence goes on along the minus strand of OX382344.1, from coordinate 7,137,834 downwards.
ACGAATTGCATGACTGAGCTCCTTTATTGTGGACCCATTAAAAGTTTTATGATCGATTTTCTATGAATGGTTGCCTTTTACATAATCATACCCCATTTATATGAAAGCCTATTCGTAAACAGTAAAATTGAACGCGGTCTACTTCGCCTTACTAACATGCCAATCGTCATAATTGATGGTAATTGAATCCCAACCGAACCGGCGCATTTGCAATTTTTCCTGACCCCGCAAAAAATATGTAAAATTACACGATTGTTGAACCCATAAAAGCAAAAGGGACCTGCGAAAATAGTCCCCAACGTCTCTTTTACCTTTTTCTAATCCACAAAACTTTTTACAATCAGTTCACAAAATCTACTGACCAGCCGACCCGGAACCGATTTCATACCAAAAATCTCTACAAAATCAGACATTACCGATCTTGCAAAAAAATGCGAAATCTCTTCACAATATCGCATTATAGGTCGTAAAGTAAGATGTTTCATTCTAAACCTTACCTTTGGGGTCCCGTTGTTCTTGGGGAATGCCGAGTTAGTGGATGCCGCTGTTTTGAAACCCACTGGCGCAAATAACATTAGCATAGTTATCGAACGCGTCGGGATGAGACCTTCGTAAAGGTCCCGCCGGGACTGGGCAGGCTCTTAAACCGGCTTTCTCGATAATGACTATCGATGATTCGCCTCGAATGCGGGCCCGAGCACAATATTATTACGTAGTTTGGCCGTTGTGGGGAATTGCGAAATATAACATGCCTCTGGTATTCAGTTATTTGCGTTAAGAAATTCCAGTGTGTACCAAAGCTACTCTCGCTCCTACCTATTCGGTATAGGCTGACGGTGTTTCCATATTTATTTATTGTGCGTTATATTATTTTCCAAGGTACGCAATAATTGAAGAATCTATTTTTTCAATATTATAAAACAGAACACTTGCTTGAGTCAAGTAAATAATAAAAATATATTTTTTTAGTTTATAAACGTGCATTTTTATTTAATGAACATTAAGTTTTTGAAAGTTTACTACAATTATGCAATTTACTATACCTGCTGGGTATCTTTCTAAAAAAAAAAAGAAAATTTGTTTCAGAAGGTACAAAAAAAGAAAGAAGAAGAAGAAGAAAGAAGGTGCAAAAAAATAAAACAGGTTCTTTGAATTATATAAAAACAGCTTTGTTTTACGTTATAAGCAAAATAATAAAGAATATATGTTCAAATAAAATTTTAATTACAGCTTTTTTTACATAAATAGTTTAATCTATTTATTTATTTATCATGTCACATTGTAGGTGTGTTACAGGTCTTATATATATAAAGCTTAGTTCAACTACAACCCCGTAGAGGCATTATTATTAATTTTATATAGTCATATTTTTATACTTTATGTCATAAATGCAATATCCAATAATAATGGTATAATATAATTGTACATTTTAATATTGGTAAAAAATTATACTACATACAGAGATAGCAGTGTGATAAAGTCAAAAATTATACCATTAGATATTTTCTACACAAAACATTTCGTGTCCTTCTTTTCTAATCACAGTACGAAATATCGTTGAATGTGCCACAGCAAAGACTCAACTAAAAATCACCTGATATAAAACAACCCATCTTTCGATAAAAAAATCGAGCACACCGCTTGTCTACGTGTCGGAAATATTAACTCCACCATTTGAATACTTTATGATCAGTAAAAAGAAAGATTTGAATCGCAAATGTGTTCGCATTTTAATCAAACAAGCTGTCGAACGGATTCCGTGCTTCATGCCTCGTTTATGTTTCTGCAAAGAATTGCCGTTTTAAAGCAATCTTTGCCATTTTATGCGTAATTTTTACGGTAACGTTTCTATTGTGCGCCAGTTAAACGTCGATTCCTTGACGAGGAAATAAATTGACGCATATAAAGTAATGCGTAAAAAACGGTGACAAAGCATAATATAAACGGTGAATTTGGTTTTTTTCTGAACAGATTTCTACACAATTAAATTATGAAAATTAAAATACGATTGCAAGGTCGAGGCTCTCCTACTTTGCATACCTATCCTAATCTATTCACTTTCGTTTTCGTAATAAACATGAAATAATATTTAAAAATCTCTGATAAAATAATAATTGTGAGAAAATAATTTCAAAAACATCCCACAATTTCGACCTACTGCTTGTGCAAGCTTACGTATATAAGCATTACACATGTAAAAATCCAAGGCAAAGCGTAACCAAAAGATTTCCATTTAATACAGCAGGTTTTGAAAACGTAATCCTTAGTATTTATTTGGCATTAAAGCGGCTTACTTTAAGTTTCCTCGATACAAACAAGCCGTGCCGGGTTCTTGTGAGAAATACAATTTAACTTCGCCACGAACAAAATGTTTCATTTGAAAACGTTTTCTGAAGGATTGTAACAAATTGAATCTCACGCCTGTTCAATCCTTTATTTCATCGCCTCCCCTAATGCGAGAAAAGATTATTAATCGGAAATTTTCCAAGTTGCCGTTCGGGGCCAGATGTTTTGTTTTGACTGACAAATGTTTCGAAATGTTGGTGTAATCACCAATATTAGGGAGAAATTTGTCCCGTCTTCTAGGTTTTGTCTGCTGCCATCTACGGTGGCATTGTCCCTTGATACCACGCGAGATCGCGGTCAAAGGCTATAACTTTACTAACAATTAACATTATTAACAAAACAACTTTTCTATACATATATTCAACCAATCACAGCGTATAAGGTAAACATGCATCAATGAATGCGATTCAATACGTTATGATGTGATTAATATCGCCAGAGTATCTTGTTAGGTTTGATTGTTCGTTGCCTATATGATCAGGCATAATAGTTATTGTTAAAACTATGTACCATGTGAACGCAAACTGAATTTCGGCCACAGGCTGAGGCTGTCCAGTGTTGATTAAGGTTAGCAGGAGGCGGCTAATCTTCGACTACAAGTCGAATAGGTATAGGTAGATAGTTCGTACATGATACGTCGAGATCTATTTTACAAAATCACTACACACTATACAACAAAATCAGTTGTCTGTCTGTCCATATGTATGCTTAGATGTTTAAAACTGCGGAACGGATTTAAATGTCTTTATTTTTAATAAATAGAGTGATTTAAAAGAAAGATTTATGTGTATAATACATAGTATAATGTGTAGTAGAAAAACACTAATCATTACAAGCTTTTATTTACTTTCACCTGTCTGTTGTCTGTATGTCTGTCTGTCTGTCTGTCTGTCTGTCTGTCGGTCTGTCTGTCTGTCTGTCAGTAATCAAATCTTGCAAGTTTAATTTGGCCCACTTCCTGGATTCCGATTGAGCTGAAATTTTACATGTACGTACAAATCGGATGATAATGCAATATTATTATGACATTGAGCTGATCTGATGATAGAGCTGATAAGAACTCCGTAGTTAAACGACGCAACCCCATCGAGTTTCAGCTCATTTGATTCGTCTTGACGACTACTTTGGTGCTGGATGGTAATAATAAAAATAAAAGCTTGTTTTTTAAAAAGATTTTTAAAATTTCACTTGTTTTCTGTTAGGCGCTACGAAATGCACACTAAATGACCCGTTCTAGTAAATTATAATAACTGAGTTGTCACCACTGGGATTCGGAATCTACTACATGATGATAAGTTTGCCCAATCTTAAACATAATCTTCCCATTTTTATATAACTTAGATATCTGAGCACAATGATATTTTGTAAGTAAAATCGACAGAAAAGAGCGCTGTTCCAATAGTATTAAATAGAAATAAAGAAATATTGAGACGGACTGAAATTGAGCGTTTTAGAATTGTACAGATAATAAGCTCATACAACTGTCATTGGTTTAATATAAGCTGGAATTTGAACTCGAATGCCCTGGATTTTTAACTATAGAAGGTAATTTGAACAAACTGTAATTTATTAGAAAGTATCTTCAAGGCACGAGTAAATAGATACCTACCTTTATAGGCGTCTTACGTGATCCATCGTTGACCGCATTTTCATTTTCCATCAGGTGGGATGTGGTCAAACGTAAGCCTTATTAGAAAAAAAAAGTGAATCTGAAAATTATCGCAAGAATCTTTTACACATTCTAAATTCATATTGTTTTATATAAAGGAAAGCATGGTGGTAAGCGGTACTTTTGATTATTTACACCTGCTGAAACTACCTGCAAGACTTTTCCATACTTTTTTTTCAATAATATAATTTATTTCAAACCAAATTTTACAAGCAATGGGTTAATCAAACTCTAAAAAATCTAAAGTATTTAACTCTAAAGTATTTAATCGGCTACCTGAGCAGCTTAAAGCTGAAACCAAATTTAAAACCTTTGCAAACCGTCTAAAAATGCTTTTATTAAATAAATCCTATTATTCAGTAAATGAATACATGAACGATAATAACATAAAAAACTTTAATTTCGGTCGGGTTGTTTCATTGTTGAAATAATGAAATAGCATTGTTAAAATATCTGGTTCTAATCTATCTACAATACATCCTAAAATTAATTGACATTCCTGACTAAAATAATTGTATGAATCAAAACATAATTTTCCATTTTTTTTTTTTTTCTCAATTTTCAATGTACAATTATATTATGCCATTATTATTGGATATTGCATTTATGACATAATGTATAAAAATATGACTATTATAAAATTTATAATAATGTAATCACAATGCCCCTACGGGGTTGTAGTTGAACTAAGCTTTATTTATATAAGACCTGTAACACACCTACAATGTGATATGATAAATAAATAAATAAATAAATAATCTAGGAGGCCTACATACTTACATAAATGTCAGTACTTAATTTGACAACACACAGAAAATTTTATATATAAGGTGAAGTTATCGATAACATTTAGGCACAACTTGCTGCAGGGTTAGTGAGCACCTATCCCCGAACTAAGTGTACGTTTGACCACACACCTATCAAACCAGATCCCCATTTATGACTTATTAAAAACGTTTTAATAATTATCCTGCAGAATAAACGATAGTGGAAAATATGTGATTGTTACCTCTTTACGCCTCAACAATTTAAATAGATTTAGCTGTAATATTATGGTGTAGCTTAGATCTTGCCATGTTACGTATGAGTGCTTTGGCATCCTGACAGCTTTGGCATCATGGTGATATGCCAGAACACAATCAGATATTACCCACATACCCAAACAAGTATGAAAAGGCCTAGGCCTTAACTTATTACCTTACAATAATATAAAGTCCACTTTACCATGTCTATTGTTTATAAACTCTATGCAATGTAGTAAGTAAATTAACTGTTTAGTTAACTCAATATTCAATCATCCACGAATGTATTGTTATTAAAATGCATTAAATCGATATAAAAGCCGTAAGAGAGGCGCGGGGTGTCGCAACCCTTATATTGAGAGCAACAAATGCAATAGCTCTCAAGTAAGCACGCACTCACAGGTTATTGCTACCTACACGTACAATATCAGTCAGTATCTAAACTTATATTATACTTTTTCATATAATATTATGTACATAATATTTATCATCTCCCTTCAAGGATGTATGGAAGTAATCGCTTTTAGTTTAGTTTCTTTTTGTATATTTTTTATGTGTCAATAAAATTTTATTTATTTATATATCCATCTATTTTCTTCTCTGTGGTGTTATGGTTAGTGGTTGTATGGTATTGTTAGGACATAATATTATATTATTGTAACTGCAGTTCAACGAAAATTAGATGTAAAGCGATTGTCCGGACGTCGGCAGTCGTCTCGGCAGCTCCACGGCCATAAGACGTCCATTGTAAAACTTAAAAAATAAATCTGAATTGTTTGTTACGAACTTATTAATTAAAAATAATAATGTAATGGTTAATAAATAAAATGATTAATATGGTTTTTTTTTACTTAATTAAGTTTGAACACATCCCCCTTGTTGGAAAGTACACAAGTGATTAACGATGAATGCCGTAAGACATCTCCATGAAGGTTTTAACGCGGGTCGACTTCCTTTGCAGGAGGTCGACTAGGCCCCAACAGTGCCAGTTATTCTACCGCCTGAGTAGGATGTGCAAACATTATTGTGCTCGGTAGGAGGGTACTGTAGCTAGTGAAATTACTGTGATAAAGAGTCTTAACATCTTATGACTCTTGAGTTAAAAGCCTGAGTAGCACTGTACTAAATTATGGGCAGCTTACAATTATATTTTTGCCTTCAAATGATCGTCTTGCTCGTCTTCATACTTATTCGCAAAAAAGAAATCGTATAGCTACCTAGCCATAGATGCTGATCTATAAGGACGAGCTGGTGTAAAAATCAGACGAGTTTTCAGTAGTTAGTCTACCTTCCCCTCTAGTCAACCATCCCTGGTCTCTCTTAGAAGCTATATTAGGTATATACTTTTTTAGTTTAAGGAACTTATGCATGCTTTTTTATATTTTCTTTGATATTTTTTACTATTTGTCGATGTATTTTTTTTATGTCAAAAAATTAATTTTTACTTTTTCTCTTAAATTAATTCTAAGTTAATTCTTGTAAGAAGTTAGAGTACTGTATAAATAGTTCCGTACTTCCCTCATACGGGCATGCCTTCCGATGTATATGACCCGAAGGAAATGATGAAAGTGGTTCGTCCGCTCACCGCTTGACGTGAGGTAATGACATCTCAACGTCATCGGTGAGAATAATATTAGCAGACTCTGTTGATATAGTCCAGTCAATGAGTGCCTAAAAGGGACATGTGGATCGAAATGCGAAAGCAGAAAAACTAACTTAAGAACTTTGTTTGGACTAATCAAGAGATAAACATGCTAAAAGTCCCCACGCCTCCGAGGTGAGCCCGAGGGGGGGGAGGCCGAAGAAGGTCCCTTTTTTAGGTTTTTTGCTTATATGTCAAAAATTTCTTCTTTTATTGGACTAATAAATCAATAATCACACTAATATAATAAATGCGAAAGTTTGTGAGTGAGTGTGTATGTTTGTTACTTCTTCACGACTAAACGGGAGGACCGATTGAGCTAAAATTTGGTGTAGAGATAGCTTAGACAATGCAATAACACACTTTATAGCTGGTAAAATATAAATAAAAATTAACTACAATTTGTTAACATTTTAAGATTACATGGTTGAACCAATTATGCTCAAATTTATTATAAAGGGTGCTTAGTGCTTAAGCCCTAGAATAATAACTAGGCTACTTTTTAATTTATAATATTATGTAATAAAATAGTTTCATGTGCTCATTTAAAATGTTATTAACATACGCCATTTTTAAAAAAAACGACAATAAATAATACAGTGGCGCAATACCGTATCAAATGTGTAGGTACTTGAAAGGTATTTAATATTGAATAAATTATACACATAAAAAAGAATAGAATGATACTTTATTGCAAACCAAAAATATACAAAAGTGCTTATTACTATAACATGTTATAATTACCTAGGTTAACAATCGGCGGTCTTATCGCACTAGGCAAATTCTTACACACAACCATAAGACTAAAAGCCATAAGGCCATAAGGCTGGGCTAAAGAGTCTTAACATCTCAAGACTCTTGAGTAAGAAGCGTTGGTGCAGTGCTCCTAGAATTTCACATAATTGTGAAATCCTAGGTAACACTGTACTGATTATGGGCAGCCGTTATCTCTTAACATCAGGAGAGCGTCTTGCTCGTCTTCTACTTCATCACATAAAAAAAAAACCATAAGTGTTCAACGACGGACTAGTTCTAGATTTAAATAACACGCTTGTCGTCCCCTAACTTAGCACAGACCAGAGGTCAAACAAGGGTAAACCATACATATCCTTTCTACCCTTTTCTGTCGTCGTCAATTATAGTGATCTCAAGTAAAACTTCCACAGAATAGCTAATAGTAAACAGCTACGTCGTAGCTTGTGCTACGAAGCTACGCTCGTAGCACTGTCTACGAAACTGACTGATCCGATTTCACTCGCGTAACTTTAACGGAAATAAACTTGTGAAGATATAATAAATCTTCCGTTATGTGGGATATAAAGGTAGAAATTTTGATGCATTTTTTTGGTATTTATAAAACAGATGTTTTGTAAAATTGAATAATACGTTTTTTTTAGATATGGAAAAAAACATGAAAATTTTTAAGCACTATTTATATATTTACCTATATCTATAAAAGGAAAACGTGACGAATGACAAACAAAGTCAGTCAACTCATCAGCTTACCGGATTATATTGAAATTTGGCGTACATATAGATTTTATTAAATAAACATGCAATATATAAGAATTTTTGAAAAATAGTCTTCTAGGTACCCTTAGGACCCTAAGAGGAATCGGAAAAAAATAAAGATGACAAATAAAAGAATTTTTTTTTTTCATTCAAACCTTGGATATCCAAAAATACAAATATCAATGATTTCAAACTTAACAACAAACATACAACCTAACAAACAAGTAAAAAATAAAGCTACAGGAAGCAAAATTTACTCGTAAACTTCATACGGAACGATTGTCTGGAAGAGATTGCTATTAGCGATAAGACCGCCAATTGTAACACTTAGTTTTATATTATAGTTTTAAGTTGTTTTTGTACATTTTTGTGTTTCAATAAAGGATTATCTATCTATCTATACATTCTAATAATTTCCATCATCCCATTGACGGACGGTAATTCAACCCTCAATATACAATTCAGTGAGTACAATATAGAGATGGCTCCAAGTATCAAATTAGCAAAGTCTTGCGGCTATAATTAAACGGTTGCTCCTGAACCCGGGCATAGTGTGATCAAATCAGTAGGAGAAACATAGCAAACAAACATATAAAACAAAGTTTTTTTTATGTGATGAAGTAGAAGACGAGCAAGATGCTCTCCTGATGTTAAAAGATAACGCTGCCCATAATCAGTACAGTGCTACTTAGGATTTCACTATGATGAAATGCTCCTGCACCAACGCTTCTTACTCAAGAGTCATAAGATGTTAAGACACAGTAATTTCACTAGCTACAGTGCCCTCCTACCAAAGCACAGTAATGTTTGCACATCGCTGCTCAGGCGGTAGAATAACTGGCACTGTTAAGTAAACTAATTATATGAGGCACTAACTGAATCCCCTAAAAATATATCTGGGTTGTGCCTAAAACATCTGACAATTAAGATCAGGCGAGATCGTATTCTATAGTTCAGATTTTTTTTAATTATTACCTATTTAACGATACCCCAAGTGATATTATGATTAGTTGGGAAAAAATCATCTTTCCTGTATAAGTGAGGAATGTGCTAAATCAATTTTTAATATTTTTTTATACTGCTTTCGTACCCTAATTAATTAATTATTATAGATAGATAACCCTTTATTGAAACACAAAAATGTATAATAACAACTTAAAACTATAATATAAAACTAAGTGTTACAATTGGCGGTCATATCGCTAATAGCGATCTCTTCCAGACAACCGTGTAAGGAGAGGAGAGCAATTGTAATTCACATGGGTTAGGTGGTGTGTTTAAATTTACAAGATACAAGGTGTTTAAATACTTATTATTTAGATATTCAATACACATACTATAATACATACATAATGCAACACAATAAATATTATATACTCTAAAAATAAATAAATAAATACCTACATATTATACTATTAAAATATATACTATTTTGTCTGCTTAATAATAATGACAGTAATAATACCCCTATCTGTGTAAAATTACAGCTCTATAAGACTTTCAGTTTCTCCGTATAGCCGCGGACCGACCGACAGACGGATGGGCGGACAACATAAAACTATATAAGGGTTCCTTGTTACTACGGATCCCTAAATAACGCTTTTTAAGATTTTATCTTACTAATATTATAAACGTGAAAGTTTATAAGAATGTATGGATGTCTGTATGCCTAGATGTATGTTTGTTACTATGTCACGCCTAAACAGGTGGACCAATTGAGCTAAATTTGGTATAGAGATAGCTTAGAGTCTGGAATAACACGCAATATAGTTTCATTATTTCTCTCCCTGCAGGGTTGTCTGGAAGAGATCGTTTTTAGCGATAAGACCGCCAATTGTTACAAATATGTCGTGATTTTGTGTTATAGTTTTAAGTTTTCTGTATGTTTGTAGTGTTTCAATAAAGAGTTTTCTATTCTGTTCTATTTTCCCTTCTGCATTAATTATCCTGTAACGGAAGTAAGGCAACTGCGTTCGACTAGTTCAAATTTAACCAAGTTATAGGGAACGAATTAACTTGCGCAAACTACACATACACCTTTGACGAGTTGACAATATTACAGTTGATGCAAACTCTATCCGAGGGTTGGGATGGTTACAACTTCAAAACGTTATAATTTGTAAGTGAATTTAGATAAGATAAAGATGTTTTACCTATTTGTAGTTCCTAAGTCAAGGACAAAAAGCTCGAGGCCAACCACCAGCCTGATGGACAGACGGTATTGTTAAGTACCTACCTATGTAAGGATCTTCAAGGCACGAGTGAAAAGGTACCTTTCTAGGCATCTTACGTGATTTGTCATTGCCCGCATCTGTATTTTCCTTCATACATCCTATGATGCTTTAAAGCGTTGACCATTTCACGTAGTGCATTTAATAAATACTCTCAGTCTTTTTACAAAACGCGGAATAACGATTGTACCAGGATTAAACCAGGTAAGCGAACAAATGACATTAGTTAATCCCAGAACTAGCATAAGTCCGCGTTTTGTAATAACGCAGATATTATGTTTTAAAATTATTAATATTATATAATATGTATAAATTACGAGACATTGCAAACAACAATAATTTGAAATTAATTTTGTGTCTATGATGTTGGTAGCCCTAATCTATATATATATAGAATGAAAGAGTGACTGACTGACTGATCTATTACAGCACAGCTCAAATCGCTCGGGATTTTTTTTTAAATACACATAGTTTAAAGCCGCATCGGCACATGTAGTGTAGGGCATCCTTGGGCAACATGGGGTGATGATATCCGGAAGGTCGCTAGGAGCGGGTGGAGGAAGAAGGCGCAGGACCGAGTTGAGTGGCGTGCCATGAGGGAAGCCTATGTCCAGCAGATGACGAACGTGGGCTGATGTTGATGATGATTGTTTGATAATGTAGGCCTTTGTGAAGGAAGGATTTTGCCACATGGGTAAAGCCGCGATTATAAGCTAGTCGGCAATATGAGTATAAAATCAATAACAATAATTATAACGTGCAATAACCATGAAATGCGGTAAATTCAAATCAAAGCCGCAATTAAAGTAGTTCACATACGTATTGTTGACTGACCGCCGCAGCCCTCCGAAGCAAGGTAAACCCAACCTTTGTAATTAATTAACAAGTTTGAGCGGTTCGATTCTGTCCAATAACATTATTAATTATGGCTACTAGATATTCTCGAACAATCTTCATATACGATCTAATAACATTTTTTTATTTAATATAATAGTATAAATTATAGTTACTCGCACTACACGGTTGTCTGGAAGAGATCGCTCTTAGTGATAACACCGCCAATTGGTAACTGTTAACTAAAAAAATAATAATATTTTAATTATATAAAAAAGATTGACTCAGTCAATCAAACAATGATTGATCAATAAACCATTGATTGATTGACTGAGTGACTGATCTATCAACGCACAGCCCAAACTACTGAACGAGATGAGTTGAAAATTGGATTAGAGATAGTTTTATGACGTAGACCTTCGCTAAAAAGATTTGTCTTATACATTATTAAAAAAATATTTTGCCAACCAGGAAAAACCGCGAGAAAAAGCATTTTTTTTTTAAATGTGAGAGTGGCTGTTTGTTACTCGTCTCTGTTTATTAAATGTAGTGACGTGAAGTGTTTTTACTCTTTCACACAAAAACTACTAAGCTCATTGCGATCAAACTCGGTACGATGGTTACTGTTAATACTGGTATATAGCAGAAATGGGAGTAATGATTGTTTTTTAACCCCCGACGCAAAAACGACGGGGTGTTATAAGTTTGACGTGTCTGTCTGTCTGTCTGTCTGTCTGTGTGTGTGTGTGTGTGTGTGTGTGTGTGTGTGTGTGTGTGTGTGTGTGTGTGTGTGTGTGTGTGTGTGTGTGTGTGTGTGTGTGTGTGTGTTTGTGTGTGTGTGTGTGTGTGTTTGTGTGTGTGTGTGTGTGTGTGTGTGTGTGTGTATGTGTCTGTCTGTGGCATCGTAGCGCCCAAACGGATGAACGGATTTTGATTTAATTTTTTTTGTTTGGAAGTAGAGTTAGTCGAGAGTGTTCTTAGCCATGTTTGGTGAAAATCGGTCCAAGATGGCCGCCGCTACAAAATGGCGGATTACTTTTTTCTTCCACGACCCCCTCAATATGGGTATCAAATGAAAGGGCTTAACGAGTAGAATACAGCCCACTATATAAAATTTAAAATCCAAGATGGCCGCCATCAAAAAAATTTGAATTACGTATTGCGTTGGGGGTTTTTTTTAATTTTTAATTTAATTCACTTGTTTCTTCATATACTTGTATTTATAGAATAAACTGGCTGACTTTGCACTCAAATATTCATTTTTATTATTACATCCATACGTAGATCGATTTTAAATTTAACGACTCTGAATGCTCAACCACGTGTTTTATTATATTCCACGCATAGGTGACAAACAAGCTAACGACCCGTGCGGTAGTAAAATTTACCACCGACTATACCTGTGAAGCTAGGAAGCCTACGTGGATGCCTGTTGTTTGGCGCAAATTCAGTTAATTTTAAATACATACATATAATTATATTAAAATTTAATCTACCTAGTTTTTAATAATAGCAGCATATAGGTATATGTACAGTGAATTTGTACTGATAAATTTTTATTCTTTTTCTACAATCGTTGAACACTTATTGTACCACATCTTTGCATATGTGAATAAATCAATAATAACTAGTAGTTCGCCTCGAACTGTGACCTCGCAGCCCAATTTCCGTGGTAAACCTTAGACTTTAGGTCTCGACTAAATATATCCTAATACAAGAACTTTAACATTAATATTAAAACTCAAAATATAAAAATTCTGAGAAATTAAAACTCAATAAACCTACGTACCGAGATTTTTTGAATATAATCCTTTTTAGAATTTCGTTCCTCTGAAGGAAAAAACGAAACCCTAATAAATAGGATCACTTGGTCATCCGTATGTCTGTCAAGACCAATTTATACTCTACATCCCGTAGAATTGTATATTTTTACCATAATACACAGGTCTATAGCCGCTTGGTACCCGTTAAATTAAACTTCTGAGTTAACGTAGAAAAAAATACACCCGTTTATCCTTCAAAAACGTACCTACATTTTTTTGACCTTCTGAATAAATCAACATTCATAGGGAACTTGCCGTTACCATATATTTATGAAATTTGGCAGACTATAAGTACACGGCCCGCGATGCATTATGGTGTGCTCGTGCACCTTTATTGTTGAATGTGCCGGCACAAACAATTACTTTAGGTTTTAAAAAGTTATGCAGACTACTCAAATAACCTTACTGCCACCGAGAGATCTCTCAACTCTAAGAGTTCGCTTTGCTCGGTCGATGATATTTGTATGTATTCATATAAATTATGTATTTAAATTATATTTTATCATAAAACGATTCAGCGAGTTTTTTTATTCTATCACCACTTCCACAGACATTGTTACCTGCTTATTATTGTTTATGGTCTCCACTTTCGTGTTTTGCCAGTGGCCGTAGCATGCCACACAGAATCCCGACCAAACTTCAAGAGTAGAACTGTCATCACATACATTCACAAAACTACAATGTATGGTATGACAGTTCTACGCATGACATTTCAGCGGGATCTCGTTTGGCATGCTACGACCACTGTAAAATATTATTTTACTTGACAGCGAGTTATAGTCCGGTACATTGTGTTCGGGATAATTTATACAAAATTTTAGGCAATGTGACGTAGTTATGTCGTCATAATTATATTATATAATATTATATTATAATTATGCCTATACTACTAAGTCCAACTTTGGTTGCTTGCCATTAGCGATGGGCGTAAAATAACGCTATTAATAAGGTTTTTTTTTAAATAACTATTTTACTTTATTTTCATACTACTTAAATTAAATATAACATTATATTTTATCGATCGAGCGAAATGAGGTTTATAAAAAGATTAAAAAAACAGCACAAAACGTGTACTTACCTACATGTATGTGACACCTATTTCAATAGCAAACTTTTGGCGGCCGGACTATAATTGACGCAATTATTGGTATTACGCAATGTACTAAAAAATTATATGAAAATAATTAAAAATAAGATATATTGAAAATATGATAAATTGCTTGAAATTCTCGAATTATTGGACTTTATCGCTATTAATTCTTTAACTTTATCAACTTGCTTGCTCTTTTTTGCCTATAGGATCTTTGTCAAACTTAATGTACCTAACAAATTGTGCAAAACATTATAATTTAATCATCTTCATAACTCTACAACCCTTGGATCGATTTGGCTCATTTTCGAACATGAGAATTCTTTTAGCTTATACTACCTGATCGCAAAGTTTCATTAAGATTGGAACTTTGGTAACGTTGAAATTAAGCATTTTCTAAAACTCTAGAACCCTACGACCGATTTGGCTCATGTTCGAACTTAAAAATTCTATGGATTTATATTACGCGTTTGCAAAGTTTCATGCAGATTGGACCATTGGTTTTCCAGTTATCGCGTAACAAACATACATACAAACATACACTTTGGCTAATATATTTGTGTCGCTTATAAAAAATGTGTATATGTTAGAAAAAAAATTATCAGCGCTCCAGTTTTGAAATAATCGTCAGACCTATCGTAAAGACTTTAAGTCACCTATATCTCTGCAACCCTGTAACCTATTTAGCTAATTTTTTCACTACAATTATTTAATTAACCTTCTTAACTTGTGTGTAAAATTTCATTTAATTTGGATTAACCGTTTTCAAGTAAACGTCAACCAAACTTAAGCACCAGAGGTCAAGCGTTAAACTGGTCCAAACGCAGGCATTTCGCGGCTTTCGACTCTAAGACCTCGCTTCGCTCGGTCGATTATACACACATTGAAATGGGCTGGTCACATTTGCCGTAGAACCGATAAGTAGTAGACGAGTTCTCGAGTGAAGACCACGTCTCGGTTAAGGTAGTGTAGGGCGCCCATGGGCGAGATCTTCTTCTTTGGGTGCCATCTTCTTCTCATCTTGGCAATGGACGAGATGAAACGATGATATACGGAGTGTAGACAAGAAAGACGGAGGACCGAGTTGAGTGGCGTACCATGAAGGAGGCCTATGTCCAGCAGTAGACGAACATAGGCTAATGATGATGATTAATAAAGTGATAGGTACAGCTCACACATAAATAACTCTTTATTGAAACACCAAAACATTTAAAAATAACTTTGAAGTATAAAAAATATATAAATCCTAAAAAGTGTAACAATTGATGTTATCGCAAATAACAACCGCTTCCAAAACCAAGGAAGGAAAGAAAAGATAAATTTTCAACAAGTGCAGGTTAGAATTCAGAGAGCTCCCATCCTGATTCAAGTCAGTGGAACATCACGTTAAATTATGTAACCCTTGATTAGGCCCACCGCAACCGGCTAAGGAATAACGCAACGCCCATTCTATCTTGTGTTTTTCGAGGAGCGTTCATAAAATACCTGAACAACTCACATAAAACCCACATTTTCACATAAAATTTTATAGCATTCCTGTATTAACAGCACACGAGTACCTAAAAAGTGTTCTGTCCGTTCTGTTTCCTGTGTTATAAAAAATAAGTATATAGGAGCTGTAAAAGAGATGAAACATATCTGTGCGTTATACCTAGTAGTGGATGAGATTCTTTCATGTGTCTATAAATAAAGTGGACTAGTTAATAGAGATTGGGTTAGTACATTGTACATTTGCTAGACTTTAAGCGCGTTTTTATGTTGTAAGTTGCAAATAAGCTAACCTACCACTGATTTAGTACGTTTCAGACCTGATTATATTCAGTCTCCTTTAGAAGAGTCCCGTGCTGTAGCTCAATGGAAAATCATTGGGGGTGACACTTTTTCGCTATGTTGGCTGTTATTGGCTGTTGTTGGCTATGTTGGCTGTTGTTGGCTATGTTGGCTGTTTTTGGCTATGTTGGCTGTTACTGGCTATGTTAGCTGTTGTTGGCTATGTTGGCTGTTGTTGGCTATGTTGGATGTTGTTGGCTATGTTGACTGTTGTTGGCTATGTTGGCTGTTGTTAGCTTTGATGGCTTTGTTGGCCTTGCTCAATCATTTAAGCAATTCAAAGCGTTATGATTATCCCGTCCAAGCTTTTCAATAATTACATTTGTGCTACCGTCTATAGCGAAGAGATTATACTGGTCAGTTTTGTTATAAAACCGAACCGTTTTATTTCTATCAACTTCTAAAAGAAAGCTCCGAACAAAATTTCATATCAATGAAGACATACAACTCAGAGATTAATTTTGACCGCCTACTTGATCGACAACGCGTCGGTTAATACTATTTATTGTTACACACGTCTATATTCGTCGATAACTGCTCACCATCAAGCGTCCTCACTCACCACCAGTCGTTTGCTAGCGTTTTTCTATCCACAACATAAAAAAACGAATTTCACGCAAAATTCAAGCTCGACGTTATCATGTAAACTAAGCTTTTATGTTGAAGTGGTTTAAAATAATTAAAAAAGGAATTAAAACTCAGTAACATTAATTCAAATTGTAGTTTTACAAAATCGTAAATAACAAGCAGCAATTAAACCGTCTCACTAATCGAGTCTTTACACGAAACAAATGGTAGCGGGTCGACAGAGATAACATATCAATGTGGGTGCCGCGAGTTTATCTAATTTGCGTGTCGGAAGAAAATTGAGAAATGTTCTTTATATAATTTACAATCTCGACGATAATATCTGAGATCACTAACGTATAACTCAATATAATCGTATTAAATTTTTTGTATAAATATAATAACGCCTCAACCAATCCATAAAGATACAACACTGAAAAGTTATTTTACGTCATAGTTGAAGAAAACGGCTGAAAAGCTGCAATCGTTTATTATTTTCATATTTTTTAAAAAGTTAGTTTTATTGCGATGTAAAATCGTTAAGAGCTTTATCTTTGCTCTCATGCTCACATTTTATTATATGAACACATTCGAAATCTAGATTTATTTAAGTACCTTTTTTCTGCAAAAGCTCTTTAACATTTTTCAAGGGTATGTTTCCAATTCAATACAAAAATATAAAATTTACAGGCGATTATCCTTGCGGCATCCCTTTCACGATATAACCTGTGGGGGTTGATCATTTTAGTAGAATACAAGGTCAGTGTAAAAGTCAACCGAGTGGAACAGTTTGGAAGTTCCATCAAATCTTCGGAGGCTCGGTGTCGGCCGTCGAGATAACATCTGCTCTCACCCAACCGTGACACTCATTTGAATAAATCAAATTTACAATTTTAGGGCCAATCACGTTAGTAGCTGATCGCTGGTTAGTGGGAGTAGCGTTTTAGAAAGGATAAGTTGGATATTAGCTTTAAATTCTTTTATACGTAAAATACTTTCATAATATTATTTTACTAGTTTTAGTAGAGTGGGTGTGTTATTCACAGGCTTTACATTTGTTGCTGTAGCGTAGGTGTAAAGAAAAATGTTATCAAAATTTAGTTTGTTCTTTACACTAAGTTGAAAAGGCCGTGAAAAGTGTCTGAGGGCTAAACCATATCCTAAATCTTTTCAATTTAATTAAACATATCATACAACCTGCAGGGCTATACACTTATCTGTCAGGGAACCGAACCGAAGACCGAATTATCAAAAATGTAAGAAATGACGTATTAAGTCGTATCGACTTGTCGTGACATTTCACGTCATTTCATACATTTTTGACAATTCGGTATTCGGTTCGGTTCCCTGACTGATAAGTGAATAGCCCTGCTGATTACCGCGCAATTTCGACGTTTAAATACAAGCACACGTAAAACGGGCAATTAAAAAAGTAAATGACTGGGTTTATGAGATTTTATATCCACCAAGACTTCGTATTTTGTTACTTAATTCTTAATTTATTTTAATATAGAGGTATCATAATACTTAGGTAACATCGGCTGTCAAGAGATGGCATTATTGCTTAACATCATACAAGCATCGAGCTAGTGTCGTTCATCTACTAACAATAAGAAAAATAAAATAAATATTAAATATTTCAGGAAATTTCACACAGCGCCACCTAACCCCAAGCTGGGCAACTTAATGCTTGTGTTATGGTGGTTAGGATAACGGATATAATAGGTACTTATATGCTTTTCTTTTGTATTTAAACTTATAACAGATACAGAGAGCCATCCAGACCAGAAACAAATATCTGTGGATCTCACAAACATTTGTCCCATGCGGGAATTGAACCCGCAAGAAAAATAATAATAAAAATTTAACAAATAATTTTAATTCTTATTCCCTGCAAAATCAATACAACAATGAACTAGAGTACTCACAAGCGTGCTCTTATACCTTTTCATATTTAGGTACTCGTATTTCACAAAACGGAAGCACTATTCACGCTGCGCTACAAAACTGTAGTGCCACTCATCATCATGAAGAGAATAGAACAAAAAATCAGGAATATATTCAAAACTAGCGTTCACGCGGCATCGCCTACATCGCGCATGCCTTGAAATATTTTGCTTAAATTGGTTATGATGAGAATTGTTTTGCGTAAACCTTTTTCTTTTAGCGATAACATACAAGCAGATGGGCAGCTTAATGGTGAGTGGTTACCGTCGCCTATAGAAGTCTCGATTACAGGTGCTATTGTCGGTGCGATATCGATTTTATATATCACTGACGTTCTGTCGGTCAAGTAGGCATAGTAAATCCCTCTTTTTCTTAAATAAGATTTGTAATATTTTTAAGCCCTATATAGTCACCCAATTACGAGGGGCAGTCGTCTAAATAAGTACTAATGGATTTGTAAAATTTACTTGTAACCGAGCTCTATTGCAGCCTCTTTGATTGCATTTCAAGTTAGAGACCATACTGCAATACTGTACAATAGACATACGCAAAACAGTTCTCAACCAAGTCTGTCGCGTAGAGAATAGAATCACGTAAAATATGATTTCGTCGAACGTGTCTCGAGCCACGTCCGGGCCCAGTTACTGAACACCTGCAAGTGAAATGCACTCGCTGTCACGTACTGAACACTCGCTGTTGCGATTGAAAAACACTATTTTACTATTTTAGAAGGCGCATCCAACTTTTTGAGTCAACATTTTATGACTATTGCACGCCGACGTCTGTTAGGCGCTGTGCTGACTGTGCTAATATAGGAGCAACTGGTTCTGGCATTTTTTTCGCTACTTTCTAGCAGGTTACCGGGGTAGGTTTTACCGGGGGTAGACTTCCTTTGCAGGAGATCGACTAGATGGGAACAGTGCCAGTTATTCTACCGCCTGAGCAGAGATGCGCAAACATTGCTGTGCTTCAGTAGAAGGGCACTTTAGCTAGTGAAATTACAGGGCTGAAGAGTCTTAACATCTTATGACTCTCAAGTAAAAAGCGTTGGCGCAATACACTAGGTAGCAATGTACTACTTATGGGCAGCGTTATCTCTTACCACCAGGAGAGCGTCTTGCTCGTCTTCTTACTTCGTAGTATAAAAAAAAAACATTTTAGAAGGCGCATCCAACTTTACGAGTTAAAATTTTATGACTTTTGCGCGCCAACTTTTGTTAAGCGCTGTGCTGACTGTACTATTGGGGCAACTGAGACTGGCAATTGTTTCCCTACTTTCCAGCAACTAGTAGCTTTTTTCATAAATCAATTACGACCACCTAGCTTTTATTGGTGCGGTATATCTACCAATTTGAAATTGGTGCCAGTAGGTACTATTGCTTGCAATAGTCGCTCCATCTGCAAAGCGCCTTAATGTATTTTATGTTCTTTTCCATAACTAGGTAGTGAACACGTCTTTCTTCGATGAATTTGACCACACTATGGTACTAATATTATTATCGTGCTATGGTAAATGGTTGCGTAGAATAGAAGAGAAAATTTGCTTCTTCTAATTGAACACCAGAAGGAAAATAGAAAATCGATATATTGTATGTGGCTACAATGCTATGTGTGTTGCTCTTTCATACCAGAACCACTGAACCGATTGCGGTGAAACTGAGTAATTGGAACCTGGAAGAATATAGACAACTTTATACCTCGATTTATCTAACTTAAGCTTACAAATTAAATTTTATTATTACGCGGAAATATAACAAATTACGCTGAGAATCAAGACTAATGAAATTATTACTAAGAAATTGTATTAACTTATCAAATGAAAACCAATTTATAAGAAGAGATGCTTCAAAGAGTAGAGATCTATCGTATTCCTATTAATATCGGAATTTAATTTACCTTGGTTGGATGGATATCTTACACAACTATTTCTATTGAACAATTATTTTGTCTAAACTTGAAACAAACATTACTTGATAGTATCTAAATATTAATTGGAAGTCAGAAACTTGCCTTAGTGTTAGTAGTTTGTCTTGTAAAATTATTAGAGAGCTATGTTATTAGAAGTGGTGGCTAAACTTGAAATATAATAACGCTAGTTAGGCTAAAAGCAATGTTCCGTAGTACTGGCAAATCGAATACTAAAGGCCTACTTTCAGCAACGATATCTTTAAAAGTAATGAAGATATATTAACCGCTATTGTTTTTCTGGAAAGTCCATGTTTGAAACCATATTCTTGATTTCTTTAAAAATTTTCAAAGCCAGTAGTTCAGATATTAGAGGGGGGACGCTCAAAAAAAAATTTTAAACTTAATATCTATCAAACGGAATACTAAATTGAAAAAGTTTTTTAGCATCCCTCATTTTGTAATACCTATTCAACGATAGCCCTCATGATGGGGTCAACCAGAAAAAAAATCAACCCCTATCTTTAATGTTTGGCAGGTACCCTAAATTAATTAGTTAAAAAATATTTTTTATTACCTCTTACCCTTATCAGTACCCTCCTCTGTGCAAAATTTCAGCTTCACTAGCTTGTCGCTGAGCGACAAAAGCTATGAAAGATAACACTTGCTCAGCGATACTCGCGCTTAATCAGAACTCACGCCGAACGAGCAACCAGCGGTCATTTCCCTACAGTGCCAGTAATCGCTCGTCTCACTCGGACACTCGTTTATAGCCGAGCTACACAACTACGCGCTCGCTCTTCGCCACTCGCCAACTCGTTTTACATTCTAGCTGTACTTGTTACTCGCTCATCGTTGCCGGTGGGACATCTGCCTTATGAAGTAATTTATTTTTGTTTGTATTTAAATCTAATTTACGAGTAAGATATTTAAGATATTAGGTAGGTATTCAATTGTTTTCTAATTAGAACCGGATATTTTAGGTAGGTATTCAATTGTTTTCTACCGCAAAATATAAATTGTCTGTGCCTATAAATTAATTTCTTCGTAAAATAACAGCAAAATTTCCACAAAAGCTTTCAATAAATGAAAAAGGGAAACCAACAATAAATTTCTCAACAAGCGCGTAACCAAATTTAGAGATGTTAAATCGCGTACAGGTGTTAAAAGTATTGACAACATTAACAAAGTTTTTTACGGGCTCCGTAGGGATCAGGCGTGTTTAGTCACACTCTCAAATTGACATGAAAAAAAAACGCAGATTGTCATAGAAGCAAAATGTCACAGTAGGCCAAGCACAGACTGCGCTGCGTAGACTTGTCTTGCTGTCAAGTCAACTGTCATCCCATACATTCACAAAAGTACAATATATGGGATGTCAGTTTTACTCTTGAAGTTACGTCGGGATTCGATGTGTCATGCTACGGCCACAGCGTTTAGACTTGTCTTGCTGTCAAGTCAACTGTCATCCCATACATTCACAAAAGTACAATGTATGGGATGACAGTTCTACTCTTGATATTTTTGCAGGATCCCATGTGCCACAGCAGCAAAATATCTCAGTCGCAAGTTGTCACATTCGCGAATTGTCACAATAACAAATTGTCATTACAGAAAATCGTCTTGGTATAATTTTAAAAAATTATGTATGAAAATTGGGGTTTTTAAAGACGTAATTTTGCTATTTTGGCGTTTTGCTACAATGACGATTTGCTACAATGACAATTTGCAAATGTGACAAATTGCTTCTGTGATATTTGTAACGATGTGCGAAGATGACGTTTTGCGTCTAAATGTCACGTTACGAATGTGACTAACCACGCCTGATCCCCCCGCACCTAATACCACACCTACAAAATTCTTCGACAGAGATAAAAAAACAGAAGGCTTCTCCCTGATTGAATTGTACAGCTGTTGGAAAGTCCTTGACGAAATTATTTCTATTGGAGCATTTTGTTCGGCGACAAAGTTAAATTGGATTTCTTATGGTGGAAGTGTCTTGCGAAAGTGGCAAAGGAGCGGTTGCTTTTATTCAGCCAAAGTTGTTTTAGGTTATCACAATAGCTGGTCTTTATAGCATGACATTGAGGCGATGGGTGTAATATTGACTTTTATTAGCTGTGGCGTATCATTATTGTTGTAAATGGCGGTAAAATTAAGGTGAGAATAAACAATTTTCTAGGACTTTTTGTCGTGGCCTACTAATAACAAGAATAATAGGAAGAGGAGGGATAGAATAAAGAAAAAATGGTGTAATTTTGATCCTATATTTTTTTTTTTATACGAGATAGGCCTACGTTTGACCACATCCCACCTGATGGGAAGTGAAAATGTGGATGCTGATGGGGTGAATAATGATACATATAGACTTTTTAGCTGGTAAAACCGCGAAGAAAGCAAACAAGAAAGAAAACGCAGAGCAGTTTAAACATAGAATAATGAATATCCATTCATATTATTTGATTCTAGTGAGATTATGTGTCTCTATCTCGAGTATTGGCAAAACATTATATCGAAATATATAAAAGGAAAGAGTGTCTGATTGACTGACTGACTGATCTATCAACACACAGCCCAAACCGCTGAACGGATTGAGTTGAAATTTGGAACACAAATAGGTTTTATGACGTAGACCTCCGCTCAGAAAGAATTTTGCCATGCAGGCAAAGCTGCAAGCAAAAGCTAGTTACCTATAAAAAAATCTAAATTATTAGCCACCAAATCTTTAAGACTGTTCGTGAGAGGTTCAAGATAATTTAATTGTCAAGATTATTTAGGATAGTTCAATTTACGTAGGAGTTCTCGCTTTTTAGACCTTTCAATATTTTAAAAAGGTTGAAGTTTAATTTTTTCATACAATATAGCTTTACTAAATTTAGTTAATACCTTCTAGTGCTATACTTTTTCTCGCAATATGGTATTAAAGTGTTTATAACTTTGATAAATTAAAGCTGCACGTGCGTTTACAACTTGTTAAAGCATCTCACATCTCAACTATTTTAAAGAGACCATTTAATTTAACAAGTGAGAGATTTCTTTCTGTACATAGAACAACTTTAGATTAAAATAAAAAAGAAGATACGATACCACATAATATGACTGGTCCTGTTATTCATATGTCTGCCGTCTGCAAAAGACAGGTTTCAGTTGAGCAATGCTTAAAATTAAGATCTCTATGTACCTAAAATCTATGAATAATCGATTTGTATTTCGCGCTATTGTTTCCATAGTCAGACTTAGTTCTATAATTAGACTGGTTCGGAAAGTATTGGTTACTGCATCATCATTATCAGCCTATGTTCGTCCACTGCTGGACATAGGCCTCCCCCATGGCACGCCACTCAACTGGGTCCTCCGTCTTTCTCCTCCAACGGCTCCCAGCGACCCTCCGGATATCATCGCCCCATCTCGCCCAAGGATGCCATACACTACTTTTGCCGAGACGCGGTCTCTACACGTCTATTCCATCGGTTATCGGTTCTGCGGCAAATGCCGGTAATTGGTTGTCGGTTACTGCACCGAAGTAAAATCATGTGCATGAACCTAATTAGAGCTGACCATTTGCAAGACGCCTCTACGATATCTCCCCTTTTTATATTAATCTAAGAGAACACCATATTTCATTTAAGTTGGAGCTCGGTGGAGCTCTTAAGGCTGGTATCACGTACTATATGAATTCAGGGAGGTGCGCGCCGACTCCCAGACTATTTTACTAGTTTTACGATTTCAATTCGCGTGCCTTAAGACAAGCGTGTTCTAACTTCTGACGTGTAATGCGGGGATGTATGAGTCACGTATGAATGTTGACAAAAATGTGTGTCCAATAAGTAGATTAAAAAAAGTTAACTATGTTTGCTTTCGAAGAAAATACAAAGTCTTAGTCGTCATTTCCAGCGCCTGCTGCCATTTTTTGTCTTGCATTGTGCACTCATTTTTCAAGAATAGATCTCTGTAAGGGTTCATCCTTATTAAAATATTATAATACTGGCTGTAGCGACTGCGACGGCTGGCTGGCTGGAGTGGAGGCTGGCTGGTCAGTGAGCGTCGGATTCTGTAGGCGTGAACTCCTGATGAAGGACATCGTAATTGTTCGAAACCGTGATTGAAATATTCTCGACAATATTAGACGTGAGTTGTGCCGTTTTTGTTGTTTTAGCTATTGAAAACACTCGAGATATTTTTAAAAATCGTAATATCTAGATCATGACGTCCATTTTTTTATCCCAGGAAAAATGCGTTACGCATCATCACCCCACGCCGGGGGGCGCGGGGCGGTATGTGGGACTCCCCCGCCGAAGATGGGTGCGGCGGGGGTACCCACTAAAAACCTGGGGGTGTTCTTGCGGGACGCCATAATGCCGGGGCAGCGGGTACGCCGAAGCACTCATCCGCGGCGGAAGATCATGACGTCCATGCATTTACTTGAATGAAACATTTTATACCTAGCTATCAGCCAGTATAATGTATAGATATATATTTTTACCTTATCCACATCCATATAGTGCCTCAGACAATCGCATCCTCCTGACGTGTAACGATGCGGGTAGGTATGAGCTAGTATCACGGCTCGGATATTAATTTGTTAAGGGTCGCCATACTGAAGGTAAAGTGGTATGCTGAATGCGCGTGGAGGAACGGTATTGGTTATCAACCGGTTTATCAGATTCCGAGCGAAGTGAGGATGTAGTATTATAAAGGTGAAGTAATAAAGGTGATAGATTATAAAGGTGTCAAGCGTAATTAATTGTGAGGAATATAAGTTTGCTTTTAATACACGTCGAAGATTAAATTTAAAGGGATTTAAATTAGATGAGTATTCGATTTTCGCTCACTTAATAAATATTTGTAATAATATTATAATGCGTATTTCCCATCAGTGGTACAATAATGTATTAATTATTATAATTACAATAAACACATTAACTATTAATTGATATAATATTATAACCAAAATCATCAAAAATTAAATAATAGACAAATTCTAAGATAATTAATATTAAGTGTAGATGTTTTTTTGTGTGTCTTTTCACGCCTAAATGGTTAAATCGATTGACCTAAAATTTGGTATGAGGGCAGTTAAGGCTCTAGAATAGCACATTATATTTAGGCTACTTTTCAGCGGGTTCTAGCCACTGCTGGCTATAAATCATATAAAATAGATAAAATATATTTTTCAATAATACAAAACGATTGCAAAATAAACTCTCTCACGGGCCCAGAGCAGCCAATGAAAATCCCTTCAAAATTGAACTCCGCTGAAACAGGCTAAAACAGAATGAGAAGTAATTAAAACTTTGTGGATTTCGCTGACGTTTATTTAATTCCCCCAATAAGCTAACAATTATAAAGCACGAGGTCAGCATGTGTTCGATACCTAACATTGTTGTCTGAAAGAGATCGCTTTAAGCGATAAGACTGTCAGTTGTAATACATAGATTATAATAAATTATACAATACAACACAATACACAACTTTTTATTGAATCACCAGATGAAAATAAAAACTAAAAAATATTGTGACGTTGTAGGTAGAATATGGCTTTTTATTTTTCAATTTAATTAAATTAAAATAAAACCGGTCAAGTACGAGTAGGACTCGAGCACCGAGGGTTCCGTACAAACCTACGGGTTTCTACGGAACCCTAAGGAAAAGTGGGTATAATATTATGTACTGAAGGTTTTGATTCCCTTGCGAGTACTTGCGAGTTTGAAAATATGCGGCTAAAATTGCTGTTTCTTTTGATTGCGTTGAAATAGAGGTTTGATTTTTTTACAGCTTAAAGTTATTATAAAGTTGAGTATTTGGTATGAATTTAAATTTAATACCTGTACGCGTTCTTGAGGAAAGGGGTAGTAAATACAAAATCATTAAAAATATTTTTTTATATGATGTAACTAAATATTTACAGTTTTCGCAATTTTTCCTGTGCCTATAATTTAAGACGTTGCTGCGTACCAAATTTCAAGATTCTGAGTTAACGGCAAGTACCCTGTAAGTTTTGATTCCCTTGAGAGTAGTCGCGAGTTAAAAAATACGGCTAAAATTACTGT
The DNA here is from genome assembly GCA_947507615.1 of Hemithea aestivaria. Taxonomy (NCBI): domain Eukaryota; kingdom Metazoa; phylum Arthropoda; class Insecta; order Lepidoptera; family Geometridae; genus Hemithea; species Hemithea aestivaria. The sequence continues at coordinate 7,111,366 of OX382344.1, read as the reverse complement.
TTCTTTTGAATGCGTTGAGATAGAGGTTTGATTTTATTACAGTTTAAAGGTATTATAATCTTGAGTATTTGATATGAATTTCAATTTAATACGTTTACGCGTTCATGAGAAATAAGGTAGTAAGTATGAAATTATTAAAAATATTTTTTTATATGATGTAACTAAAAATGTACAGATTTCGTAATTTTTCCTTTATCTGTGCTCTAAGGAGTTGCTTCGTGCCAATTTTCAAGATTCTAAGTTCACGGCAAGTACCCTGTAGGTTTTGATTTTTTGAGAGTAGTTGCGAGTTTAAAATTGCGACTAAAATTGCTGTTTCTTTTGAATGCGTTGACATAGAGGTTTGATTTTATTACAGTTTAAAGGTATTATAGACTTGAGTATTTGATATGAATTTCAATTTAATACGTTTACGCGTTCATGAGAAAAGGGGTAGTAGGTATAAAATTATTCAAAATATTTTTTTCATATGATGCAAATAAAAATTTATGGTTTTCGCAATTTTTCCTTTATCTGTGCTCTAAGGAGTAACTTCGTGCCAAATTTCAAGATTCTGAGTTCACGGGAAGTGCCCCGTAGGTTTTGATTTATTTGGTAATGTCGAAAATTTGCTGAAATTTGTGACATATTCGACTATATCTTTTGATTGCGTTGGCCTAGAAGTTTGAAATTTTCACAGCTCTAAGAGGCAATAGACCTTAGTATTTCCTATAAATTTCAGTTTGTTACCTCCACGCGTTCCTGAGAAAAAGGGTCTTGACAGACAGACAGACAGACAGACAGACGGACAACAAAGTGATCCTATAAGGGTTCCGTTTTTTCCTTTTCAGGTACGGAACCCTAAAAAAACAGAAATCTTCCATGTTATATATATATAATATGGAAGATTCCATATATAGCGTTTAACATTAACTTACAAAATCTATGTTAGTATGATCCGTAAAATTACCTCTACTGTACCTCCTATTTTAATTTTAGTTAGGTACTTAATGTATTGTATGCTGTGTTTTTATTGTTAGCAATAATAAATGGTCATTTATTTATTTATTGGCATCACATAAAACACACGCTCACCCATTCATTTAGCAGTGGAACAGCGCGCCTTATGCATGCCGATCCAGTGCTAAGCAGTAAGTGAATTTTTGTATAAGTATGTATATGTATGTGTTTCGATAAAGTGTTATCTATCATTGTTGGAGCCGAAGTTACGAGCACCAATTTGTTACTGGTACATGTAAATACAAAAGTCATTCGTGAAATTCCTCTTCAGAAATTCTAATTAAATTACGAGGCGGGTTGATACAGCTAACTACAAGCTCCCTTTATCTAAAGTTGGCGAGTTATTTCGCCAAATCTGAAGTATTTGTCGGAAAGTCAACGGGATTGTATTAATTCCGGGACATGCGTTGGAATTGAACAGATTAAATTGTACATATTTTGGTTTGAACTTCGAATCACAACTTCGAAGGTTTGTTATTCGTTTAATCGCAAAGTACGTAAGATGAACGCACATCTATCCGACGACCTTATAAAAGCTGCCGGAAGACGCTGGATGCAGGTCGCTTCCAAGCGGTTCATATGGAAGTCCAAAGGGGAAGCCAATGTTCAGCGGTGGACGTGCAATGGCTGAGATGATGTTAATGATGAAATCTATTAGAACCCGAACGTGTCAAACGAATCAAAATAAACGAGTTCTGTATATTATGAAATCTCACGAAACCTAGCACACTTCTCCGGGCCGAAACGTCCACCAAATTGTAAGGACAGGTTTCTCTACAGAATTTTAAAATTCGGTTTGTTTGACGTGTAAGGCTCGGATATATGTGCGTTCACCTTTAAACGCTAATCCGGAGAATTTATCAGACCGTTTTGTTCTTTGTTTGAGGGACTATTTACTAATTAGACCTTACTCATGGAGCTTCACCTTCATTAACTATGAATATTAAAAAGTTATAGGTACCTAGAAAATCGGTTTACATTTCGCTTGGTACCTAAATTTTGCAGATTAATACTGAATATCCGTCAACTTTTCTAATTAGCTAAATGTAAGGTAATGAGAATTATCTAAAAATCTTATAAGTACACACGTACACGTTCGTTTTTAATTTGAGATTGTATCAGTTAACATAATCATACTCAATATTCGGCAGCAGTTCGCTAGAGTCAGAAAAGTAAGTTCTTCAGAAAAATAGTAATTTTCCAGAACGATTATGATGTTTTTATGAATGTATTTTTGATGTATATGTTTTGGCTAAAGTTCTAAGTGCAGGCTGCACTTAGGTTTAGCCGGTTAAACCTATGTGTAGCCGCACTGCGGACTTTAGATGTAACATATATACATGATGATAGTAATGCCTCGGTAAAGAGATATACAGTAATTTGACTCCTTAGAAACGGTTGAACTCAAGGTCTCTCTTTACCGTGGTAATGCTAAGGATTTGTTTTATGTGATTAAGTAGAAGACGAGCAAGACGCTCTCCTGATGTTAAGAGATAACGCTGCCCATAATCAGTACAGTGTTACCCAAGATTTCACAATTATGTGAAATTCTAGGAGCACTGCACCAACGCTTCTTACTCAAGAGTCATAAGATGTTAAGACTCTTTAGCCCAGTAATTTCACTAGCTACAGTGCCCTCCTACCGGAGCACAGTAATGTTTGCACATCACTGCTCAGGCGGTAGAATAACTGGCACTGTTGGGGTACCCACCTAGACGACCTCCTACAAAGGAAGTCTACCCCCGGTAAAAATGCTAAGGATAATTAACATTTCATACTTATAGACGAGCGCATCACAGTATTGCATAAGACTTCGTACCTCTTGAAAACCTAAGTCACACTGTGCCTTTAAAGATATGACGCTTGGGCATCGCTTAACTACAGCAGGCAAGCGGCGTGCTCTCGTTCATTTACTTGCATACAAAAATCTAATAAAGATTAAAAGTACCGAGGAATTTTAAGAATTTCTACTGCACTGAATCCTATTAGAATCGCAATTAAAATAAGACCATGACGCCTTAGCATTCAAGTTCTTTTATTTGCCACTAAGGACAAAGTAATGGTAGTTTCTGCTAGCCTTGCATGTCTGGACGTCGGACGGTTATTAGGCTCGCTCGCCACTTAGGAACGAGCGCTATTATAATATAATATTAGGATTGGAATCAGGGATGCATTCCACTTTCTGGGTTAAGTCTTAGCCCGTACATAGCTTGAGATTAAAGGGCGGCACTATTTACTAGATTATAGCAAAATAAAAAAAACACACACAATTTTATAAAGGCAATAAAATAAGATGAATGTACCTGGTACCTATGTGACATTGTGTTTAGTAATATCTTAGTGCTAAAATGGAATAAAGCTATTTGGCCGAAATGTTATATGCAGGCAGCTTAGATTTCAAAACAACATAATAGTGTAATTTTAAGAGAGTAATATTGCTAATAAATTGTAAAACTTAGTTTTGTAATATATAAAGATGTCCTAGTGTATTATAATATTATCTGTTTTTGTTCATACACGCTTTTAAATACTCTGTTCCCTAGAGATGCATTTCAAAGCTATTTTGTGCGACGAAATTAAGTCCATCAACTGTGACACCTACCTTATGTTAAGGACAAATTAAAACACGGTGTTACAATATTGTTACATTTATTTTATGTAGGTAGGTAGAACACACAAAAAAGAGAGTCGTGGGTTTGTGCCTATCTGACTTTGCCACTAAAGAAACCCCTGCACTCTCCTGGGTAACGCGCAGGCGGAAGCGACGGTCCAGGTCCAGGTCCAGTCTTCGTGTAGGCACGCTAGGGAGCGAGCAGATCGAAGGTACCGGCGGCAACGCCGCACGCTGGTACACCAAAGCAGTCTTGCCTCGAATAAATTCCAGGACTATGGAGGACCCTGGAAGCGGATAACCTAGCCTTTAGCTATGGATCCACCATGCCGGCCCACCCACGACATTCCCAGAAGAGTACTTATTGTGGAAGCGGGATTGTCGTGGTGGGCCGTGGCAAATATTCTAGGTACAATACAACACAGTAAAAAGCTAGTGTGCTAAAAAACTCACCCTAGGACGGGGTTCAAATCCACTACCCGTAGATATTTATTAAAATCGAGAAGTAATTATATAAAGAATTCGCGCTGGTGGCGTCGCGTCGTAAGAGATAAAATCACATAGAAGTACGTGGAACACCGACCAGTGTGCAGCGGCGAATCAGGCACCGCCGCATGCAAAAGCCGGCCGGGCCGGTCGGCTATTGTTCCAATTCTCGGAACTCGCGTTCGACAAACAAGTACGGTTCGCAAGCTCACCGTACTATTTATTTTTAATAATTTTATATTTTTTTATTTATTTTATATGTATATGTTATTACTTATATAATTATAATATATGTAGGTACTTATATTTATTTTGTAAAAAAAAACATATGTAACTTTCCGTTACATTACGCCCCGCCCCAACAAAAGGATTTTGTTCAACTTATAACGAAATCCGCAATCGTGTTGGATGTTACAGTTGTACTTATTGTTAAAATCTTTATAGTGTTATATATCTATGTTTTTTTTTTTTTTTTTTTTTTTTTTTGTATATATGTAATATGTATATATATATATATATATATATATATATATATATATATATATATATATATATATATATATATATATTGATATTTATTGTATGTATTTATTAAAGTTTAGTTACTGTCTACTATGACCAATAAGTTTTAGGTCCTTTATGTGCCATGTACCTAAATCCTTCCCCGACATGTTTTCCAAAATATAAACAAGTGGGGATAGCTTTTGGGTCACGCGACACTTGACGAACTTTGGTGCTAGCTTTTTGCTAAAGTACTTATCTTTGTCACTGAGGACATACGCTCGTTTGTACACGATATCGCCTACTTCAAACTCAAAAACCTTCCGGCGCAAGTTGTAGTGGGACGTGTTTTTTGTATGCGCGTGATATAAGGACTTTTGTACCTTGTCGAAGATTGCCCTTAGGCAACCGCGGTTCTCAGCATATTCGTCGCGGGGCAAGAACAAAACCTCATCGCCCAGATCAGTGTCTGTGTAGTGTGAGCCGCAAAGTACAAGTTCCCTGCCGTATAGTAGAAATGAAGGTGAATAGCCAGTTGCTTCGTTTATTGAATTATTGATCGCAAACTGTACCTCTGGAATATATATGTCCCAAGTTCTATGGTCGCCGGCAACAAAAGTGGAAAGGCACGTTATTATGGTTTTATTGTAACGTTCAACTGTGTTGACTTGGGGCGTGTATTTGGGAGTGTAAAACACATTTGGGATCTTGTACTTGGTAAATAAGGTTCTGGTCTGACCGCTAATAAACTGACTGCCATTGTCCATAAAAATGGTTTGAGGGGCACCGTGGACTAAGAAGACTTGCTCCTCAAGGATTTTTACAACAATGCTTGCAGTCGCCTTTTTGATGGGGAAAATCTGACAATACTTCGAGAAACAGCAAGTCACTACTAGAATGTAGCTATTTTGCTTGCGCGTAATTGGGAGAGGGCCCATCAAATCTATTGAGATCATCTGGTAAGGTCGAGAGCATTGTTTTGGGCGTCCCATTTCTCCCAATATTGCGTGATTTTGTGGCTTATATGCAAGGCAAACGGAACACGATGACACAAATCTCACGATATCACTATGCATATTGGGCCAGTAGTACCTAAGCCCAATACGTTTATATGTTTTATAAATGCCCATGTGACCAGCAGTGGGCTCGTTGTGATTTTCTGCGATAATCTTGTCACGTAAATCATCAGGGACTACCTCCTTCCACGAGAACTCATCGGTGAGTTGATGTTTGTTTTTACTAAGCCGAAATAGTGAGTTGTTCTTAATTTGGAAATTTGGGAAGTTCTCGGGTTTACAGAGACAGCCGTTGTAAATTTTCTTGTACCACTCGTCACTAGTAGTCGCAACTGAGTTAGCGGTGGTTAATGTAGAAACTGGGGCTACTCTGGACAACGCGTCTGGGATCACATTGTCCACACCACGCCGGTGCTTCAATTCAAAATTGAAGGAGGATAAGCGCACTCCCCAACGAGCAAGCCTACCTGTTGGATTATCTAACGAAAGAAACCATTTGAGAGCACTGTGATCTGTGTACACAGTGTGAGTTCTACCATTTTCTAAATAGCAACGCCAATGCTCTAGGGATACGAGAACAGCTAACGTCTCACGTTCCGTGATGCTATAATTCTTTTCTGGCCCAGTTAATGATCTGCTCATATACGCTATGGGGTGTTCCTTTCCGTTGATAGTTTGTGTGAGCATTGCACCGACACCATAGTTGCTTGCGTCTGTATGAACTTCGAAGGGCAGATCATAATTGGGACAGGAAAGAATTGGTGCAGAGACCAAAAACTCTTTCAGCTTTTTAAATGCTAAATCTGCCTCTTCCGTCCACTGAAAAGGAGGAGCAGTCTTTTTATTTGAAGTTAGTTTATTTAGCGGTCCAGCGATTGTACTAAAATTTGGAACAAACCTACGGTACCATGTCGCAGTACCTAAAAATCTCTTCAGTTCCTTTCGAGTAGTTGGTGTTGGGTAATTTAAGATGGCTGCAACTTTTTCGGGGTCGGTCCGCAAGCCATTCGCATCGACAACATAGCCTAAATACTTGAGGCGACTTCGGAAAAATTCGCACTTCTCTAGATTGACCGTCAGGTTTGCTTTGCGTAGTTTTTCTAGAGCGCGACTCAGAAGATTTACGTGTTCTTCGAACGTGCTGCTTATGATTATTATGTCGTCTAGGTATGCGAATGCCTTGTGGTCCATATCCCCGAACAGTATATCTACTAACCGCTGCTGAGTGGATGGCGCGTTTGTCAAGCCAAATGGGGTTGTCTTAAAACGCAATGTCCCTCGTCCTGGGACATAAAATGCTGTCTTGTCCCTATCTTCCGGTGCTATTGGTACTTGCCAGAAAGCCTTCGATAAATCTATACTACTTAAGTACCGTGCGTCACGTAAGTTATCTAAGATTTCGGAGATATATGGTAAATTATAGGCATCCCGTTTTGTGACCGAATTAAGCTTCCTACTGTCTAAACAAAAACGGGGCTGACCATTCTTTTTCGTGACTAGTAGCACCGGGGATTGCCATGCACTTTCACAAGGTTCAACCACATCGAGTTGTAACATTTCGTCTACTTGTTCGACTAAGACCTTCTGTTTTACTGGCGATAGTCTGTAATAGCGCTGCCTTACGGGAGGTGAGTCGCCAGTGTCAATGCGGTGAGTTATCAAGTGTGTGCGTCCTAATCCTACACGCTCAAAGGAGATTTCTTCAAATTGTGTTATTATATTGTTAGCAACGATTTTCTGAGAGTCATCTAAGTTTTCATATGACTGGATGAATTTCGTCTGGCTATCGATGCTAAAATCAGCTAAGGGGATACTAGTTATGTGGAGAGAACCTAAATATTTTGGACATATTTTGAAGGCGCGCCAGAAATCAATGCCTAAAATTAACGACGATTGGATTTCAGGAACTACCTGTGTTTTAATAATGTGGAATTGGTTCTCAAATTGAACGGGCAAGTTAATGTAGCCAATGCTATTTAGGTTCTGACCACCAGCCGCCACGATCGTCACTTTATCGTCTGTGCACAACTCCAGGCCACGATTAACTAAAGCGGTATGTGCGTTGTTGCCTAGAATGGACACCGCAGCTCCAGAATCTAGGAGGCCTGAAGCAGTCATATTATTAATTTTAATATTGGCGTATGGTCTTGTATCCTTGTCTGGTTTAGTCTGCAGAATTGAAGCAACTTTGTAGCCATTGAAGAACAAACGAACGGTATTTATCCAGTTCTTCCATTCCTCTTCACTCGTTCTATTACTTTTCTCCAATGTAAGTGATTCTAAATTGCGACAATTCTGCTTATTTAGTTTTTTTGGTTGTGAGTGTTATTGTTAGTACAATTTGGACAATCTGGTTTCTTAACTCCCTTGTGACCGCATTTAAAACACATGATTTCGGTGTTAGTGCATTGTCTCAGGTTGTGTGTGTTATTGCGGCATCTGGGGCAATATGGCATTTTCTTGTGTGTTTGGGGGTTATGGTCAGTGATGGCATGTATATATTTTTCGTTTATGTTAGTGTTTTGTTTTTGATTGTTAGTATTGTGTTTATAATCATATGTTTTCGGTTTTGGGTGTTTGTATGCAAATTCTGGTGCTAAAGTATCAGAATTTGCTGCAGCCGGTTCTCGAAAGTGGGCAAGGCGTGATTGTACGATTTCGTAGTTTTTGCACATGGCTCTTAATTGTTCAATATCTTCGATGTTAGTTGCTGAAGCTAGAGTGCTCGCATAACAAGGGCGAATATTGTGCAACACAATTTCAAGCTTGTCCTCTTTCGATACCGGTTTTGAAAGCCTTGCAAACATGCCCGACAAGACTGATAAATATATTGTGATATTTTCCGTTTCTCCCTGAGTTCTAGCGCGGATCTCTGATAGTAAACGGTAATCGTAATCAGCTTTATCAAAATCCTGTTTTAATAAGGCAACTAAATCGTCCCATGAATCTACTTGGTCTCGGATGCTACGGAACCAATGCAATGCGTCATCCTGGAATATTTCTGTTGCATAAGATATGAGTTTTGTATCTGAAATATTCCGAGCTTCCCTGAATTCGCTAACACGCTGTATGAACGATCGAACGCAAGACTTCCCATCATATTTAATTTTGCCTAATTCTGAGCTTACGCTCTTATCGCAAGTGACAGACACGTTAATTGGGGTTTGACCGCCAAGCCCCAGTGCGGTTGCTGTATTGGACGATCCAACTAAAAGGGGGTCGACTACTTTAGTTATTTGTTTAGTATAATTCTCGTAACACTCTCTGTATAATTGGGAACATGCGACGTGTGCCTCTTTTGCGTCATCTGAATCTACTCTACCTAATCTATGATACACGTGGTGAAGTACATTCTCTACGCGTGATAATGCTCCTTTGTCGTATGTGCCGGCATCAAGAGTTGTTTGGACTTTGTATAAAATATCTGATATAGCTTGGAGATCATCTATGGGTTCCAGATGGGAACAGGCTATTTCTTCTGATGGATAAAGTTGTGACAATTTAGTTATTTGTTTCCTAAGCTCGGCCACAGTAGTACCCGGGGTCTCGCCTCTTACGCCAACTTCGTACTCCAGCTCTGTTTTTTGTAACGAGAGGTATTTGATCGGAAACGCCATTTTGTTTTATCCTATCCTAAGGTAAGCTTTGTATAGCACACTGCTTAATATCACAAACAATTAAAAAACTGTAAGGTGAATGAAAGAAGGAAAAAAAAATACGCTAAACAACAACAAACAAACAACAATAACAATTTATATATATAGTTGTAATATAATATTAATATTTTTAATAAAATAATATTTTGTTTATGCTTTATCTGCTGTCGGTACCAAATTTAATAATATAATAAAATAATATAATATTATTTTTATACTTAATGTGCTGACCTTACTTTACAACGTAAACTTTGTAATGAAGTTTATTTATTTGACAATAACGTGTTTTTAAACATTTAAGAACAGATAAATAACAAACAAAACAAATAGTAGTTATATTTAAACTACCACAAATAACAAAAATCTTATCTTATTTAGCCATATACATACATAATAAATATACTTTTTAAAGAAAATACAACACAAGACGTTCACAAACAATCCGCAACCACTTCCTTAAGTGACAAAGCCAGATTTAACCACGTAATGGGCGCCAGTGTGACACCTACCTTATGTTAAGGACAAATTAAAACACGGTGTTACAATATTGTTACATTTATTTTATGTAGGTAGGTAGAACACACAAAAAAGAGAGTCGTGGGTTTGTGCCTATCTGACTTTGCCACTAAAGAAACCCCTGCACTCTCCTGGGTAACGCGCAGGCGGAAGCGACGGTCCAGGTCCAGGTCCAGTCTTCGTGTAGGCACGCTAGGGAGCGAGCAGATCGAAGGTACCGGCGGCAACGCCGCACGCTGGTACACCAAAGCAGTCTTGCCTCGAATAAATTCCAGGACTATGGAGGACCCTGGAAGCGGATAACCTAGCCTTTAGCTATGGATCCACCATGCCGGCCCACCCACGACATTCCCAGAAGAGTACTTATTGTGGAAGCGGGATTGTCGTGGTGGGCCGTGGCAAATATTCTAGGTACAATACAACACAGTAAAAAGCTAGTGTGCTAAAAAACTCACCCTAGGACGGGGTTCAAATCCACTACCCGTAGATATTTATTAAAATCGAGAAGTAATTATATAAAGAATTCGCGCTGGTGGCGTCGCGTCGTAAGAGATAAAATCACATAGAAGTACGTGGAACACCGACCAGTGTGCAGCGGCGAATCAGGCACCGCCGCATGCAAAAGCCGGCCGGGCCGGTCGGCTATTGTTCCAATTCTCGGAACTCGCGTTCGACAAACAAGTACGGTTCGCAAGCTCACCGTACTATTTATTTTTAATAATTTTATATTTTTTTATTTATTTTATATGTATATGTTATTACTTATATAATTATAATATATGTAGGTACTTATATTTATTTTGTAAAAAAAAACATATGTAACTTTCCGTTACACAACAAGTTTGTAGAAATCTTACATTCCCAGTTGTTTGAGATGTTTTTTGTTGTTACCAAACATGAATCGCTACGCTAACTTTGTACACTTGTAACAACTTGAGACGATAAAACTTGCAAACTTTTTCGTGAGATGTGCCTTCAACTCACATCTCAGTTTTGAAGAAAGTATTTACTCGTACTTTTGTGATTTTAAATGTGTTTTTTTTCTAAATCATTTGAAATAACAAAATAATTTCAGAAATGTAAAATGTTTGGGAGATACCTAACTACATATATAGTCTTAGATTAAAATAAAAAGGTGTATCTTTACTTGTAGGCGCTATCGTGGCTATAGCCAAACTTGGGCCTTGTTTTGAACTTGCTGGGTCGGAAAGTGTCGGACACTCGCACCGAAGCAAAACTGTGCGCATGAACCTAATTGAAACGCACCTTTTGCGAAACGCCTGTACCGTATCTTCCCTATTTATTTTAACCTTAGCTTATGGCAAAATATATGTTGAATTGTGGCGAATTACAGTTTTGATATTATCTAAACCAACTACGCATTACACTTGCAATGTTACTTATGTAAGTCTCCAATACGCGGTTACAATGCAAATTTGGGAGTACTGACCTGGCTTTGATGCGGTGCCACTTACTGGATCACCGAGTCCAAATCTTGACCTGGAACAATATGAATAACTTCATTTTCTGTTTTTTTTCTTTGTCTCGCCATTTTCGTCTTTCGTCCCCTAAAGCACCCACGGGCAAATTCATCGGGGATAAAAAAGGAAAAAAAAATAAGGCGAAGATGTTGGTTGGTAAAATGTTGAACTGTACAATGAGCGGTGATGCCGTGTAGATATGTACATAAAAGAAAGGGGAAGAATTTGTCAAAGATAGTAAAACTGACACCAGACAACCACGTTGAGTGTAGTGCCATGGGGAAACCTATGTATGTATAGAATTAGACGAACGTAGGCTGATGATGATGACAATTGGTAAAGGGCTGACCCGCAGAAGGTAAGTCCGTTTCCGTACAAATACCAAAATTATTAGGAAAATAATATTTTTTTAAAACTAAGTGCTACTCGACCTATCTTAATAATTTTCAAAGTTTAGATAAAGAGGCGTAGATTCAGATGTGCGATAGCCTTAACTGCTGTCGCGGGCGATAGGAGTCGTCCATTTAGATTAATTGCCGGACGAATTAACTGGAATAACTTTTATTCAGTGAACGTGTTATAAGTACTATCGAGGGATTTCATCGTTGTGTACGTATGCTGTATGTAGATTATGTTGTCAGTACGTACATGTATTTATATACTGCTAATGACGCCAAAATGACGCTTGATGAAGAATTGTAGGTTTCCCTAATGGAACAGATGTTTTTTATGCAATGACGTAGGAAGACGAGCAAGACGAAGATCTCCTGTTAGTAAGAAATAACACTGCTCATTACAATAGGTACAGTGATACCCATGATTTCACAGTAGGTAATGCAAAATTCTGGGCGGACGGCACCAACGCTTCTTACTCAGGAATTGTATGATGTTAAGACTCTTCAGTCCATTCATTTCACTAGCTACAGTGCTCTCCTACCGAAGCACAGTAATGTTTGCACATCACTGCTTAGGCCGTAGATTAACTGGCACTGTTAAGGTACCCACCTAGACGACCTTCCGCAAAGGAAGTCCATCCCCGGTTAAATATAGAAACAGTGACACAAGTCACTGTGAAATCCTGGGTAGCACTGTACTAATTATGGGCAGCGTTATCTCTTACCATGAGAAGAGCGTCTTGCTCATCTTTCTACTACTTTGTACAAAAAAAAGGTAAAATTAAGATTTATTATGTGTGTACGCTCTGTGATCTGTGAGTAAAACAAGAAGAAGCATAAGTCTTCAATAACAAACTATTTAGTACCTTAAACTACCAGAGTAAAGGCACAAGCACGAGTAAAAGCTAAAAGCGGTAGTTACCCGTAATATGAACAAGGAAGGCAAGGTAGGTAAGGTAACGCGTGATTTATCCGACGGGTAAGTTACCGGCTCACCCACACGCGGTAACGAGCTAACTAATGAGACGATGTCGCCGAGATAACGCTTGCTTTTATTATGTCAACTATTCTTGAATATAATTTAAATATATTCTTACAATTTTGGATAGTACTAACATGTCAGTTCATAACTCTGCTGTTGACTCTGTTTAACGCATTGTTACTATGTTGTCGCTAGCCGCGAGGACCTATTATTGGCTTTTTGCTTCTATTGTTAAATAGTTTTTTATCATTTTGTTTGTATGGTCTTCGAAAGATGTATTAAACAAATAAATAAATAAATATCCGTATTTTAGTCTTGTCGTCGCTCTTGACTCAATCTTTTTCGAGTAAAAGAGTATTTTAAATTAAAAAATATGGTCGAGAAGTTGTTCGCCTTCAAGGTTGAAAGAACAGAGTCGAGAGCGATAACACTACTAAAATACTATTAGTGTTGTTTTTTCATCAATTAAGGCATAATATAAAATAAGTATTATGGAAGCATTATATTTATACTATAGAGATCGTTGTAATTAGATGATGTAAAAAATCACTGATTTCATGTGACTAAAGCTGTTATTAATAATATTAAATCGGAAACAACATCTATAGACATTATGTATAGGTATGGGGTATTGCTGCAATATGAGACCGTCTCTGTTCAAGTTCTAATTAGAATTTAGCAAATTTTCTATGTTGATATTTTTCAGAATAAAGCTTTGCAACGAAAATAGCTCTTGCTTACAGGCTATGCATATTCTGTTGCATATGAGAATTTTTATGTTTAGAAATAAAAATTAAAAAATAAACATATTATAAATAGTAAACTCATAAAAATACTCTAAAGCGGACCCCAAGAACTTCTTTTCAAGCAGAGAAGTAAAAAGACGATCTCCTGATGTTAAGAGATTTCGCTGCTTATAATATCAGTACAATGTCATGAGTACAGGATTCCTATTTTTGCAGTTTGTTCCATCAAAGAGGTTTACTGCACATTTTTTTTATGTGATGAAGTAGAAGACGAGCAAGACGCTCTCCTGATGTAAAGAGATAACGCTGCCCACAATCAGTACAATGCCACTTAAGTATTTCATAATGATGTGAAATTCTAGGAGCACAGCACCAACGCTTCTTACTCAAGAGTCATAAGTTGTAAAGGCTCTTTAGTCCAGTAATTTCTATCAACACAAACTATAACCGACATCACATAAACAAAGGTAAAAGAACTAGAAACGTATCAAGTGTGGAATATTGGCCGGGTTGCAATCGTGGCTCCGTTCTGTAGCGGCCCTTGTAGCCACTCCTGATGGGCAGATGATAGGGCACGCCTCAGCCCGGCCAAGATGAATGGTCTGCGATACGGTGCGTCGCGCGTCGCCTTGACGACACGATGAAATGTTTTATGGTCTTTGGAGAAATCTACTTAGCACCAATGATTTTTTTTATAGATTAACCAATGATGACTGTTGATTTTGACGACCTATGTGGCGCGGTGGACTACCCGCTTGCAACGCAGAAAGGTTACGGGTTCGATTCCCGCATGGGACAAATGTTTGTATGATCCATAGGTATTTGTTTCTGGTCCATCCATTGGTATTTTAAAAAAAAAGCATATAGAGATAACGGATTTAATACTTTAAATCCGTTATCCTAACCCTCATAACACAAGCATTAAGTTGCTTAGCTTGAGGTTAGGTGGCGCTGTGTGAAATGTCCTGAAATATTTATTTATTTCTTTTATTTATTTTAATGATGATATATTAAATGATGTCCTGAAATATTTATTTATTTCTTTTATTTATTTTAATGATGGACGAAAAACAGAGTGTCTTACAAACTAGTGCTGCCAAACTATGTCTGATGTACTCGCGGTAAAGTACCAAACGTTGCAAATATAATGATCTAATTACATACGAGAACTATTGTATAAAACGTCGTGACTTGCCAGCTCGCAAACGTCGTGTACGCCCAATGTGCGGTTTGCTTATTACCCCGCATAATTTTAGAAATTCTACTTGTGATATTTCCATTTTGTATCAAAACATGTTTCGTCAGTGCAATAGGTACACAATGTATATTTTTCTTGTTATCTACTGAAATATTTATGAAAACTCTCATCTTTGAAGTTTCATTCTCGGAAAATAATTTTACTGAAAGAAACGTTTACGTAACATTAATTTATTTTTATTTCACTCCATTGTCTATACTCATTACGCATGTCTCTTTAATTGCTCGACGGACATTCTCATTAAAATTCTAAGCGCGATGCCCTACTGCTTCCTGTTCTCTTAATGTATTTAGACTGTTCCAAAGCAGTGTTCAGGAAACTCATACTAATTGGAAACATAACTAATTGTCAGTATAGTTAACGATATTGTATCATAGGACGTAGAGTTTTCAGGTCACTATGCTCGTAGACTTAAAATCTACCAGCAAGTTCTTATAAAGAAAACAAAGGTTAGAGAACAGTGGAGATTTACACAACTAAGTCTACCAATTTAGGAATGATTATACAATAAATTTATGCGTTTAAATGTCATATACATAAGGCGGTCCATAATAATACGACACCACTGACAGCTTGAGCGTCGTTGTCGTCAGATCTCGTAGACCAGGTCTTAATGTTTTTTTTTAAGTTTAAAAATTATGTCATTTGAAATACCTATAACTATAAAGTATTTTTTTTAAGTTTAAAATTAATATAATTTGAAAGGATATAAAGTTGGTGTGATGAAAATTGAGGAAGCGAAAGAGGTGTGTCAGGATCGTACTACCCCAACGAGACCCAGGCGTGATTACCTGTATTTATGTATAAAGTTTTTTTTTTTTATATTAAGAGCGGCAAACAAGCAGTCGGCCCACCTGATGTTAAGTGGTTACCGACGCCTATGGACCCCTTCAACACCAGAGGCGTTAATGGAGCGTTGCCGGCCCTGATAGACTTTATGTATAAAGTAACTAAAAATATAATATAACTATACACGTCATTTAGTTTAGACGTTTTTATAAGCTAACAAAACATCCAACGTTATGTAAATCAGTGTTCTAAGTTAAATAGTCGGAATACTTCGTATCTTCGAGTGTTACTTGACGCGTTGACGGCGACTAATTAGCCGTAATTTTCGAAGAACTTTTCATTTATTTCACGTTGATTTGTTATGTTTGAAACTCCTGGAACTTTCTGTCGTTATTGAAGTTTGAGTATGATAATTACTGCATATTCAAGTGAGTGAAGGCACGTAAGAGAGTAATGTAATTAGCGTCTATAGTTCCTTATCTTCCGTCCCGGACACCTCAATGAATTAGTGTTCTCGGTTTTTTTACTCTACATGTAATGTCAAGTTTTTGGAATAATGATTAAGAGCGTATTTTACCATAATATTTGGCTTAAGAACTGTAACAGGAAAAGACAACACAGGCTACAAATTGTCATAAAAAGGTACTTAAATTACCATTAGGTATCACATTGCTGAAACAAATCAATGCAAGACAATGCGTGACGGTGCAACGGCCTTATATTATATGAGATTCTTATGAAAGCTATCTTTCATTACATGATCTTTAAAAAAACGATGTATTTTGAAACTTTGATCAATGGCACAAACTGAATATTAAATTTGTTTAATCAAAGTAGGACATCATTCGTAAACAAAGCACATACGAGTAAACTAGTTAACTTAAAGTCATAACCCAACGGTCAGTAAAGTTAATTACGTAGATCCACACAATCAAACCGCACACAGTGCTATCTCTCCCGAAACAGCTGTCTCAGCGTACCCAGACGTTATCTGCACTCCCTCTGAGATATACGCAAGCCTATCTCTGGAGAAAAATCGCTGGCCCCGTCTCAGAGCCGCGCGGGGACCATTTCTCACTCGCGCGACGGATCAGGCGTGTTTGGTCATATTCACAGAATAACATTTCGAATAGCTCAATAACGTTTTAACGCAAAATATGACCTTCCACATCATATAGTAGGAAATTGCTATTGTAGCATCATATAAGCTAAAATCAGTATTCTTAGGCGCATCATTCACAAATCACACCACATCACAAGACGCAAAATATGTTTTTCACTCATTGTCTACAATGCCAATTGTCACTGTATGTTTTAAAAACTAAAACCAGTACTTTTAAGCACGGTGTGATCATTATCAGCCCACGCTTGTCCTTACCGGACATTGTGGCTTTCGCATGGCGTACCAATCAACTCAGTCCTCCGTGTGCCGCAGTGGTTATCGTTTTTGGGCAAATGAGTGCAGCCAGAGACACGGTGTAAGAGACCAAACTATATTAGTAGACGATTAGCCACTATGCCGGTTCAATCCTTGGCGAGTTGCTGCTATAAAGATTAAAGATATGCATGCCTGTATAATGATTTGCTGCTATGTAACCCATAATATCTTTCTAGTGACAATCTGCACTTTATGTGAAGAATACGATTATGACTAAACACACCTAACCTCACGCGACTTTACTGAACATCATGGAGAAACTCGGTAGTTTCTATGTTCAGGGAAGTCAGGGGGGCTGTCATTATGACCGCAAAATGACAGCTTGCCAACATGTTTTTTTCCAGTGGGCCACCCACGGCCACACCAGTCACGGCCTTAGCTAGTGGAAAACCCACTTATAACCTATTTTATAAGAAAATAGTTTTTTTTTTAATTTAATTTCAAAAGTGCGAGTATGACCAAACACACCTAACCTCGCGCGACTTTACCGCCTCGTGGGGATTATTAGACTCGTGTAGACATGCGCGCCTGATTATGGCCCTTAATGATCGTCGTATATTCGGTTTATGAACGCGCCCGGTGTCAGCGGTTTTTGATTCTTGGGAATGCGCGTGGAGATAACTTTTGACGGTCTGTTGGCTACGAGTTCCGAGGTGTTAAAGGGTCACAGGTTTTAATGTGTGTTTAATTGCCTGCGAATGACTGCTGATTATTTTTTTATTACGTACCTTAACATTATGAGTCACCTAGCCATTTTCATAAATGGCCTCAACGATGGTACAGACAAGCTGAGGTTTGTCTACTTTATATATTTATTTAATTACTAACTTTGTTCTGTTTTACGATATATGAAATACACTTGAATGCTCCGAATGGGAAAATCAGTGTGGGCTGATTATTTTGAACTAAGCCAAATTTAACCGCGATTTGTACCCGTTGGGTAAGATGACCAGGAATCCTAACTATTTGGATATCGAACGCAACGCATATTTTAGGAGTTTCTACTTAGTAAAAACTGAGGTTTCATATAACAAGGCGTCTATGATGGACGGCATTAAAGTGTAACACGCACTTGTCTTTTTTAGATTACTTAATGGGTTGGCGCGAGAACCCAAAGTGGGTTTTGGCCTCCGATAACTAGTCTCTCCAACTCGGTCTGTCCTTTTACGAATCAAATACTCTACGACCAGAGCTCTGGTGCACAAATACGCGTCGTCCACTCGGTCGTTTTTAGTTTAGGGACATAAATATTTTAATAAGCAGCAGGCCCACCTGAAAGTGAGATTGCCGTAGCCTACGATTGTAACAATAGTAATCATCAATCAACCATCTGTCAAATGGACCAATGTAAAAAGTAATAGTATAGTCTCGTACCTCAGCTTACATTAACAATGTCACATCTTTCGTAAAGTTAGTCATGCAGCGCAGCTTAAACTAAAACTGGGCTTAAAGATTTATTAATCTAAGAGCATTGAAGGCGTTAGCGTACGCTTACATAAAATATTAGAGCTGATGGGTAATCCGCAGGCACGCATGCACCTGTTACTGACTCGAGGGAAACTTCTGAATGTGTTACGAACAACCTAACTGTAGTCAACTAGCGTGAAAGGGGCCTTACTGTGAGATGGAAATAACTTTGTTTCTGTGCTATATTTTGTCCTTTTTTTTCACAACGAAGTAAGAAGACTGGCAAGACGCTCTCCTGATGGTAAGAGATAACGCTGCCCATCATAAGTACAGTGCTACCCAGAATTTTACAAAGGTAAAATTCTGAGTGCACTGCGCCAACGCTTCTTACTTGAGAGTCAACAGATGTTAAGACTCTTCAGCCCAGTAATTTTACTAGCTACAGTGCCCTCCTACCGAAGCACAGTAATGTTTGCACATCACTGCTCAGACGGTAGAATAACTGGCACTGTTGGGTTACCCACCTAGTCGACCTCCTGCAAAGGAAGTCTACCCCTGGTAAATAACCCATGTTACTTGAAGTTAAGTGACTATCTTTTTTTACTTTCACTTGTCTGTTGTCTGTCTGTCTGTAATCTAATCTTGCAAGTTAAATTTGATCGCAAAACAGCTTTTATTATTATTATTACGTTCTATCATCCAAGTACTCGTCAAGACGAATCAAATAAGCCCAAACTCGATAGGGTTGCGTCGTTTGATTACGGAGTTCCTATGACCTTCCAGGTCTATCATCAGATCAGCTCTATGTCATAATAATATTGCATTGTCATCCAATTTATTCATGCATGCAAAATTTCAGCTCAATCAGAAACCAGGGAGTGGATCAAATTAAACTTATAAGATTTGATTACAGTCAGACAGAAAGCAGACAGGTGAAAGTAAATGAAAGCTTGTAAAAGCAGTCAGTCAGACAGGACTGTTATATATTTCGACGATAGTTTCAAAGGATAATATTAACATCAGAATGTAATATTATATCAAAAGCTTGAAAGTACTTACTCAACCTCTTTGCTTAAACTTTTTCAATACTCAAACATACTTACAAAGTCCTTAATCTAGACTTTGGAGAACAACCCTTGATGTGTTACATACTATTATATATTTTTATTAGAGTACTAGTTACGCTCAGCGGTTTTACCCGCTGAACTGTAGCCTATGTGTTAATCCAGGGTCTAAGCTATCAGCGGAAGGGTCCTCCTGTCAGTGAGGACCAAACGCCGTCGGGGCCGCGGATGAATGCTTCGGCGTACCCGTTGCCCCGACATTATGGCGTCCCGCAGGACACCCCCAGGTTTTTTAGTGGGTATCCCCGCCGCTCCCATCTTTGGCAGGGGAGTCCCACATACCGCCCCGCGCCCCCCGGTGCGGGGTGATGATGCGTAACGCATTTTTCCTGGGTGAAAAAAAAAGGGTCTAAGCTATCTCTATACCAAATTTCAGCACAGTCGGTCCATCCGTTTAGGCGTGAAGAAGTAACAAACTTACACACTCAGTCACAAACTTTCGTATTTATAATATTAATGTGACTACTTATATTTATACTCAGCGGTAGTAGCAGCTAAGTTCAAACAAATCAATTCAAAAAGAATTTTAAAGATTTTTCTTTACATCAATATAATTGTTTTTAGTATGGTGTGTCCCACAGCTGAGCAAAAGCCATCGAGAAAGGAAAAAAAAAGAAATTACAGAGATAATCAGTTTGTCGAAATAAATCGAAAAAAAATATTACGTACGAGTACTTGTTCAGGTTTTTAAAATGTTTTCCATAATTAATGGAACGAGACGTTTTTGCGTAGCGTCCGGCAGAGGTTTGTCATCGTTGTCGTCGTCGTTTCGTATCCTTTGTTCTAGCTAAGTTTCGCGTAACCACATAACTAACACTAACAAATAGTTACATATAACCCTTAATGCATGCATATGCTTGCACTCGGTGGTGGAATTAATACTAATTACTATTTTGGTAACGTTTGAATTCCTCGCCGTCTCTTAAAACTTATTTAGACTCACAAATTTAGAGCGGAATTAACACTAAATATTAAATAATAACTAATAATTGTTTAAATGTTTTCCAGTTAATATTATTTACATTCTTTTTACTAACAGCTTTAGCAAAACAAATTTTTATCATATTGAGTATCTAGTTAGCGCACTCTCTCATAACGTTTTTTATTTAATTACTAACACACAACGTGGAGCTTTATTAAAGGAAAATACAAATTTACGAGAAGCGTTTCAAGGTCGCTAATATCTGCCGGAGTGAGGTGGAATCGTGCCCTATCTATTCGAAAGCCAAATTCTCTCAAGGTATCTCCATAATATAATTTATTGCTGCTGTAATTTTGTTAAATTACGTAAAATATCTGCAGGAAATTAAGATCGAGATGTGAATTAATCGAATACTGATTTTATTAAATTTATACGATATTTTTCGTGCGTATAAACGGAGTCTTGATAAAAAAAAGTATTGTTGAGCGTAATATGGAGAATAGAATAGGATGACTTTATATTTCATACCAAAATATTATACAAGAAATACTTATGAACATATTAAAATATGATAAACTTAAAACTAGAGGTAAACAATCACTTTCTATCAAACATTCATCAATCGTTTTTTTTTTCTTTTTATTATATGTTTAACCAGATTGTGCTCGCGGCTTTGTCTGCATAGTAAAATTCTTTCTTAGCGGAGGTCTACATCATAAAATCTATCTATATTCCAAATTTCAAGCAAATCCGTTCAGCAGCTTGAGCTGTGCGTTGATAGACCAGTCAGTCAATAAGTCATCCTTTTCTTTATTTAAATACACACAAGCTAACGGCCCATTTGATGGTGAGCGGTTTCCGTCGCGTCGCCTAAAGAAATTTAGATATAACATCATCATGGATCATTGCCAACGTTAAATTGGACAATTATTAAGGGCTTAATTTCCCCCCCTATCTAGTTTCACTAAATATCATGCCGCAACACGTAATGACTACTTGGCGATACGTTCTTGTCCAGAGAAGGTGGTAACTAGCCACGCCCGAAGCCTACCAACAGTATAGCGCATGAAAAAATCGTACTAATTAGTTATAGTCATAAGCGGTCATGTTGGGATTCTATCTTAGTGATCCTGAATCACTTTTGCACCACAAAATTCTAGGCTGCTCCCACTTAAGACCGTTTTGTGAGACACTTTCCATAGTTAAATGGCTGAAATTTATGCCACAAATCGTATCGCCATGCGGTCATTTTCTCCATTTTCATGTATGATTTTCAGTAAAAGTGAGAAAAGATTTATTCTGTCATCAAACCTACAATGAATAAAAACCTACTAAAGGCTAGACCCAGTCAAGTATAATAATATCAATATTGTACAAAAGCTACAAAATTTCTGACATACTTTATTCCCACAAAACGGGCTAAAGGATGGGCCGAAATAATCATTTTGATAAGGATGAGCAATATTTCAACCTTCCATGTTGTTGCAAAATACGGACACAACCTTTTTGTTTTAATTAAATTATCCCATACCTACCAGTTCACCAAAAATAAAATTAAGTCGAAAGAGTTTTCGGATCCCTCCCCACGCCCGGTTAACGTATGATTTTGATTAAAATTTCATCAAACCTCACGTTATTTCCCACAAGCTCTAAAATCACAATACTCCTGTGAATCTGACATTTTTCGAGGCGCGAACAAATAAACCTATTAAATTACAACAGGGCCTATGGGTAAATCCTGAGATCGGGCGTATTTAAGTGATTTCCGTGGCAGATTTTAAATCAAAGTATTATTGCATTTTACATGTAAAACATCAAATTTCCCATAATTATAATTACATCAATCAAATAGGCATCATTATAACTTGTTTTGTTCAGAAGATATTTAAATTTAAATTTTTGGTGCCACGGGAATCAATAAAGTGTGGCATGGGAATCAAAATTAAAACTATTTTGTTTGAATTCTATGTTATTATTTAAATATTGACCTCTACATACTAATCATATAAAATAGAAATGATTAAAAACGGTGATCCAAACAGATATACACCAAACATAAAGTATTAAAAAGGTCTATATTGGCTCTCTATATATTAAAAATGTAAACTAAATAAAATCAACGTATTGCAGTCTTAAACAATGTAAAAATATTACAGTCACAGTCACTGATAGGATTCACTCCAGAAGCTGTCATCAGATTGTACATTTATCATTAGTTAGGTTAATCTGGTCTGAAAGTTGCAGTCAGCCCATAGTTTCGTTTTATTTTTTCATCATACATCATCTCAGCCATAAGACGTCTACTGCTGAACATAAACCTCCCCTTTAGACCTCCATATATAACACTGGTGTTGAAAGCGACCTGCTTCAAGCGTCTTTCAGCGACCTAAATAAGGTCGTCTGCCACACTTGTCGGTAGACGTTCTACGCTGCATTTGCTTGCCTGTATTAGCCACTTGAAGACTTTTCGACCCCATCAGCCATTCGCTCTACGTGCTATGTGGCCTGCCCATTACCACTTCAGCTTCCTGATCCGCGGAGATATGTCAGTGACTTTGGTTCATCTCCTCATTCCTGATTCGATCACGTAGAGAAACCCCGAGTATAGCCCTCTCCACTCGCTCGCTGTCGCTCGCTGAGCGACTTTTTAATGTGGTCTGTCTACTATAGTACAATATAAAAAAATCTGATGTATACAATATAAAAAAATATCTGAAATAAAGAAATATACAAATATAAACTGTCAAAATCACTTCCATACCTGCGGCTTCGCTGTAGTTGGGTAAAAAGTGAAAGAATGCGCAAGAAAACTCAGAGGAAAATTGATCACCGTGGTAAAATACCATGAGAATCAATACCATGTAAATCAAAATTGTATAGTTTTTTGTCAATATTTTTAAATACCATAATTATAGACCAAAATTAATAAAATATATGATAAACAATACCCTTTTACTAACTGCACACCCTAGTCAAAAAACCGTAATGGATAAAAAAATATTTTTAAACATGAAAAAGGTAATCAATGATCTAGTGAACCAAAACCACGGTAATCAATTTCTCACCTTCGTAAATCCAGTTTATAACAACGAGAGGAGGAGCCTCTCTTCACTATGTTTAGAGCGCAATCGAAGTTAGCCAATAGCGTGCGTACAAGCTTTTAAGTATTGTGGTTTGTGAAATGTGGGTAGTTATGTCGCGCGCCATGGGAATCACTTTTTGTCCGGGGACAAACCTAAATTTGTTATTTTTTCTAAAACTACGCTGAGTACAGCCTTCGCGTATTTTTTTGATCATATAACAGTTCACCCTTTACAGCTTTGATCACAGGAATTAATTAAATTCCTTTTATAAATTAGTGTAAAAAATATATTTAGTTCCGAAAATGTGTAAGGGACAGCCCACAGTAATCAAATTTCAGGGCTTTTACATTTTTTTTCAGATACTTGCAGCTAAATATAACCTGATGTCTATCATGCATTAAGTAGATTGAACCTTAGACTAACAGGAAAAAAATACCTTTGGGTAGAATTTTTATGTTACGGGTAGTTTATTCCCCCAGACACGTAAAATTTTGACTCTCAGGAATCACCCCTATACATAGGTGTGTTTTTGCTTCAACAATTCTGACATAAAATTTCACAATATTATCCATTGTAAAATGATATCACAAATTATATTCACTAATATTCATTTAACGCCGACAGTTAAAGGCCTAAATCATGAACACTAAACTAATGTAGAGTAATATAAAATAAAGCCTATTGTAGAAGGGTCGACTCGGCAGGATAAATAAAATATGTTGCACCGGCTATTTACTTGGTTTTATTCCTCGAAAAACTTATAATTTATTTTACATAACCTTTGCCGCCATCACAATTTTTCAGAAGAACGAGATTCCATATATGGTATGACTTTGACAGTTTTAATTTGACACATTTGACGTTGACATATACTATTATTAAACTTTTTCGTACAATTAGAATAATCTGTCGAACCGACATGTTATTTGCCTAAACATATCGCCCACCAAAGGCAAGGTGACCCTTGACTTTTACAAAACAAACTACATCGCCCACCATAGCAAATGTGAATGGAATTTTACAATAATAACTGTTATTCTAATGAGATACATAGAACAATAACAATACAACAATATGATGCATGTACAGTGAAATACATTACATTACAGACTTTACATTATACAAAAAATGAAATGTTATTCTGGAAAAATAAACATGTTCTCACGGCAACATGTTAGATATATTAACATTACACAAGTTCATGCACATCCTATAATATACACAGTAGTGTCAAAATTGAAAAATGTAAAATTGACTTGCAAAAGTGCTCTAATGTAGCCTATTTGAATAAATGAAGTTTGAGTTATACATTTTTGTTGGTTATATCAATAAACTGAATGGCTAGACTAAGCACTAAGTGTTTTCTTATTTTGATAAGACTTACATAATAATTGACACTTAAATTTACATTAAGATGTAAATTATAATTAATAATAATTATGTTAACACAACAATAGAGTGAACAATTGTTAACGCTTGCTTACAATAAATGAGGGCTAAATTTAATAACTACTGAACCGTTTTCGGTGAAACTTGGGTTGGTAATAAGCATAATTTTGATACAGGTCGTTTTAGTAGCCCTGTTTTAGTTTTTAAAGTGACAACTCGTGCGACATGGTCGTCACCTGCATGGATAGCAACAATTTTACCATAAAGCCACCTTGAAGGTGGGATGTTATCTTCCTTCACCACTACTACATCCCCGACATTTGGCTGAGGTTCATTTTTGGCCCATTTGTAGCGATGGAGGAACTTAGTTAGATATTCTTGCGACCAAAGTCGCCAAAATACTTGTACCATCTTCTGAGTGTGCTGCCACCGTCTCAGACTATGGACGCTCACAGCCTCTACATTCTGCTCCGGCGCTGTGAGGAGTGGTTCTCCAACGAGAAAGTGTCCGGGGGTCAAAACAGTGAAACTCTCATCCTTGTCATCAATAACAGACATGGGTCTGGAATTGAGACATGCCTCTACCTGACATAGAACTGTAGCCAACTCCTCGTATGTAAGTGTTGAGTTTCCTACCACTCTCTTTAGGTGGTGTTTCACTGATTTGACGCCGGCCTCCCATAGACCTCCAAAATTTGGAGAATGAGGGGGAATAAAATGCCACTCACAGCTGTTGGATGCCAGATGTTCAGCGACTTCCCGTTGCACCGCCTTCATCTCTGCTTTGCTGCGTTTCTGCATTTCAGCATTCGCTCCAATGAAGTTTGTACCATTGTCGCTCCACAGGTGGGAGCACCTGCCGCGTCGGGCGACAAATCTCTTGTAGGCTTGTAGAAAACCTTCTGAAGTGAGATCTGTAACACATTCTAGGTGGACTGCCCTGGTGGACATGCATACAAACAAGCAAATATACCCTTTGTAGGCGTGATGACCTCTGCCCTTTGACGTTCTGATTTGGATCGGTCCCGCGTAGTCTACGGCGCTGTGCAGGAATGGTCGCGCCGGTGTCACGCGTTGCGTCGGCAGCTGACCCATCAGAGGGCTTCTTGTGACAGCTGCGTGCTTGACGCACGTAGCGCACCTTCTGCACGTCGCCTTCACCAGCTGCTTAGCGCCGATGATCCAATACTTGCTGAGAATGTATGAGAGCATGAGCTGTGGTCCACCATGCAGTGTTTGCATGTGAGCATCTGAAATTATAAGATCTGTTAAATGAGACTGTTTGGGGATTAATATGGGATGTTTCCGGTCGAAGCTCAGAGATGAGTGTTCGAGCCTGCCTCCCACCCGCAGTACACCTTCTTCATCATGGTATGGATTCAAAGACTTCATATGTACCTTGTTACAGTTTACTGAAGTGCCTTGTTGGCCGAAGTGCTCTCCCTGGCAGAGATTTATGTAAATGATTAGTGTTTGTGCTAATTCTTTGGCTTTAAGATAGCCATTTTCTCTATCTGCGGCTGACTTCTGCTTGGTATTGTTTACAAACCTTCTGCAATACGCCATAACTCTTACTGTCCTTGTGAGTGACGAATATTTGTTCCATGGAGAATCTTCTTGCGTTGCACAATGGACTTTGACCTTTGCTGCTTCCAAATCGGTTTCTGTGTCTTTTGGCTTGATGTAATTCACCGTTTCCGCTGATAGAAATTCGGGACCATTAAACCACAGGTTGCTGTTGACGAGATCAGATGGATGCAGTCCTCTGGATGCACAGTCAGCTGGGTTTTCCTTTGAGCTGACGTGTGACCAGTTCTGAGGATCCATGTTGGTCAGAATCTCAGAAACACGATTTGCCACGAACACATTCCATTTGCTCGGGTGTTTGTTCAACCATGCGAGAACTACCATTGAATCGGTCCATGCGTGCATGTGTCTTCTTTCTATATTCATCACTTTCGCCACTTCTAGCATCAGCTTGCACAGGAGTACGGCGCCGCAGAGTTCAAGACGAGGTATGGATACCTGCTTCACCGGAGCCACCTTTGTCTTCGCAGTAAGTATTGAAACATTTACCTTGCCTTCAGCGTTGACTACGCGAATGTACACCACTGCTGCAAATGCTGCCTTGGACGCGTCGCAAAACCCTTGAAGTTCTACGACAGTGTCCCCTGCTCTGGTGCCGAGCCATCTTGGTATACGTATGTTGGCCAACATTACCTGTGCTTGACGGTAAGACATCCACTCCTTTAAAATGTCCTCTGGAACTTCTTCATCCCAGTTTATTCCGGCTAACCATAGCTTTTGTATTATAATTTTTGAAATTATTATACTGGGTCCTACCCACCCAAGTGGGTCAAAAAGGCGTGAAATGTCTGATATTATTTTTCTCTTAGTTATAGGTTCCTGCAAGATGGGGAGATTTATGACATACTGGAAGGTGTCATCGTTCTGATTCCATGTAAGTCCCATAATTTTTACCAGTTCATCTTGCTTAATATTCAGAGCCTTCTCCGCTTTTTGTTCATTTTTATTTGGATTAATAATTTTTAATAGTCTGTTGCTATTACTGTTCCATTTCTGAAGTTCAAATCCTGCCTTTGATAATACTTCTGTCAACTCATGGAATGCCTGTATGCCTTCCTCTTCAGTCTGCACTCCCATCATCAAGTCATCCACATAGAAATCCTTCAAGATATGCCTTGCTGCGAGAGGATATTCTTGCTCATGGTCATGTGCCACCTCTTGAAGAGTTTTTACTGCCAGGTATGGTGCTGAGGCTGTGCCAAAGGTTACACGGGTGAGTCGAAAATGTTCCACTTCTCCTGTTTTCTCATCTCTCCATAAAATTCTTTGATAGTCTGAATCTTGTGTTGCAGTCTTTACTTGTCGATACATTTTCACAATGTCGGCTGACAGGCAGATTGGCGGAGCTCTCCACTGCATGATGATGTGACGGAGTTCAGGCTGTAAGGTTGGACCAGTTAGTAAATGATCATTAAGTGACAACTGATTTTTTCCTTTACAGGATGCGTCAAAAACAACACAGACTTTAGTGGTCTGCTTGTCCTCTCTGACCACTGCGTGATGAGGAAGGTATACGGCATTATTATTTGTAATTTCCTCATGGGGCACCTTTTCCATGTGGTCAAGTGTTAAATAATCATTCATTACCTTTTTATATTCAGACTTTAAAGTTTCATCCTTGTCTAACTTGTATTCTAGAGATTTGAATCTTTTTTCAGCAATTTCAAGAGATCCAGTTATTACTGGAGGAGACTTTCTAAATGGAAGACAAACAACATACCTACCATTTGCATCCTTGACCGTGGTATCCTTATAATATTGCTCACATTGTTTCTCTTCTTCTGTGAACATCATTTCCTTTGGCTGTTGCACGTCAGACTCCATTTCCCAGAATTTCTTCAGCATGTTGTCATCATCAGTGGAGCAGCAGTGCATCACACTGATGGGTGGTGTAGTTGTGTTCCCTGTTTCAACAACACCAGATAAGATCCATCCCAGACTGGTTGATTGCGCTATGACTGACCCATGAGGTCCTCTCTTCATGCCTTCTTGGAGGATGCGAGTGTAGACGTCTGCTCCTAGGAGAAGATCAATTTTATTAGAGACATAGTATTCTGGGTCAGCTAGTACTAAGTTATTTAGTTCCTGCCATTCAATGGCTTCCATTCTTCTTGTTGGAAGAAGAGATGTGATACTTTTGATCACATGTGCCTTCACCGCAAACTTAACTTGAGGATCCATGCGGGATTGGATCTCTATTTCGACCATAGCCTTGGAGACAATGCTCTTGTCTCCACCCAAGCCTGTTATTTGGCTTGTAGTGTTGGTCTTCTTCAACCCTAAATATTGAGCTGTGGACTGTGTTACAAATGAAGCCTGCGACCCCTGATCTAGGAGCGCCCTGATGTTATAACCTTCCCCATTTTTTGCCTTAGCCTTTACTAGAGCAGTAGCTAGTAAAACTTGTTGCACCTTACCAGTGGCAAAACAGGAGACCATGAGTGCATTTGTTGCTGCACTCGAAGCAGGTTCGCTACCTACTGCATCCTTAGAAGATGTGACACTATCCTGTGCTGATACTTCTGACGATTGTGAACCTGTGGGATGTAGCAATGAGTGATGGTTTCTTTTACATATTTTACAGCGTAAATGAGTCCTACAATTTTTTGACGAGTGGTTGCTACCCATGCAAGTGAAGCACACATTATTGCTGAGCACAAATTTACGACGCTCCTCAACTACTTTTTTGGCAAACTCTGGGCATGTCGCAAGTTTGTGCTCTTCTGTGTACAGAGGACATTGAACCTTTGTGGCGTGCAGTACATTTTTTACTGTGCGTGTATTCGCGACACGTTTTATATTCGTTTTGGATCCTGTTTCCAGAAATTCAATGGCCCGGTAACGGTTAACAATAAATTCCTCAAATTGTTTTAAGGACGGCAATGAGTCAAAGGTACTTGTACTGTTTACATGAAATTCCCATTGTCTTCTGGATTCAGGGTCCAATTTCAGCGATAGCATATGTATAATAAGCACATCCCAAGTTTTTACCTCGACCCCAATATGAGTCAGTGACGACAAGCATTCTTTTGTGGAGTCGAAGAGTTCCTTCAGTTGGCTTGCCGATTCATTCACTAAAGTCTTTTGCGTTGAGAGTCTCTGTAATATGTTGTGGCACAGATACCTTTTGTTGTTGTACCTTTCCTCCAACAGGGACCAGCACCGACTGTAGTTATCATTGGCGATGGGCACCTGCCGCAATAATTGCTCCGCTTCGCCGCTGAGTTGGCTCTTAAGGTAGTGTAGCTTTTCTACATCTTGAAGAGATTGGTTGTTGTGTATAAGAGAGACGAAGAGGTCACGGAAGGTTTGCCATTCACAGTATTTTCCACTGAATTTAGGTATGCTGATTTTGGGGAGCTTCAGGCTTTGTTGTCCTTGTGATGTTGTTGCAGGATCACCCTTTACCTTTCCGTTGGCTAGCTTGAGAGAGCACTTATAGTCGATGTAGACTTCTTCTGTTGCGTCATAAATACCCTTTTGACTATAATATGTGCTGTTGAGCGCTTTCGGCTCCAAACCTCTTACGAGTTCCCTGTGGCCGGCGGCAAATTCCGACCACATTGCTTCCGCCGCCTCGAGCCTCGCATCGCAATATTCTTTGGTGAGACGTTCCTTGGGACTCTTTTTAAAATTGCTGTACGCCTTGCACATCCGCGCATTTATGTCTATTTGCGAGTTGATTGTGGATTCCATTACTTTGTAGGTTACTTATTACACGAGGCACGATGTCGTAAATGTGCCGGCGCACGGCCACCACTTCCGAATCTTCCCGGTTCCGATATTTGTTCTTGAATATTCGGCAACGAAGGACCATGTAGAAGGGTCGACTCGGCAGGATAAATAAAATATGTTGCACCGGCTATTTACTTGGTTTTATTCCTCGAAAAACTTATAATTTATTTTACATAACCTTTGCCGCCATCACAATTTTTCAGAAGAACGAGATTCCATATATGGTATGACTTTGACAGTTTTAATTTGACACATTTGACGTTGACATATACTATTATTAAACTTTTTCGTACAATTAGAATAATCTGTCGAACCGACATGTTATTTGCCTAAACACCTATAAAGAACAGTAATTGCTTTATAATAAAACATAACACAAAGGGAGCATAAAACACAAGAGTATAAAATATTTATTGTAACCTAAATGTCAAATATTAAAAAATATAAAAACATTTGTTTCGTACACAGGAATTGCCTTTGTAGCCGCGGCGGACGTTTTTGTGCCATTCCAATTAGAAAATATCTTATTTATTCCCGAAAATATGAAATTCTTTGCTCACAATCGAAACTGGATGAGTTAGGCGACAGGAGCCGAGAAGAACCGAGGGTGCACGAAATCCTTACCTTTGGAAAACATCGTCCAATGCCGAATCAGTGCTCCTTTGGCGTTCGACGCGTGTAGCCGTGCGGTCGACGCAACCACGGTTGCGGCGCGCGTTTCAAACATTACACCATAATCTATTATTTATTTGTGCTGTGACGTAAACTTGTTGATCTGGATGCTACCCGTACATTGCACTCGTAAGAATAGTGATCCTAATAGCTCGCAGGCTTGTCAGACCATTAATATTTCAAAAAGAAATCAAAACAAATGAAACACACGTTGGACTGAAAACGGGAAGGGTATGTCGTTAATCTCTAGTTTATAAAACACCTGCGCAATTCATTTTATATTAGGGAGGTATGTTACATGAAATAATACAATAGGCTAGTGAAATTTACATAAATAGGGACACATAGATATTGAACGTCAAATAGAGTATAAGTATATTGAAAAATCTATGACTGAGACGTGATCATTCTTTTATGGTAAATTATAATCTATGGGTATAAAACATAATAATCACACACAATATAATGTTCTTGGGTGTCGTTTATGCATTAGATTACAATAGTAGTTCTAAGCATTCTTCTTTGAATTTCTATTTCATTTATCCCTTGAGATTTAGTGTCACTAAAAATACTTCTAGACTTAAAGAAACCTTATGGCTTCGCCCTCTCGCGATATCGTTTTGTTTCTATAGAAATTTGATATATTTTTTTTAAATAAATAGTGACATTCTAGGGATCTAACACAAATACTGGCTCTTAATATTAATTACTCCTTACTAACTGCATTCAAGAGTATTAACTAGTCGTCATTTGTTTTTGTTTGTATAGAGATGTGTATTTTGTGTGTGTAACCTCTTCTCGCTTAAATGGCTGAATCAATTAAGGTGTACATTGTAGTTAGTTAAAGCCCTGGAATAACACATAGTCTTATTTTTGCACATAATCCCGGTTCAAATTGTTTTTTTTTTGTTTCCCTGTAGCTGAAGATAATAAATATGCTGGAAAAAGGAACATCTCAAAATTATTTCACGAATTAATTTTTATTATGTTATCGTAACAATAACGTCAGCCTTTTAATATAATAGATTTGAAATTGTAAATTACAATTATGAAAATGTTTATTATAATTTTATAGGGGAGGGCGATAGTATTATGAAATCTTATGGAAATATTCCCCAATTTTCCTTGAGTGTCTCCTCATCCGCTTTAACATTGATTTCATGGGGTTCCATCTGACTTGTTTAATAGCTTTAAGATTATTGTTTGGAATGGTTTTATTTTATACTAAGAAACTCTATATTTATCATTAGGTAGTCAGTTTATTTAGTAGTAATTATAGTTTTTAAATTACGAGTTTTATTTTTTAGCTTGATTAAAAAGTATTTGTAGAAGTATTGTAATAGTATCTAATTACTGAAATATTATCACAGTATATATTTTTACCCAAGATATACAAAAAAATTAAATCATATAGCCATGTTTGACTACAAAAAGAGAAGAAAGGATTGTAGAGATATTTATTTTCTCATAGATCTACCTACCTTTAGTTACTGTTTGCTCAATAAGTATTACATTTTTAGTATACATAATATGTATTTGTCATTTGTAATAATGACAAAGAAAATACATTATTAAAAGCATATAAAAGTTCAGTGAACAATGCAATTGATTTATCACCAAATCGCAATGAAGCAAAGGCACTTTACTACCTTCTCAACAACAAATTCTTAAATATTATTTTAATTTAATAGTTAAAGTAAATACCTAAGTTAATAAAAATATATTTATTCGAGTAAGTAGTACATGGTAACATTAAAATAATATATAAAACAAAGATTTCTTAACTGAATAACACATTACCAAAGGTGTCCACTAGCCCCACACTAGGATACCCTGTGTTGTGGTAGCTAGTTTCCCTTCCCTGGAGTTTAAGTTATATACGAGTTTAATCTTTATACTTCTAAGGCAACTCGTAATTTTATTCTTCCTTACATTTTACGAATAGCCCACTAAGGTTGATGAAAGTTTTTAGATCGCCCGAAGCCTTACAGAATGTTTTTCGTTTCGAGAATAACATGAATTATGACTCACTGCGCACTGCGGTTTCCGTTGCTGAATAGTAGTCTGTATTATTTTAAATTTTCAATTCCTACTTGTTTTATAGTATATTATGCAAAAGTACAGCTTTAAGGAGGTAGGTATATGTTCATGCCGAAACTGCTGAACCGATTGAGCTAAAATTTCGTATGTGGTATATTATTATAGACTAAGCTAGCTAAGACTATGCTGGAATAGCATGTTCACATTTTTATTTGGTTGAGAATTATAGATACTTTTATCGAGCCTATAACTGTTCTTTCCATGAAAACCCCATAAACAGTAGATCTCAAATGTTGTGCGTTGATTAAATAAAAAAAAACATAGCAACATAGAATGATATCGCAAATCATAAAAAGATTTTTACAAAGAACAATGCAAACTTTAAAAGCAAGCGTTTTAAGAAGATCCTCGTTACTACATGATCAAAACGGTCGGCACGAAGCCGAAAAACAAGTCAGTTTATGCCGTTTATTTACTAATATGAATCTAAATACTTACGAATCGTTTATTGGAAAAATAACTTTAAAAGCATTTCCAACCTGAGAAAAGACAACGACAATAATAAAACACTTAAAGTATTACTGAAAGAATAATTAACTATCCGCCCGTATTTGATGATAAATAAATTCAATTCCCATTTTGTAAACCCCATTGGCTATAAGTCGTTGTGGAGACACAAAAAAATATATTGCGGCCCTCCCGAGGTAGACAAAATAATAAGTTTTCTTTAAGCTGCAGGAAAAACGATATTGGCTCTGAACCAACGGGCTTTGGAAATGCTTGTTTAAAGAACGATTTTTCATGAACTATTTCTCTATAATGTTAGCTGAGAAAATATAAAATTGTGAGCAGCTTTCTGTATTTACTAAGACCGGTTAAGGTTATAAAGTTCAAAGACTAAGATCTTAGCTGCTTTGTAAATGTTGTAAGCTTAGAATTATGTATTAGAGTTACGTCCAATCCGAATCCGATTCGAGTTCGTAAGGACTGACGAATAACGAACCGAAGTCAGATATTGCTTTTTACGACGGACTACTACGGTCCGAATCTGTCGTTACCATTTTGGTACAAATACTATTATGACTACTTCGGTTCGTTATCAGTCCGTCATTTAAAATCCGACGATGTACTCGTATATAAATTGAATAGCTTTCATACGTAAACTACCATACTGATAGTTCAAAGGCTACGTCGGAACGTAATTTTAAGAATTCGGATCGGGTTCTCTTTAACTCATTTTCAATGATAAAAGCCCTCAAGCTTTAATGAAGAATACAACATAATAATCCTTTAGAAAAATTGGTCTAGATTCAAAATCAGGTAGAATTTCAACCACACAGAACACTAAACCTTCCTTTATTAAGTAATTAGCTTTAAGAATTTTTGGAATTGAATTATGTTATAAAATCTAGACATTATATTCTTCTAACAAGGTTTGGATATTCCAAGAACAATCATTAAAATATTTTATTCAAGCGAATAGAGGGGATGGCAAGTCTGCCTCTGAAAATCTATAATTAGTTGAACTAAGGGATTATAGAAAAGTGCTCTCCGTCAGTACCACCGTCCTTCCAGTGTTGTATATTACCTCTCCCTGCACGGTCTGGAAGAGATCGCTTTGAGCGAAAAGACCGCCAATTGATACACCTTTAGTTTTATATTTTCTTTGGAAAATTTACTTTATATGTGGATCAATAAAGAGTTTCTGATCTTACTCTCCCTACTAACGGTACTTCAACGTCACTATGCGATACGAGAATTTAATAAACATTCCTTAACATATTTTTTCTTCTATATAAACACTCCTAAGCTTCTGGATTGATTAACTAAAATGAATATAGGAGTACGAATACACATAATAAGCTTAAATTTTTCACTAGAACACAAATCACGATATTTCAACGCTACTTGGAAATAACGTCGACGTTCAGAAACTAAAAATAAACAACACAAACAAAAAGAAATTACTAATTTATAAAATACATGACAATTTAACCACTACGGACACTTCCGCCCTTCGTCATTTTACCTTGAGCAGGTTCTACTTCTGACTAAACTGTGTCCTTTCTGTCAATATTTTAACACTCTAAATATTGAACGTTACAGAACTATGTTGGATAGGAAAGGGCTAATTTATGGTAAAAAAAATAAGTAGACGACTAAGACGCTCTCCTGATGATAAGAGATAACGTTGCGCCTTATCATCACAGTGCCACACAGATTCTCACAACAATGCAAAATTATAGGTGCACTGCACCATCGCTTCTTACTCAAGAGTCATAAGATTCAGATCACAGTTAAGACTTTTCAGCCCAGTAATTTCACTATTCTATGTCTATAGATAGATTCCACAAGTTTTGATGAAAACAATACCCCATACACTATTGGACTTGTGGTTTAATAGAGAATAAACAGCTGCTATTCCTGTGTAAAGTATTGTATTATAATCTTTGCCAAAATACCCAGCTTCATTAATTATTAATGTAAAATTTACTTGCAAAGTACACCTATTTAAAAAAAAGCATTTTGATTTACCTATTTGATTTTACTCATACCTATATTTCCCTATTTTATATAGTACGTCGACGGTATTTTTTCTAAAGTGTTATATAAATCTGTAAAAACAGAAAAAAGCTAAGAAACAATATATTTTTAATATAAAATTACAATGAAACGAAAAATCTGTAAAAACTGACTTTTAAACCAGTACCTATACCTTTTATCTGAATGTTTTTGGCCTTCAAATAAATATCCAGAAACAAAACACTAACCAAAACAATAGAATATTACACACAGACACAAACAGAAGTTCAATCCACAACGGAATTACGCTCGCCTACAGAATATCGATAAAGTTGAACTGGGCCACGGCAGGTATACACGGAGAGGTTTTAATTACTTGGATAATAAACCACTTGCAATAAATAAAAAGCTCTGAGACCTCGAGTCTCAAGCTGCTATGTAGGAACAGAAATGAATTGAAAATATTTATTTAGTGATAAAAATTACATTATACCTAGAGGTACCAGGTACCTACATATTATCTAACAGTCAGAAATATATTACGAATATAAATAAAATTACAATACACACAAGAATAAAATAAATATAGTTCATGGTTTGCAATAAAGTATTATTATATTGTATTGTAAAGTTCACAAAAAGTTAAATAGGTTTAAGGGCAAATGGAACAATTGGATCAATGTCTAAAATATAATAATAAAAAATTCCAAAAATTATGTAGGCATACCTACCTATGTATTTATCAACATTACAGCTATACCAAATTAATTAAGAAATAAAAAAATTAGAAATTATAGCTGATATTTTATTGTAATCGAAAATTCGAAAACATTTGCTAAGAAGCCACCCAAAAGGCTAACTGCAATATCTCGCTTTCCTATAAGCAACACACGTTTATATTAAAACGTTATTCTTCATTTTAAAGCCAGTTAATAAAAGACTGCGACTCAACTAAGTCCGATGCCCCGAGCTTCTAAGTAGGAACAGTAAATACTACAACAGTTCAATTTGTCGGCATCGAGTACAAAAACAGCAATAAGTCAACGGCTAGTCTGCGACGGCAAAGCGTGTTGTAGGTACACAAAAACATGATAGACTATAAACATCAGCAAGTGAGCTGAGTATTCACTTTGTTCACATTTGTTGATGTTTTCCACTAAACGTCATTAGTAGTCATTATGTTCCAGCTAGACGTGGAGAAAAGCCAATAGTTCAATGTTGAAAGACTTATTGTAACTTTTAGTTTTACAACAAGATTTTTGCAGCCATCTTTGACATCGGTAAATATCAAAAGAGATAGTAGCTTACCAATGATAAAGAAATATATGAATAATATCTAACAAAATGCGCCACAAAGCCATCGAATAGGAACGGAACTGCCTCACCATTGTGCTGTGTGTGAAACACCCAGCGCTGGTATTCTGGTTGGTAATAGGTATAGGCCGTGAGAAAATGATGAATATTTTTCTTAATATTTTTTTTTGTCACTCACGTCAAGACACTCACTCAAGTTTGGTAGACTTTTTACAAATTAAATCTAAAAAATCACATCTCCTGGTTAGAAAATCGATAGCATGTCGTACC
This sequence comes from Hemithea aestivaria, assembly GCA_947507615.1. Taxonomy (NCBI): domain Eukaryota; kingdom Metazoa; phylum Arthropoda; class Insecta; order Lepidoptera; family Geometridae; genus Hemithea; species Hemithea aestivaria. The sequence continues at coordinate 7,074,426 of OX382344.1, read as the reverse complement.
TAACGTATCGGGTAACTAGTATTGGAAGGAGTGCGCGGTCGAAACGAACGTAAGCAAACACTGGCAAGCCAGGAAGACATGTCGTAATTGCCCGATGTCTTGTATTAGTAATGTTCAGTATATTGGTCACTTCTTACAGGCTTTTTTTTATAGCAGACTAAACAAGTGTTTGACCGCAATCTCACCTGTTGGTAAGTGACGATGCAGTCGAAGTTGTAGCACGCTTGTTCAGTAGGAACCTATTCACTCTTGATTTGAACAAACCCACGTTATAGCATTCGGGAAACACTGAGAGTGGTAGCGAGTTCCATAACTTCGCCGTTCTCATAATGAAAGACGAAGCGAATCGCTTAGTCCGAGCTGCTGGTATACTCACCAGATATTGGTGGCGCAGTGCCGTTTGCCTAGAAGTTCGGTAGTAAAAGAGTGATGGTGGAACTAACCCGTGGAGTTCTGAGGAGCACTCTCCATGATGGAGCTTGTAAAAGGTCAATAGTTATGATTTGTTGAGCGTCATTTTTTATTTGATTTGATTTTTTTTCGGCCGTGACAAGTTACCATCCATTCCACAAATTACCATGCGGTCATTATGACCGTGTTTCGGCATGATGTTCAGTGTAGCCAGTAAGGGATTTATCCCGAATTTAAAACTTAGTCTACTACTAACATATTCAACAAAAACTTAAGTGACTGGCTAATATGCAAATGTTTTTATACCGTTGAAGATTTTTTAGATTATTGATAATAAAATGTAAAACCTATATAATATTTGCTATAAATTTAATATTTGCACGTCTGCTTGCAGGCTGAATGCACTGACTTAGTTTTAAGCAATGTAAAACAATCTTTGTAAAATTATATTATGCATTCTAGCAAATAAACGATTGATTTGATTAGATTATTTGATTTGATTTACCATCTACGGCCGCATCGTAGCTCTCAACATCACGAGAGATCGTGGTCACAGACTAACCATTAATGAATTCAAAAAAATCTCGAAAGATAATACGAAAATATTTAAAAAAAATGCTTCGATGTAGGAATTCGATGGTGCATGCTCTTTTTTGGCTTAACTAGTTGATATTTTTTACTTCTATTAGATCAAGGTGTGCCATATATTATATTATGATGTGAGGATATTATTATGTGCGATTATTTTTATGACAGTCCTCTATTTATTTTTTTAACACTTAATTCGCAACTGCGGGGCTAAGAAATGTGACCAATTTAAATTAAATTAAAATGGTTTTGTCGTTTTCTTAATTACATTGAAAATACCTCCATAATTTGAAAGTTAAACAAATCATTCCACAAAATAAATTATATTATTATTTTGTTAACGAATTTCAAAGATTTCACGGTAATCACCTCAGATATCCAGAAAAACAAATTAATTCTCTTAATTAAAACGCAGCTCGACCGATAATTTTAAATTTATTAAAATTAAATCGTCTCCGAGAGCTTTAATAAGCTATGGTTTAAAACAAATCCAGGGAGTTTTTCTTAAAATGAAATTAGCCGAAAAAGGCGAACCATTAAAATTACATTAGCATAAATAAGTGGGATGCTAATCTAAGGAAAATAAATCTTGGATGAGAAATAAAAATAACCCCCCGTGGTCGTTTTAATGACACCATGACTGATTCACCACGCTTTTACTGTAATTTGTGGGGCACTCTGGAGATATTGAATTCTATAAATACCTTCTAAATCATTTGTATTAATATTGTTAATGTACTCGTTTATGTATTATTGATGAGTAGAATCCCCCTTCCTACAGTCTTACTATGAATGAACGAATGAATAGTTTATTTGTATAAATACAGGTATTAATAAGGTCTTAAAAATATAGTTTACATAGTTCATTCCGTATTTGACATGATGTAATGTCGTGCATATATTTAATAATAATATTGTTTTTGGCATGCATTTGAACTAATATTATAAATACGAATATATTAATGTACATATGTGTGCGGATGTGTGTTTGTAACCTCTTCACGCTAAAAATATTAAACTGGATTAGGGAATGTAGGTATCTTAGGCCCTAGAATAACTTTAATTTTCACATGAAAGAGATGACTTCTCGCTTGATCTAAAATAATAAAGCCTGCGCTTTATAATCGCAGTGTTACTCAATACGTAATTAATTATTTATTATTGATCAAATTACATAAATATATAATGCTAATTTTTTTTTTTTTTTTTTTATTTGCTTTTAGTGGCTTTTCGTATCACTGCGGCCAGATATGTCCTATTGTGATCGCCACTTTGAGGGTGAGCAAAACCCCGTTTGCGCGGCGTTATAGTTCGCCACTGACCCTTGCAGCTTCGAGGAACTGAAGGATTTTCCTGGGGTTGATCTCTCTAAGCTCGTCCGGGCTAAGCTGGTGCTGACCCAGAACGATGCTACGTATTCGCATCAGAGCTTCACACTCCCCTAGTAGGTGAAGAGGCGTTTCATCCGCCTCCTCACAATATCTACAGATTTGTGTGCTGCATAGCCCTAATTTGAACATGTGCTTGTTAAGGCGACAGTGTCCAGACAGGGCTCTGGTTAAGATGCGTAGGTTGTTTCTACTTAGCGCTGTGACTTGGTTATTAAACCGTTTATCATAGGCTTTCACTAGAGACTTGGAATGACTCATGCCAGAACAGCCTTTCCAGAGCTTGGTTGACTCTCCAATGCATGAGTTCATTAGGGTTCTGAGAGCCAGGTTTTTGGGAATGCCACAAAAGGGCTCAGGGCCAAACTGCGAGCCCCCTGCCCCAGAGCGCGCGAGCTCATCGGCACACTCATTACCGTAGACGCCCTCGTGTCCCGGGACCCATCGGAGGACAACGCTGTTTCTAGTGCCCAGAGCGTTCAAATGCGACATACAATCCTCAACCAACCTGGACGTGAGAACTGTCGAGTCCAGCGCTAGGAGGGCAGCCTGGCTGTCAGAATTTATATAGATGGTGTGGTTGGTGTAGTGCCTTTGCAGGTTGATATATGCACATTCGAGAATGGCATATACCTCTGCCTGGAAGATAGAGGCGAGGGTACCCAAGCTAGCACTCTTGCCAAACCTGGGACGCTCGCCATATACTCCGAAGCCCACATCAGCCCCATCTTTGATCCGTCCGTGAACCAATTAAGGCTCCCGGTTTTGTGGAAAAGTTGGCTGTTTAGCCAGTCTTCTCTGGTAGGAATTTCCACGCTGTATCTTTTTTCAAATACATAGCGCGGGAGCATGACATCGGATGTCATGCTAATTTCGTTCTAATTAATATATTATTAGAGCGGAACCACAGATCAGAAGAATACTAAGCGGAACTAACACTAATTATTATTATTTAATTAAAAATTCGGCAAATTAACGCCTAATTCGATTAATAAAATTAACATAATTAAACATAATATTATGCAACATTGCGCTGCGCTCGTCATTCAGAGACAAAGAAGTAAGAGTATCCTCGGTAATTTCCAGGGCCATCTTACCCGGCCACCAGCGGGGCCTATTGGCTATGGCCAAACGGTATGTAAAATACTAAAATCCATAGAGAAAATTACTTGCTCGCGCGTACATTACTTGTTTTAACCTCCTCATTTAAATGAGTAAAATAACAAACGCAGCAATATACATTGAAGTTGTCGTCAATAGTAGTGGGTGATAATTAGCCAATATGCCCTCAGAGCAAATTGAAGAATAACTGAACTACCTTAGACGGGTTCACATTAAGAAACCTTTAAAATTTATCACTCAATATCGGCACATGTTCCACATTAGCACAAATAAAATATTCATTTCGTCGCAAAATACCGGAAAAGGCACTCTCGAGGGACGCGGACGTTGCTGAAGTATTGCCCAAAACCGTCCATCAGTTGGAGAAAGTTTAACACTCTTTTATTCTAATTAGTCCCGAGGGGAGAAACTCAGGACTTCAGACAGGATAGGAAACATGGTTCCCCCTGGATATACGAGTACGTTTAATCAGCACAGTTATAATAACAGTTATGGTAAAATATTAAAAGAGCCGCCAGCTTGTCGGTTTCTAACATTTCAAGAATACCTTTTGCGAAATAGTAAAGTAGTTTAAAATTAAAAAAATTAAATGAAGTTATAATTAATTCAATGCAATTAGAGAGTGTGCAAACAAAACTGTATTTCATGTAACGTAGTTAGCCGAATTCCAATCAATTTACCGACTATAGAACAAACACACCGTTAGTCACGTTGAAAAAACCCATAAAAGTGAGATACATAACTGTGTTACAAAAAATTGATGACACTAGTCTGCGTTATTCGCTGCGTCCACCAATTTTCAGTTGTATTGCGCGGTATGGGTGCAATATACTAGAGCAACAGTATGGATGACTATCGGACTATGATATCAATAGTTATGAAACGTTTTAAATTATAGCTTCGGGAACAGCATTTACATATAATTTCAAATAGAACAAACTGTTAGTTTTTGATTATAATCTTAGTGAGATTATGTATATTATATTCAATTTATGTACTGTCGAAACATAAATTGAATTTCAGTGCTAATATTAAATAAAACTGTAATTTTCTTTGGTTGCAATAAAGAGTATTCTATTCTATTCTATTCTAAAATAATATGTACATTATAACTATGTTAATTAACTAACCGTACTGTATAGTTTATTCACTACCCACTTTACTTTACTACAACCCCCTGGACAAAACCGTAATTGACAGTGTTCCAGCATGATGTTCAGTGAAGCTACAGGTATAGATGGGGTGAAGTAAACCCAAGTAGGCCGACAACACGTCTGTAATGACCCTGTCCCTTTATCTCTCTCCATGTCAATAAAAACATAGGCCATAAGGACAAACCATCAAAAACTATTTAAACACCTTCAACAAGCCATCAGAATTTCACAACGTTCTATACTGTACATATATTCACAACACCACATCAAACCCATCGAAATTCAATTCTATCCACTCTAGTATTCCACGTGCTCAAAAATAGTGCCTAAATTCATGCTGGCACATACGTGGATCGATGTAACTACGTTCAGAAAAGATGGCGTAATATCACAACAGATGTCGCCGACGGTTATGTCAACTGGGCGTCCATTCACGAAACTAATAAAAGATTCAGCATTGTCGTTTGGGCCGAAAGAGGGTCCTTCCGAAGCATGGCCGCCCATTTCGACTCGTGTAAGTTTTTGAGGTCGTACCGGACTGGGGAAGCCGTTATCGCCGCTCGGTTTACAATGAGCTAAGGCCATAATCTTTATATATTTTTTTTTCTTTAGTGTCTTTTGCGTTTAGATGGTCAATGGCGTGTGTAATTTGACTTAATAATACGCACCTATACTTAAGGTTGTTTATATTAAAGATCGGATCGTTAATAAAACAAAAGAATTCCTCAGAATATTCTTAGCGAAATTTCCCGACGAATGAAAACAAGGAAAAGTTGAAAGAGATTTGGTGTCTATATCAAATCATGTAGTGTTTACTCAGGCGTAACGTAGAGGGTGCAGCCTATCACAATCTACGCTGTATTTTCCTAATGGAAGTAGCTTCTTATCATTTTCTATCCCACTTCCATAATTCGAGTGAAACGGAAACGAAACAAAACATTCCTTCATTCAGACATAACGGAAAACCAATTCAGAAATGACTGACTACTTTCTCAGATTGTATGCATAATACACGCGCTTTATCTGAATCAAATAGAGAACATTCAATCATGTAAAAACAAAAAAAGAAACGCAAGAAATATGAGATCGGAAAGTTACAACATAAAGTATGTATCAAAAAGCAATTGCCAATTCGGGATAGGAAAGGTTTGCCTTATAAAGTACGTGAGGCGGTCAAAAACAAACTTGTGCAATAAATAACCAGATCGGATAACAGAAAGGTACTGAGCCATTTTATATTCAATAAAAAATGAGATAAACTAAATTGTCTTACGATACAGTCGCTTGAGAGATTTATGGGACGGACGAATTACCTACTCGGGACCATAAAATTATTAAAAACGTTTATTTATTGACAAAGTTTTGAAAAGAACCTGCCGTTTACAAAGAGAGACTACGCAAAGTGTATCACAGAAATTTTAATAATTTATGTTAGCGAATTAAAGTGATTACTTATGAAAGTAGACATTTTATTTTCGAAGTTTTTGCCTTTATACCTGCTTACAATTTTTATATCTACCTAACAACACGACTTAGAAACTTTTTAAATAGTTTGACTGATAAATCTAAAATTCTCGTCTGTTGGATAATGTATTTTGTAGAAACCAATACCTTCGAGAGACTTCATAAAATGGCTATTGGAAAATTGGTTCGGCAACAAGAATAATTCGTATTCAAGCTATCACTCAGGCGGCCGCGGGCCTTCGCATTCTCGTTTCTATCCGACCGCACATTATACAACATAATCGAAATAAATTCCACGTTACTGTTCGTAACCTTTCTGGAAACTTTTTATTCCCCTGGATAAGGGTCAAGCGATTCAGTAGAGATTAAAAGACATTATTTACCCGTGCATGAGCGTAACCAACCGTCAAAGTTTTATATTTCTGACAAGGGCCAAAAGGTTCGGCCTTTGGACATGTGTTATTTGACGTTTCGATGTGTTTATTTGCGGTATGATTCCCTTTGAAGTTCAATGATGCCCCTTAATTAATAGGATACATCAATGGGTTCTACTTCAACCTCAGTAATTAAGTGAATGTGTTTTGGAGGCTATATTGCTTAGTTCCCACGGGTCTGTACAATTTTATACCATTATTGCTCACTTTATGACCATGTTATCTAACTACGGCGAACTAATGATTAAACCAGGAAAATAAAATTAGTATAGAATTTATAATAGGTAATGCAACAAAAAAGGATAAGTGTTTCTTATCGAACTTCTTCGAAACAAATTGGCCGATTTCTGTGATTTTTATTTTGTATATTTGATAGGTCTGACAATAGTAATTACAGAACGATGCCGTCGCAGATGAAGTTGCGCAAAGCAACTAGTTTATTTATTAAAAATAAAATGAGTTCAGCTAAACTCATCTGCAGCCTTTTTACCTCAATTTCCAAATAAACTTCGAACTGATTTCTTGTCATCAGATAACTTTGAGATCGAGCAAAACAAAATGCAAATGTGTACGACATAGCAAATAGAAACTTCTAGAACAAACAGTAAACAAGTACAATGCAAAACAGAGTGTCCCGGGTGGCCTCAGCAAAAACTAAAACTATCAAATAGTGTATGAAAGAGTGCAAGTGACAATGTAATAGAAGTGACAATGTGTTCTGTAAAGTGGATCCAGCTTGTGGTGATGCTCGCAGCTTGCTGGGCGCAGGAGGGGGAATGGAGCGAGGATGCTGAAGATCTAGGTAAGAAAGCAAATAATATTTTTTTTATGTGATGAAGTAGAGGACGAGCCAGACGCTCTCCTGATGTTAAGAAATAACGCTACCCAAAATCAATACAGTGCTACTTAGGATTTCACAATGATGTGAAATTCTAGGAACAATGCACCAACGCTTCTTACTCAAGAGTCATAACATGTTAAGACTCTTTAGCCCAGTAATTTCACTAGCTACAGTGCCCTCCTACCGAAGCACAGAATAAGATACCGATTTCTTAGATTTTTCCTTTAACGCAGGTTATATCTATCGAACTTTGAAGCCTTTTTACAAGCTTTATATTACTTTCACCTGTCTGTTGTCTGTCTGTCTGTCTGTCTGTCTGTAATCAAATCTTGCAAGTTTAATTTGACCCACTTTCCGGTTTCCAATTGAGCTGAAAATTTGCATGCGTGTGTAAATCGGATGACAATGCAATATTTTTATGACATCGAGCTGATCTGATGATGGAGCTGGAAGGTGGCCAAAGGAACTCTGTCATAAAACAACGCAACCCCATCGAGTTTGGGCTCATTTGATTCGTCTTGACGAGTACTTTATGATGCAAGATGATAACAATAATTAAAGCTTGTTTTTAAAAAGTATTTTTTAAATTTCACTTGTTACAAGCTTTATATTACTTTCACCTGTCTGTTGTCTGTCTGTCTGTCTGTCTGTCTGTCGGTCTGTCTGTAATCAAATCTTGCAAGTTTGATTTGACCCACTTCCCGGTTTCCAATTGAGCTGAAAATTTGCATGCGTGTGTAAATCGGATGACAATGCAATATTATTATGACATGGAGCTGATCTGATGATGGAGCTGGAAGGTGGCTATAGGAACTCTGTCATTAAACAACGCAACCCCATCGAGTTTGGGCTCATTTGATTCGTCTTGACGAGTACTATATGATGCAAGATGGTAATGATAATTAAAGCTTGTTTTTAAAAAGTATTTTTAAAATTTCACTTGTTTGTGAGTGAGAGCGTGTGTCCCTATTGCTACACTAGGGGCAAACGTTCTTATTCTATCGATAGGATCTGTAGATAGTCTAAGAGAAAACAAATGACTGTCATGGCGCGGGAAAATTTTAAACCCCGCCGCACATGCTCACACTCGCACTCGTTCACGACACTGCGCCAATGTCGCATTGGCATTGGTAGACACGTGTGTGTCCGCAATTGCTTTCACGAGTCGTACATCAGTCAGTGTCTCTCTACCTACCATTCGTTCGTAGACGAAAACGAAGCAAGATGGACGCGATTGATATAAGTTCAGAATCCGACCGTGATAACGAGTTTTTGAATAGATTATTGTTAATAAGGAAATTATCTGAAAAAAAATTATGGATTCGTTTCCAAATAGAATCCTTTAATTTTGTATTCATATAATCTTGGTGGTTTATGTCGTATAAACATTTTTCGCTTCGAACAGCTTCAATAAGTTCCTCCATTTTACACTAGAACTTGAACACTCGCGACATTGCCACTCGAAACAAATGTCTCGTCACCTAGCCGACACGCGCGTGCACGCTCATGTACGACTCATGTACGTGCCTGCGTCGACGCGTGAGAGCAAATGCGGAGTTTGGTACTGCGCCATACGTTTTAAATACAGCCACTCGCACGCGGCTCGTGACGGCCAATGCGAGTGTGAGCATGTGCGGCGGGGTTTATTAGACGTGTGTTTACTATAACATGTCTTCAAATAATATTAAACAGTTACCATCATAATATACCAGAAGGGCTATTGGATAATTCACACCCACTAAGATTGATCTCCACTTCAATGTACATTACTGCGTTTGTTATTTTACTCATAATAATAAGGAGGTTTAAGCAAGTAATGTACGCAATTTTGTTTATGAATTCTAATGTTTTACATGTGGGTGGGCGATAGCCAAAAGGCTAGCAGTTACATACCACGGCAGTAGTGTACTATTCAGAACGGTTATAAGTGAAAAGAAAATAAGAAGTGAAAACCTTTGTATTTTTTAAGTTGTTTAATAATATGAGTATATACCCATAAAATGACTTCGTTAATTCGATGCTCATTAATTAAGTCTTTCATTATCGAAAATACACTTGCGATCTCATTACGCTACCAAATACGAAATTAATTTTAATCTTCAGATTTTGACTTTGATAGATTAGTCTGTGTTGCGCCGGGCATACCTTTAAGTACCAGCAGTGTATAAATTGATTTTTAAATTACTGTAAATGAGCTATATCTTGAGGTTTCATTTGATATAAAACCTATAGGATATCAACGATTTGTATAAGTACATTTAAGTCAATCTATCAAGTGGCTTCTTCGTGAAGAACGAACAAACTCTGCAAATTCTCTTTTTCTAAACTTCCAAGTTTTCGATAGTTTGTTGACTGAAAAGTACTTTATTTCCTTAATATAAGTTCCCTATATTTGTAAACATTACCCTTTTTATGGCTGTCCTTTTTTACATTTAAAGTTATTTTGTATACTTGTATATACATAATATATGTCACGGCTAATGTCCGAAATGCGGCTCCACCTAGGTTTCGCCGGTTAAATCTAGGTGAAGCCACTGTTGGTTATAGTTAGGTGTGAACAAAATGTTTATAAGAAAAAAAATCTAGACATCGAACTTTTATCCATAATAAAGAGTTACCAATCCACGTATTTTAAAGTACATAGTCATAATACTTACCGATTATTTAGGTACATAATCAACTCTATAGTTTTGCAAAATTGGTATACTATAAATTAACTGAAAATTCGTACCAACACGTCTATAGTTGTATGTATGTAGATTGTGATGATCTATTTTTGCAAGCTCACGTGAATCGTTAAAACGATCGAATGAAACAAAATCGAACAAACTCAAGTGGGAATCGCGCTCAACCCATTAAACGCGATTGCTTGTCGAAAATGAAAATGGGGATATATATTTTCGTTTGTTCGTCGTTATTCCATGCATTTTGTCTGATTTTCGGGCGATCCGTCGGGAGCTGCGTTTACACGCATCGAATTGTTCACTTTGATTGATGGTTTTGATATTAAAATTACGAGTTTATTTAAAGTTCACAATCGTCGTTTCACACTACAGAGATGAAATGAAATACATATCAATAGTCTCTTTTAAAAACTGAATTAACCATCGATAAAATTAATATGTTAAGGATCATTGAATTTGAAAGTAGAGAAAGTAGAGGTATAAGTAAACATTGGTAACATTTTTATTCTGTGTGGTATCACAAATAGTTATTTATATTCTTATCTTATCTCTTGTTTAAGTATGTATTTACTGCACTATACCTACTAATTTAAAGAACAATAAAATTCGAGTTAATACATTTTTTGTAATTCCTTTAACCTGAAAAATTAAATGAAACGTTTAAACTAAACAATAAATAAGGAAGTAAGTTTAGTGACTCCACTAATTCTTCCAGAACAGCGACTGCAACGTCTCAAACAAAAGTTAGGCTAGAGAATCCTCGGGCGAGTGTCGACTTGCTACATCGAAACCCAAAGCGACTTGCTCAAGTTCCATTTCTCGTTTGGATGCTCGCAAAAGGAGCAAAACGACGACCCAATTAAAAAGTGTTCATGCATGGCTAGCTCTATTCGGCTCCAATTTTATTGAACGATTAATTTTATTGCGAAAATTTCTGGACAGCGGAACGAATGGAAAACGTAGTCTACCTCATGGTTTCACCAAGCTTTTGTGGTTGTGCGATGGATGGGCGTTCGGTGCCGAATCTAATCAAAGGGCATACAACCGAAAAAAATGTCGTGCGACCATTGTGAGCGTGATGAATGAATTGAAATTTTAATGTAATTGAAAAGTGTTGATGATTGAGCACCGGTGACGCGCCGCGATGTCGGTGCTACGCCGATAAATAACCGTCCACTAGATGTATTGGCTTGTTACTGCTCGTTCGTTTCATTTTGTTCGCTGCCGCTTTCTCAGTCTCTCGTTACAGCTTCGATTTGTATTTGTTCGGATTTTTTTTTGTTTTTAGACATTTGTAATAAGGAATTGTGATTTAGGATTCTTTATTCAAAATTTGTACAACTACAAAGGCTAGTTACAACATTTATTGTCATAATTTTTTATAGACTTGATATCTTTCATTGTGAACTTCTAACCACAGCTTTACATTTTGCCTTAAAACATTCTATGGGCGATCATTATAGAGATACTAAATTAATAACACCATCTAACACAACCAAAATATACTGTTTTTTGTCATTTTTTTCCTATATTCACTCCTTTTACATCGTACGAAAAAATAATTAAAGTTTTTTTGGCCACGAATGGGTTAAATAGTAGGAGTATATTTTAGAAAACTTAAATTAAGCTTATGACTCTCTCGTGGTCTGTAAACCCGGCACGTGCAAGTGTGTGCTGTAATAAATAATCAACTTCATTATGAAACACGCCGTTGTTACGGCGATCGTAAATAACTAGAAGAAAATAAATAAAATTTACCCATGCAACTAGGTTAGGCTACGTATTTACATAGTTGAACCAACCTATGCAGTATGCAGTTTGTTTAAAAGTGGGCTACCATCCATGAATAATACAGGAAGTCTAAACTAAGAAGTAATTTCCCAATAAAAGTAGCCCACGTGAAACGACAAGGCAAATACGATGTGTTTTTTTAACCCCCGACGCAAAAACGACGGGGTGTTATAAGTTTGACGTGTCTGTCTGTCTGTCTGTCTGTCTGTCTGTCTGTGTGTGTGTGTGTGTGTGTGTGTGTGTGTGTATGTGTCTGTCTGTGGCATCGTAGCTCCCAAACGGATGAACGGATTTTGATTTTGTTTTTTTTGTTTGAAAGTAGAGTTAGTCGAGAGTGTTCTTAGCCATGTTTGGTGGAAATCGGTCCAAGATGGCCGCCGCTACAAAATGGCGGATTACTTTTTTCTTCCACGACCCCCTCAATATGGGTATCAAATGAAAGGGCTTAACGAGTAGATTACAGTCCACTATATAAAATTTAAAATCCAAGATGGCCGCCATACAAAAAATGGTGAAATACGTATTGCGTTGGGGGTTTTTTAAATTTTTAATTTAATTCACTTGTTGATAAGAAGTAACAATAGCAAGTTAAAAGTAGAATGATCAGTAATTGGTTAAAAGAATAGAATAGAAAACTCTTGGAAACACCACAATAAATATATACTGAAAAACTTAAAAACTAATACATAAATTAGTGTAATAAATGGCGGTCTTATCGCTAAGAGCGAAAAAAAATGTTTGTTAGGTCATTTTTGAGAGCAGTCACAAACTTTATAGCAATATCTAATTATAAAAAAAAATGTCGAAAGTGGTTTTTGTTCGACAAATCAACAACACGCGCTAATATTTGCGCCGAGTAAAGCATCAGATTTAAATGCAATTTTATAGACATTACAAAACCAGCACAGTGAAAACAATTTTCTAAGATTTTCTTTTCATTCCTATTCTGCTTTATCTCCTAAGGATACGTAGGACACATAGTGCGAGAAAGAGGTGGGCTAACAAATAATGTGCAATGCGGGCAGGTCAGGCCGACGTGTCTTCACAATAATTTTATTAATATTACCCCCGGAAGCCTGTCACGCGCGAAACCACACTCATATATCTTCCAGCTCCGGGAAAAAATATGATATATTGAGAGGACGAGAGACATAAGAGCTTTCCACAGCTTCCTTCAGAAGGTTTAGCGTTTTTTTAGTACACTTAAGCGTGTTAGGGAGTTTATACATGACGACGAGGTACCGTTGATAGCGGTACACTCTGATGTATTGCACAATATTGGAAATCTATAAAGTTTTACTTTTCCCTAGTTATGATATATTATCCACTCCTTTTGCAAAAAGGAAAATATTATTTGCGAGGTCATACCAACATCCTGCTAATATGATGGACGCGAAAGTTTCTATGTATAAGTTGTATGGGTGTTTATTCTCTTTCACGTCTAAACGGCTAGACTTATTGGGCCAAAATGTTGTATGTAGATAGCATAGACCATAGAACAACATCATCAAAATACGTATAAAAAAAATGAGACTGATAAAGCAATCAACGTATAGCTCGAATGATTTGTGAACTTGGATTACAGGAAAATGGGAAGATGCGGCATAGCGCCGCTGTCGATGTTATGCCAAATCGGAGAGTGTCGGTTGCCGCGCTGACTCGCGCCAAAGTATAAATGTGCCCCGGGCCTAATTGAAGCGGACCATGTCAGAAACTGCATTTTCTTACTTTTTTTAATCTATGGCTGTGAACGCATGTCGAGCGATGTTACAAAGTTGAGTTGAAATTTGGCTCAGAGTACCTATAGACATATTATTATTGTTTCGTAGACAACCGCTAACAAAGAATATCTCAATGCGACCGAAGCCATAAGCATAAACTAACACAAAAAAACCTTTATTAGCATAAATCAACACGTATAATTAAATATATTATGGTTTCCACATTACAAAGGTAAACTGCTTACCATTTGGTTTGAAATTCCAATCAGAGTAACACAGCACTAATTAATTAGCCCGCACGTTAGTTTAATCCTTAGATATTCTACATGATGTACGAGGACAAAGCTAGGAAGATTACGGTTACATGGATAGAAATAGTATAGCAGATACGGAACTTTTGGATACACGAAATGAAATAAAATTTATTGACAAATACTAATAATTTACGGTACAAACGGATAAAGTCCTTTCTACTTCATACTAATGCATTTAGGTATAATGCGATAGTATTGTGTGTATTCATGTGTATGTCAGCTACTACACACCTAAACGGATGAACTGAAATCTAAAATAAAATTAAAATCACAAGTAATAAATATAATTATTTATAACAAAAGTAAAATATGATTTTCTAATTTAAAAAGTCACCTAATTCTTTAAGCTTATATTTTTGTTCCCTTAATTAATATTAGTTGAACGACTATCACAAAACAAATATAATTAGATACATGATGTTTTAATTCCAAGCCTATATAAACGAAGGAAAACATACAAACGTTTGAATTGAAATGTATAATCATCTCATTATAAGACAATGTTTACCCACAAACCAAATTCAAAAAACAATAATTAATTTTATCGCAACATTCGGGAAATTAATTCAAAAGATGAGATATTAAGATATTCGCCGGAATAACGTCAACCCTTCCGCAATTTACTTTGGCCGTGTGATTGTGTGGGTGTTCTTTTATTCCGTGGAATCGCCTACAGTTACCTTTAGGCCGTCGAAGTCAGCAAGAATTGATCAAAGGTGAAGCGGGATAGAGGAGCGGATACAAGGGCCTTCTCAGGTGATTTCCGATTTATCGGAGACGCACTAGATACCTTTCGCTATCTCCTTTATTGGTCCGAATTTTTAGGAGCCTCTGAGAAAATTTACAATTCAGTTCTCAGACTTATTAAACTTTCAGTAGCTACTTATTGACTTTTTGCGTGATAAGAGTCGCTTTGTTCTTCGAAGTATTTATATTTTGCTGCACGTACAAGTAACAATAGAGTTCAAAACTCGTCATAAGTTTCTCATAAGTCAGACTTATATTGTTGTGAACCGTATCAATTGTGTTTTGATTTGGTTTTGTTTAAAAGTAATCCTGTGAAATAAATGTTTGTGAAATAGGCTTTTTCGATTAGTTACGTGAAGAAAAGTACCTACATTAATTTGTTATTTAATCAAGTCAAAATCCTGCGACATAAAGTACGTTTGTCATCCTGAGACTGATAAAATATTTAAGACTAAATGAAAGATATACTATGAAATCATCACCATAATAAAGAAAATGTCATCTGTGGTAGGTATTTATGGTTAAAACAATTAGAACTAGTAAACATTCAGTGACTAACAAAGAATATAAAACTTTACAATCCTGGCAATTAGACCTAAAAACACACATGTTTATTCTTACTTTTATGTTTCTTTTATCCATAAAATGTAGTTTGAATATATTTCTTTTTCTTTAGTTATATTAGCTCTTACGACTTCGTTCAAATTGTGAAAGCTAAATGTTACATTACTGTGCAATGGTATAAGTATGTCGTAAAAGTTATTTATGTATTCTTCGTATGTTTCTCTTTATAGCATTATATTAGGTAAATAAAGGTTATTTTTCTTCGTTATTATCTCAAAGACAGCGTGTTGATATAAATGTGTTGGTTGTTATAATTCGGCGCGTATTTCGTATCTCTCCCTCGTCATAATCGTCTCTATTATAGCTACTGTGACACCCTCCCTTCTTTATCTCGATTTTATATATTTCATACGTTCAATGTCATTGAAACTTATGAGGGATAATAATCGGCATTTCATCTTGGTATGTATTTATACGTAGCTGTAAAAGTTCAAATTAACCTAAAGTAACTACTTGAACGAGGATTTTTACATTGTTAATTAAATTATAATTGTTACGATTATATTTGTCTTCGGATAACGTTAAGTTTCTGTTAATGTATTACTTTTTTATGATCTCGTTGTCACCAAAATATCTTATAATATCATGAAGTAAGGTAATCTGACAAATCTAAAATTTCGTAACTGCATGATCTATAAGTCATTAGCACAGCTCAAATAAACGCTAAACACGGTGAGCAGTAAGGTTATTCTATTATAAGATAAGAAACATATATTATATCGCTTATTTAAAAATCATTTTTAACCCCCGACGCAAAAACGACGGGGTGTTATAAGTTTGACGTGTCTGTCTGTCTGTCTGTCTGTCTGTCTGTCTGTCTGTCTGTGTGTGTATGTGTCTGTCTGTGGCATCGTAGCTCCCAAACGGATGAACGGATTTTGATTTTGTTTTTTTTGTTTGAAAGTAGAGTTAGTCGAGAGTGTTCTTAGCCATGTTTGGTGGAAATCAGTCCAAGATGGCCGCCGCTACAAAATGGAGGATTACTTTTTTCTTCCACGACCCCCTCAATATGGGTATCAACTGAAAGGGCTTAACAAGTAGATTACAGTCCACTATATAAAATTTAAAATCCAAGATGGCCACCATACAAAAAATGGTGAAATACGTATTGCGTTGGGGGTTTTTTAAATTTTTAATTTAATTCACTTGTTTATGAAAACTCTATAATAATATGACTTCTATTGCATAAGGTTTCCGAAAGTGATTCTTTATGTGTTACGCCATTTTTGCAGCAAATAATAAGCGATAAGTCAAATTTATTCTACTTTATCGCTCATGACTTCACCAACCTACCGAATACCTGTACACATTTCCTTGTATAATACACATTTGAGGTCCACACATAAACAGTTTCATTTAAATCCGAGACGGTAAGCTCACACAATACATTTCCACGCGGATCAGTATAAATTGATACACGACCGCGCAGCGAGACCAGAACAATCCGTCTTTATTAGACCAGTTCGCGACTAAATTGAAAATACCTCCTAAGTATGAGTGATAGCCTACATTACTTGCCCTGAGTCGGTGACAGCTCTCCCTTAAAGAAAAGAGGATTATATCACGCGGTGGAAACGGTTTTAATATTACGTCTATTTATATTCATGGTCGCTTTATCGCCTCAAGTCAGGAATCATAACGATGTAAGTACAGAATAACAACGATATTCACTTAGGCATTTTTTGTTCTCGATTATGCTAAAGCGAAGTGCTCCGAATGGAGGATTTTGTCGGCGTTTCCGAAGATGTCTTCTCGACGGTTTTATTTATAGAATCGTATTATGTAATGGGCATATTTATTTCGATCGTTTATTTTGATGGCGTCGTCAAAAATTATAACATATTTTTATTTTATGTTTGGGACAGATAAATTTAGTACCTAAGTACCAACATTTTTGGTATTAAGCATTCATTTTATTTATTTGGTTACAATTAGTACGACAATACACTGCCACTTATACTAATTAACACATTTCAAAATTAAATTATAGTCAGATAATTATATTCAATTAATACCTCTAGTATCAATTAGGTCATCTTGTAGGTACTCAACTACTACGATCACAAGCTGTTGTTAATTTTGTTTTAAAATACACATAAAAAAGCGAATATTATTAAAAAATACATTTTGACAATATTTTTTTGTAAAGTTATAAAAAGAAAAAAGACCATACAAAAGATTATTTTTTTTATATTTTTGTCACGAAAGAATTTAATAATTTTATCAGAAAGGCAAAGCAGTTACATTAGTGTTCACTGTACTTAGGATGAGCCTATACTTTATATATGGTATTAATTATTGTAAATTTTGTTCTGGGCTACACCCAATTTGCTTTAGCTTTTTCCAAGCTTTTATTTACGTTGTCTGTCTGTAAGTAATCAAATCTATGAAGTTTAATTTGATCCACTTATCGTTTTTGTTTGAGCTGAAATTTGGAATGCATGTATAAATCGGATGACAATGCAATATTATTATGACATAGAGCTGATCTGATAATGGAGCAGGAAGGTGGCCATAAGAACTTCGCAATTAAACGACGCAACCTCATCGAGTTTGGGCTCATTTGATTCGTCTCGACGAGTACGGTTTTAAGTTTTTTTTTTTAATTTCACTTGTTACAGTTAATAAAAAAAATAGTAGTTACTTTACATAAGTAAGAAAACTTAAGAAACCATAACATTATTACTTTTAAATTAACACAAAAGCATCCACCAGCTATTCCTTTCATGAACCTTAGTCCTCAGTCCTATCCCGAAAATTATTTGTGTAATTTACAGGGCTTAAGGAGCCATTACAGAGCCGAGGCCCCAAAGCGCCTGTAAAGACTTACTACAGTATTATTACACGTTATAACCTTCATGTTAAGTTATATAATAGTCATATACACGTTACAATGAATACTAGTAGTGTAGGATCCCATTTACATCTGCCAACACTTATTTCCGTGTTTCCCGAGCAGTACAACTTGGGAATCTTTAAGATACCTATTACCATAAAGATTCATTCAAGGTAGTCATAATATACACGTTACGATGAATACTAGTAGTGTAGGACCTAATGTACATCTGACATTACTTACCTACTTTTCTCATGGGTGTAATTTATGTATCATTATTTAATCAAGCATTGATTTGTTGATATTATATTTTGCACTATTTATATTGCAATTTTTCACGCTAGCTACAGGACTAAAGGAAAGTATATCATAATTAAATTGTTTTCAATTCAATGGTGTTATACTTAATTATTCTGATTTTCATTGACATTCTTAAGGTTTTACAATAAAAACTACCATATTGTGCACATTTCCTATGCGCGGCAATTATTATTGACACCGTGGGACCTATATATTGAAGTTTTTGTAAATTTGCAGACAAATTTGTGGCTCAAAAAAAATCTACGAAATGTATATTATTTTTCTCGAGGTAGTCAAATACACATGCGATAAAGTACATTATCTCCACTTTTTATAGAGACAAAAGTAAATTCTAACGATTGAAATATGTGCAATGGGATAATATAATTATTGCACATATGTATTTATCAGACATAAATGATACCAACGGGGGCTAGGATCTTAGACTAAAAAGCTATAGTTACAAGTTTTAGCGATATGAAACTAGGAATAAGGTCGGATACGATACCCTAGCGATTAAGCTTATTAGACAACATTATGATCTAGTGAGGGTTAGCTTAACTCATAAACTTTTAAGTAGGTGCCTTTAATTTATGGTTATGAGATAATCTTAGCGCGAAATGATGACGTTTATTAGAATTTATTTTTACGATAGAATATTTTGTAAGAATCTCGCGAGTAATTACTTTAAAACTTATTACAGTAGAACTGTAAGCAGCTAGAGCTGCGATAGGCGGTTTTATCCGTAAAGTAATATGTGTGTTATTCCAGAGTCTAAGCTATCAATGTACCAAATTTTATTTTTAATTTTTTTATGTGGAGATGTAAGAAGACGAGCAAGACGCTCTCCTGATGTTAAGAGATACCGCTGCCCATAATCAGTACAGTGCTACCTAGAATTTCACAATGATGTGCAATTCTAGGTGCACTGCACCAACGCTTCTTACTCAAGAGTCATAAGATGTTAAGACTCTTTAGCCCAGTAATTTTACTATAAAAAAAATCAAATTAAAATATCCAATTAATATGTTCTCAATAGGTCATAAAATAACTGGATATTGCGTTTTGACACTAAGAATAGAATAGAAATACTCATTATTGTGTCCAATGTAACAAAAGGTACTTAAATTATTATGACAATATTATAACACATTGGCCCACAATGGGCGGCCTTATCGCTCAAAGCGATCTCTTCCAGGCAACCAACTTTTGGACGAATACATTATCTAATGAAGAGTAGGGGTAGGGGGAGTTTCTCTCTCTAGCGATAGGAATGTTGACAAGGTCAAAGAATTACATTTTGGTACTACGACTAATTAAGTGAGAAATTTAAATAATAAAAAATATTAGACACATGTTTTTTGGTTTGCGAATAAAAAAAAATGGCTAAGATAAAGAAAAAATACATGACCAGTTTTTGAACTTGATAGAGAAACAAATAAAGTCCCTATTGTGTTTTATGGATTAGCTGTGTCTCTAGAGTGACCTAATAAAATAAGAATAACTTTACTAACAAGTCTATATCTATTTGTTTCAGTGTCAACAGTGGATGTAGACGCGGTGTTAGGTCGCAAGGCGTCACTGCCCTGTGACGTCACACCAGACGCGGCCGAGGATCGAGTCTACATGGTGCTGTGGTTCCGAGCCGGCAAGGCTACGGGAGGGAAGCCTATATACAGGTACAAAAATATACATATTTTCTACTACAGGGCTCGCGCGCACTTCGTTGCCCCTAACAAAAAATACTAGTGTTTCTATAGTAAATTATGCATAATATACTTATTATACATTTAAACCATTTTCTTGAATCTTAACCGCATCCAAATCGCGCTTATATAATAAAGATGGCGTTGCGTTGACGCAAACATTTCAGACAAGAAACCTTTATAATAGAAAACTCACATGCGCGATCTAGATTCACGTACATTTTGACAGGTAGGGTTTTTTTCCTTTAAATAATTCATCGTAGACTTAATTTAAAGTTGTAGGTATATTTAAATGTAAAGTTGTATTGTATAAAGTTGTTATACAGTTATATGAATGTCTAGGGAGTGTTTGAGGCTCGCAAGTTGACGGAGTTGTGGTAAACGAAACGGTACGAGTGTCATAGCTATAGTTACATTATTTTACTAAATGTTGAGAAAGTTTGGGCTATCCCATTGATATTATGGTGAAAATTTGTAGTATAAAATGATTTGCCATATGTTGTATACGTTTGTTGCTTTAACACGCAAAAAATACTGAATTTATTACGATGTAACTTTGTATCTGGTAGACAAAATTGGCCATTTTTATCGATACGATTTTCCCGTAAGTAAGGCTTAAGCGTGCTGTTTTAAAAATTAATTTACAAAGTTACATTTTTATAATCTATTCGATGATGTAAGTTTCATTGAAAACTTTCACAATAATATAATAGTGATACACATTATGTGGACCTAAATTTATATACAAATATTTATAGGCACCTCTTATTTGTTATGGATTATAGAAAAAACTCGTAGTTTTCAAAACTTCATAGAAATTATATTTGTTCAGATATTACAATGAAACTTTAATTTTATAAACATCTAAATAAAAATGAGTACACAAATTTATTATATTCTACTCAAATACCAACAACCTGAATAACCCTTAAAACTTGGAAGCCGTAAAGCGTAGCACTTTTCGTAGCCAGTCGTAGCATAGTTCGTAGACTTTGCTACGCTCGTTATTGTATGCAAAGTTAGTGAGTTATGCTGTGTCTACGGAATATACTGCTGATTTTAGAATGTCTGCAGATCGATGGTGTTGTTCAGTTCTGGGAAATTTCTAGATTTTGTATCATTATAACTTGCTAATGCGGCTTTGCTCTTGTATAAATATTTTCTTGTAAAAAATATTTAAATCTACCTATAGCCAAATTTCAATCCAATCTTTAAAGAAAGAAAGAAAATAAATTTATTGCCAAATTTTGACACAATTAACAAAATGAATTAAATTAAAAGAAAAAAAACATTATTTGGCAATAGGGATAGCCTCAGCGTTTTTTAGCAGTTTGAGCTGTACCTTGAATTTTCCTTACTAACTACTAAGTAATTTTTTTCTTAATGGATTTCAAAATAAATTATCTGTGTGCCAGATTTCAATCCAATCTATTCAGACCTTTGAACTGTGCGTTGTTAGATCAATCAGTCACTCTTTCCTTTACTTAGAATATAGATAATAATTGTTCTCAGAAATTCAAGTTCTTATAATACCTATAGAGGTCAATACCCAAAAGTTTCCTAGAATAGAACAATAAAACCAAACTTTAATTAATGTTGTTTATACTTAAATAGGATGGGTTTACCACTAATATAATATGTATGCTGAGTTGCGACCTTTTTGTGTCATTCATTTATTCACCTAAATATTTAAAATGAAAGAGTGACTGATTGACTGAATGACTGACTGATCTATCAACACACAGCCTAAACCGTTGAACGGATTCGCTTGAAATTTGGAACACAGATAGGTTTTATGATATAGACCTCCGCTAAGAAAGGAATTTGCCACGCGGGCAAAACCGCGAGCATAGGCTAGTTCATAATAAAATTTAGTAATTTTATTATGAACTAGCCTAGAGTCAATGAAATATTAAACAAAGTGTTTAAGTTTTAGGATCAGAATAGCCACTGACTATTCCTAAACTTAAGCCACTAGGACTTATTTAAGATTTTCAATTCAAAACTGTACAAAAAAAATTAAAACAATTTAAAATTTTAAGCGATACAAATTGGCGATATTTTTGCTAATAGCTATATCTTTTAGACTTCCATGTAAAGCGATATTACGTTATAACGTAACAATAATAATAATTATGCACATCCATAGCCTAGTTCAATTAGTTTCCATTAACCAGCAATAGTCCTGTCACTTGGCGGAGACTGTCTTTGAGCCCATTTTCTATGGATGGACTCACAGACAGACTCCAATAAGTGTCACCCATTACATTTATATTAAAAGCTCAAAAGGGCCTCTGCGCGATGGGCTTTTTTGTCTCCGTGCACGCCTATAAAAAGGCCCGGCCTTAACCCGTGTTTAAGAGCGACATAATAATTATGTGCAAGGCGTCAAATGCTTATTCAATAAATGCGATTCTGACTTTTTGTTTAAGGACTATAAACTCATCGACTATAATATAAATAATCCTGCTTTTGACGTAATATTAAGGTTTAAATATCACAACTCATCTTTTTGTATCTTAATAAATGTAACACAACTGCAGCTAACATTTCATAAAGTGTAAATGTACTCGGTAAGCGACAGCGTTGAAGTGGGAAAACTATCCTACAGAATACGTAATACTGTGGTATCAGGCTGTTGTAATTAAAGTAGACATCGCGTTTCACAAAACCAATCTAACGAAAATAAAAAATATTTATTCGACAAAATGAAAAACAGCCAGTGAGGGAGTCACAGGTTCATACAGAAATAATCCTAGTAATAATATTATAAAAGTTTTAAAATCTTCCTGTAATTGCATATTTTTCTTTGTGTAATTTTTTTTTTTTCGTTTTCATAACACTACTACTAGATATTCTTCAGTTCTGGACTAAAAGCAGCTCTAAAAAGTAAGGCTTATATATACATGTTTTATATACATAATGTTATATTATGTTTCGTTGTTTCGTTGCACTCTCAAGTTTTTCAGAACTGTTTATCTATCAAATGTGTAGTCATGGAGTATTTCATATTTATCATAATATCTTTATTCCAAGTTCAAATAGTTGCTCCTAAAGTTTCTCTAAACGTCACTTTCATATTTATTATAGTATGAATGTTATTGTTTAATAAATATTTAATGTAATAAAATTATTACATTTGATTCTTACCGCATTGGAGCATCAAATTTTTATTCATCATGAGATTATTATTTTGGTTAAAGCCTTTATTGAGAAAAAAGGGACTATGTTACAGCTGCGTAGAAGCAAATCTAATAAAGAACATGACTTGTATAATGTACAATCCAGACATCGGTCACATACCAATCTACAGAAAATCAAGTGCACCAAACCAGTGTCATAGGTTAGATTACTTTTTGGTTTCGCTTTTCAGTGTTGGTGTGTGGTGTCTTTTATACTCGGTCTCTTACTGTGGCTATGTCAGAGCAAAATTCAATTTCATAAACAAATTGTTTTAGTAACTGATGTAGACTTAGTGTTACCGCAACACTATTAATACGGTTATCATGAATTTTGGAATATACCTAGTCAGGTCATAAGTATTGTCACACAGTAAAAACTTTTCTTTTAGAATGCTGGCCACAAAAAAGTTTATTGAATTCGAATTTCGAATTGTTCATGAAAATAAAAATGTATACTTTTTAGAATTTTACTCATTTTTAAATATGGAGTGGACGCTTAAAGAAGACCGTGTTGCAGTTATTGCGTTGCATCGTTGCGGTTACGCGCCAATTCAAATTTTTGACATACTGAAAAATTTGAATATAACCAAAAGATTCGTTTATCGTACCATCAAACGATACAATGAAGACTCTAGTGTAGATGACAGGTCAAGAAGTGGTCGCCCTCGGTCTGTTAGGACTCCAGCAGTGATAAAAGCTGTGAAGGCGCGAATTCAAAGAAATCCCAAACGTAAGCAGAAACTGTTGGCCCTTCAGATGGGGTTAAGCAGAACCACGGTGAAAAGGGTGTTAAATGAAGACTTAGGGCTTCGGGCATATCGAAGAAAAACAGGACATCGTTTAAATGCTCGTCTAATGGACCTGAGACTGAAGAGATGCCGCGCTTTGTTGAAGCGGTACGCGAGAAAAAAATATCGAGAAATTCTTTTTTCGGATGAAAAAATTTTTACCGTAGAAGAGAGCTACAACAAACAAAATGATAAGGTGTACGCACACAGTAGTGAAGAAGCGAGCAACCGTATTCCGCGTGTCCAACGAGGTCATTTTCCATCCTCGCTCATGGTATGGTTGGGAGTTTCTTATTGGGGCTTAACAGAGGTACATTTTTGTGAGAAAGGTGTAAAATCGAATGCAGTTGTGTATCAAAATACAGTCCTGACGAACCTTGTGGAACCTGTTTCTCATACCATGTTCAATAACAGGCACTGGGTATTCCAACAAGATTCGGCGCCAGCTCATAGAGCGAAGAGCACACAAGACTGGCTGGCGGCGCGTGAAATCGACTTCATCCGGCACGAAGACTGGCCCTCCTCCAGTCCAGATTTGAGTCCGTTAGATTACAAGATATGGCAACACTTGGAGGAAAAGGCGTGCTCAAAGCCTCATCCCAATTTGGAGTCACTCAAGACATCCTTGATTAAGGCAGCAGCCGATATTGACATGGACCTCGTTCGTGCTGCGATAGACGACTGGCCGCGCAGATTGAAGGCCTGTATTCAAAATCACGGAGGTCATTTTGAATAAACTTTATTGTCATAAGAATCTTTGTTTTGTTAAGTTCATTTTGGTATATAAATGGTTACATAATAAATAAACTTGTTCCAATAATTTTATATTAAACATGTGACAGAATTTATGACCTGACTATAATTTCGAATGACAATGCATCAGTTCTACTTCCTAGTCATTATGCTACGAGTACATTTATGTAGTCGGGATAAGGATTTACGCCAAAATGTCTAACCTATTGAGCTGAAATTTGGTTGATTGTTAGCTAAGTCCCTTGTATAATACATAGCCTATTTTTCAGCTGCTTTCGCTTTTAAAATAAATTTTAGAAAAAATTACGTTTTTTGATTCATATGTATTTTAGTGGGTAAAACCGCTGGACATAGCTAAGATGGACTAGCAAGATTGTAATTTCAGTTAACATTCAGATAATATTACTGACCATCCTATTATGATATTCAAGAGTTTAAATTTCCCGCTCATAAATCTTCTTCTTTTCGAGTCGCTCATAAATGAGAAAGATTGTATGGCTGCTATGCAATCTAAGGTGATATATTGTGGGCTGTATGGACGAGCACGTGTGAATGAGGTAACGAATGACCATCCCGGTCTGTTGGAATACACTTAAAGAATTCAAATGCACCATTAACCTTTAAATCCACGCCGCCTCGATCAGCAGCACACGCGATCGGCAGTCGGCAGTCCAGCAGGTAGGCCAATCACTGCACTCCAAGAATAAACATTCAAAGATTCACATACACTCTCTTCACGGACAAGAGATCAAGAAAATTCATACACATACAGCGAAGGCGCCGTAGAATTCGACAGGTTTAAGAATGATGCTCAGCACAGAATCTCGACTCAAATCGCGACGCACACCTCAAAGAGCCGGTACTCATTGAATGCTTTCAAATCGCGCTATTTGCTAACATGCGTCATGAGAACTATACAAATTCTGTTGAACTGGACACATCCAACCGCGCACGACATGTGTACACTACAGAGCAGATTTGAGCTGACCTTTGTTTATAATTTAGAACTGTATCTGTACCTTAAATCTGTGGAATAAATGATTTATGATTATGATTACAATAGAACTCCTGGTTGTTAAGACGCACGTAAGCAAAGCGCTCGTTTGAAAGCGCCCAATATATTAATATACCAGCCCTAAGTTGAGGGTGTTCGGAGAAAATCAAGAGGAAAGGCAACGGCGCGCCTCCGACTCAACTCCGATACGCACACACACAGACTGCGCTTGAAATCGCGGTATTTAAAATGTTGGTGGAACATTTTTTTCAAACTACCCTCAATTATAATTAATACTCCTGTGCCGCGGGCGATGCGACTGCTTAACGCGGTGCTGGCACAAAATCCAGGCTTAGATTTATTTACTTGTACCTTGAATGAGCTTCACATAATGGCAATGAGGTTTGCCGAAAATAATACGAACATCATTTAGCGAAATGTATAACGTTATTAATTGCCTATCATAATATATTTTATTGAAGTTAATATTAAGTATTGCCTTTATATAAAATCTTTAGTTATAGTTTTGGTCCTGGGTCTGCGAATTGGGTAAAACTGTAATGCAGACCAGGACATGGTAAATAAATAAATAAATTGTGATTGTAAAGAGAAAACTGATTAGATGGAGGAACGCTGTTTTTAAAATGTTGGTGGAGCAGTTTTTTAAACTACCCTCCATTAGAAAAGCATAGACCGAACCTATGGATGTGTGGGTGTTTGTTACTCGTTCAATTACTTTGTTTCGCTTTCAATCACGAATAAAATTAAATAACTGTTTATATGGCAAATTTCAACCCAAATGATTAAGTTTTTGAGGCTTAAAAAAATGACGTTGAAAGGGTTCCTAATTAGCCCAGTCAATGAGTGCCCAAAAAGAGTATGTGGATCGAAAAGTCGAAAGCAGAAAAACCAACTTAAGAACTTTGTTTGGACTAGTTAGGAGATAAACATACTAAAAGTCCCCACCCCTCCGAGGTGAGCCCGAGGGGGGGGGAGGCCGAAGAAGGTCCCATTTTTAGGTTTATTGCTTATATGTCAAAAACTGTGCATTGTACGATATTTTGTTGTACTACATTATTAAACCTCATAAAATTTTCTACAACTTTGGCCTTGACACTTTTTATCTATCTTCAATCGTTGTCCAGCAATGAGGTTCCAAACATGGTTTATTTTGAAGACGGTTAAATTAGTTTTCCATAGAAAGTCGGCAAAAAAATCTTGCAAATAAAATTTGACCAACTTTTGGTTGTCGTATCATAATGAAACTTTGCAAATGTCTAGAAATCTGATGACAGTTTAATAATCTGGTACTACTGAGCTGAGCTGATGATAGAGCCAGGAGGTGTCTAATGAAACTTTTCGATCCACATTTCTTCTTTTACTGGACTAAATTGCGAGATTCTGTCTTGGTTAACCATTATACGATAACATTTAATTTGTGAATTCCAGGAAAGTATTAAATATATCCTTTTTCACCATTTATAAATGCTAAATAAGGCCTTTGAAAGTTTTCTTCTCTTCTTAATCGTTCCTACCTATAATAAAATAATTACAAAAAAAATTATATGGCTTCAAATACTCAAAACCTTTTATCAAAGAGTACCTACACACGACACATAGTTTAAAATTAAAACCTAACATAGTAACGAATAAAGTAACGATAAAGTGATCGGTTGATAACCAGATATTTTGTTACTTGTTTGATTTGTACTACCGTGTTTCGGAAGGCACGTAAAACTGTGGGTCCCAGCTGTTTCCTATAAGATATGTAGGAGGCAGTCGTCAAGTCATGTTGCAGACTGCAGACCCTGTAATAGTAATCTCGGCAACCTGAATCTGCAACCTAGGTTGGTCACACATACTTACACATTACAAATACATATTTAATCACCCCTGGTTCCCGTTGGGTTAGGGAGATACTATTTCGCCAATGAGTGCTTCGGCGTACCCACTGCCCCGGCATTATGGCGTCCCGCAGGAACAGACCCAGGTTTTTTAGTGGGTATCCCCGCCGCGCCCATCTTCGGCGGGGGAGTCCCACATACCGCCCCGCGCCCCCCGGCGTAGGATGATGATGCGTAACGCATTTTACCTGGGTCAAAAAAAAAGCAGTCTACTATTTCCCTCCACTTGGTATGTTCCACGCAACCTATAAAATTGTGATTTGACTCTGACCTAGGTTTTTTAGTGGGTATCCCCGCCGCGCCCATCTTCGGCGGGGGAGTCCCACATACCGCCCCGCGCCCCCCGGCGTAGGATGATGATGCGTAACGCATTTTACCTGGGTCAAAAAAAAGCAGTCTACTATTTCCCTCCACTTGGTACGTTCCACGCAACCTATAAAATTGTGATTTGACTCTGACAGTTTTAGTAGGGTAACCTGTTCTGTTGGAGTATAAGCCCCCAATTATAATTAAAAGTTGAAACCTAATACATAGTAATGAAATAATGGTAAATAGTATTGAATGATGCGATCGGTTGATTACCTGATATTGTTAAACAACGTGCGTGATAGTGAAGCAACAATTGTCCCGTGTTGACTGCGAGCTTCGGCTCACATCCAATTACATTGTTTACAT
The DNA here is from genome assembly GCA_947507615.1 of Hemithea aestivaria. Classification (NCBI taxonomy): domain Eukaryota; kingdom Metazoa; phylum Arthropoda; class Insecta; order Lepidoptera; family Geometridae; genus Hemithea; species Hemithea aestivaria. The sequence goes on along the minus strand of OX382344.1, from coordinate 7,046,005 downwards.
TCTATACTGTTTTACAATACTGTTGATGTACTTTGGTAATTGTTCGATTTGTACACGTATTTGTGTAAATGTTTCTCATAATATAATAGTAAATATAATAGTAAACGAGCGGGCGTATCCCCTAACAGAAATTTATTGGTATTTCTCTGTTATATTATACATGTTGTATTATAAATATAAACCTTTTTTCCTCAACTTCCCTTCCTACCAGGTTGTCTGTAAGAGATTGCTTTATGCGATAAGACCTTTTTTATGTTTGTCATATGTTCATAACTATTTCTTGTATTTTGGTATGCAATAAAGTATCATTCTATTCTAACTTAATCTTGAATTACTCTGTCTTTTAAAAAAAACCGCATCATAATCCGTTGCGCTTTGTGAAAGATTTAAGTATACATCGAGACAGACAGACACGGGAAGCGACTTTGTTTTAATAATGAGATATCTTGTGTAAACTACTAAACCGATTTCGATGAAAAAAAATTCGATGAAATGTAGAACAGAGAATAATTATATTAAAGCTTAGTAAAAATGACAATGGTAACTTGTGTATACCTACTTTTTATGTGAAGAAGTACGAAGACGAGCATGAAGCTATCCTGATGTTAAGAGATAATGCTGCCCATAATCAGTACCTAAGATTTCACAATGATGTGAAATTCTAGGTGCACTAAACTCAAGAGTCATAAGATGTTAAGATTCTTTAGCCCAGTAATTTCACTAGCTACAGTGCCCTCCTACTACTACGCTTAGAAGCCTCAAAATATTACCATAACTCACGTTACTTTTGAAATCTGCCAGTAATTATTCTGTGCAATTTAACCGATATCGCGATATTTACACTCTTCTTAATTTTTCTTTATTCTTCGGAGTAATCACTAACTTTTGGCACAATAAATATTCATAATGTTACAACTAGTCTAAGTTTAAGTTATTCTACAAAGCAACATTGACGTTTGAAGTAGTATTAATCAAAAAAAATTACCCCCTCCAATACCACGTACAGAAGGTACATCTTCATAAAATATGGAAAATATACCTGTTACATTTACGATGTGATCCCTGTCCAATACTTCAATCCACTTTAGCTGAAGCCGAACGATAATGAGCTTTACTGCCATTGAAATATGGATCAGAATTGCGCTGGGAGAAGCTAAATCCTTACAGGTCACTAAGTACATATATAACAGACGTACCGTGAATCCGGCCGTCGGTAAATCAATCCCACATTTTTGCTCTCACATTTCATATTTATTTAGACATTAGTGTGCGTTAGTGTTATGCTTATTTGTGGACTTAACATAATCCTTAGAAAAGAAGTCAGCACGTTTTTCTTATCGTTCATTTATTCATGACATGTGGTGCTTGTGCGGTTTTTATTAATGTTTTATTCGAATCACACGGCCGGTTAAGATGGTTTTTATGGACGAAGGAATTCGGGTCAATGGTTAATGTATTGGATGAGCTATATTCAAACGAGTGAATGATCAAACCTCTTTCGTAGACCTCATATTTTACTCGTTTTGAGTCTGTTCCGCATAAATATTTATTAGGTACCTACATGTTAGGAAATTAGGTAGGTTTTGTTTGACCTTGGCGTTAGGGGAAATTTAACCCGGTGTCGTCTAGGTGAAGTAAAGGGCATTCGCAGTTGTTTTTTGTTAAATTGTTTAAAACCACAGGATAGCATTAAAATGATTTTTATGGGAAAGCGGTACCTTAACATCAGAGGTATATTCGAGACTCGAGCTTATCTCGTTCATCTACTTCTACTAGCTACTAATATAATAAACGCAAAAGTTTGTTACTCTTTCACGCCTAAACCAATTGAGCTGAAATTTTGGTATAGAGATAACTTATACCCAGGAAAGCTATTACTGTACAACGAGAAAAACCGCTGGATGGCTGCATCAATGATACTAGCTATAGTATAAGCTAATTTAAAAAAATCACTTATAATCCTGTATGCGGGATTTCCTCAAGGCTATAATTCATCATACTAGTCATATTTGTCAAATATTACAGTCCTAACCTATAACTATAAATTATAACAACACAAGTTATATCTGACACACAATAGTCTGTTATAGGTAATGTTACAGCTCAAGCATTGAAATCACATAAATTTGTCAAGGAATGATTAATAGCAGTAGTTGGGCCTTATCGCTGACTGCAGACTATTGTCACTGACCTTCGTCAATTAGTTCATAGTTTGAACCAATCTTTGAACTTCAATTTAAGACTAAAGAAAATCGTGACCTCTTACCCCGGCTAAAGTTAAAAGAGAGTCGCATCCATCTTTAAAGGCACCCTAATTTTTACGTTTTTTTGTGATAAATAAACATTACGTAAGAGTCAAATAAATCCATTCAAAAAGTATTTATTTGAATAGGCTACAATCTCGATGGCTACAATGGAGCACTGTTGCTACTTTTTTTGCAAAGTAATATATCAAAACATTTTTTTATAAGCTAGGTACTGAGTACTGCCAATTGGAAAGTCTCGTTCGTCAAGTTTTCTGCACATTATCGAGGTACTATTTTAGTATATTGGGGTTTTATTTTCATTAGTGCCGCTTCAAGACTTATTTTCCAAGCTGTAGTTAGTCGAGATTTTCTGCAGTAGTTAGTCATTGGAGGGTTTGTCGAGAGGGTTATTTTAGCACAATATGACACTGTACCTGCACAGTTAATATTTATAATATAATTATTTTATTATTCGAGACAAATAACCAGTGCTAAAGTAGCATTTTCTACCAGTAGACCTGCAACTGGAGAGAATATACAAGAAAATGGGAGGATTGCAGACAATGTCATGGTTTATTTATTATTATGAAACACGAAACTAAGATAGAAACTTAAAATTAACACTTACAAGTTAACAGCCTACCTTTTACCAGGCCTACCTATACATATATACCAGGTATATATTTATTTTATTTTATTTTATTTTATTCGGAAAACATTACAGTGTAAATATCTTAGTGGGTAAAATATATAAATTTCTAATCACCATTTACAAGTTTTCGCATATTGAAGCTAAGTTACTTGTTTGCTTTATACAATAATAGGTAATAAAGTAGAAGGAAACTACAAGGGAAACCATAGAAGAATACAAAGATATTTTGAAAACGAGTTACAAAAACAGCAGTTACTGAATAATTATAATACAAAAATATATATATTAAATAAAACAGTTAGGCATTCACACTAAGCCAACTTTTTGAAAATAAAGATCTAAGTGTAACATGACATGAGTTAAATAAATCTAAATCTAAATCGGGTGAGTCACCAAGTTTATTTACATGATTCGCTGATCTAACAAAAAATGAATTTTGCCTATAATTAGTCGAGCAATGCGGAACCTTAAGGTAGATTGGCTGTCTAACGGGCCTCGTAGGTACTTTTAAACCAATTTTAGAGAGTAGTTGAGGAGAATCTATTTGAGACTGTGCTATTTTGACTAATAATATTATGTCTGATATTTTACGTCTTTCCTGGAGCGGAAGAATATGATGCCTCCTACATCTAGACTCATAATCTATATCATACTTTTTACATTTAAATTGTAAGTGCCTCATAAACCTACGTTGAATTGATTCCAGCCTATTAATATAAACATCATAAAGTGGATTCCAAATTTGTGAACAATACTCGAGCACGCTACGCACATATAAACAATAAAGGGTTTTAAGGAGTTTAACGCTATTAAATTGAGAACTTGTTCTTAAAATAAATCCCATGGTTTTGCTGGCCTTTTTAGAGATATTGTCAATATGTTTCTCATACGTTAGCTTAGAGTCGTGTATAACACCTAGGTCACGTATTTCATTAACGCATTTAAGCTCTTGGCCTTTAAGGACATATCTATAGTCTAAAATTTTAGTTTTACGAGTAAAAGTCATCGCATAGCATTTATTAACATTAAGGTCTAATTTATTGCGAGAACAATACTCTTCTAACCTATAAAGATCTTGTTGTAAAAGGGAACAATCGTTGATACTATTAATTTGTTTGAAAATTTTCATATCGTCTGCATACAAGAGAAAGTAGGAGTGCTGAAAACAAGAGTTTATGTCATTAACAAAGATGTTAAAGAGCAGTGGGCCCAGCAGTGACCCTTGGGGGACCCCGGAGGGTATGTAATTCCATCCAGATGAGTAGCCATTTAGCACAATAGCCTGTGATCTATTTTCTATATATGATGTAAACCACCTAAACAAATTCCCGTGGATACCGGAGTAAAAGATTTTCTGTAGGAGTATATTGTGGTCGATACGATCGAACGCTTTACTATAATCTGTAAAAACAGTATCCACTCGCCCTCCTGAATCCATAGCAGCAGTTGTATAGTCTGTGAATAATAAAAGATTTGTTGTTGTGGATCGGTTTCTAAGAAAACCATGTTGTTCAAGGATGAAAGAAGTTGAAAGGACATTATAGATCTGGGTATAAATTAAGCGTTCAAATAATTTCGCAAAGATACATAATTTCGAGATTGGTCTGTAGTTTTTGACATCATTTCTGCTACCGCTTTTATGAATAGGGCTGATAAAAGCTGACTTCCAGATATTAGGTACATGACCTTCTCTTAAGGAACGCGAGAACAATATAGTTAGTGGTTTCGTTAAACTATCTGCACATTTAGTTATAAACAAAGGTGCTATGCGATCTGGTCCCGCTCCTTTAGAAGTGTCAAGACCCTTGAGCAGTTTGAAAATAGCTGCTGGGATTATTTCGATGTCACTAATAACGTTGTTAGTCGTGCTAGTACAAGGAACTTGGATTCTGGGTTGAGAACTGCAATTAGCCGCGGAGGATAAAAATGTTGACTGAAAATAAGTTGCAAAAAGGCGGCAAGCGTCTTCTCCCGATTCTGACGATTCACCTTCATACGATAGCTTTGAGGGTAGGCTATTGGAACCGCTTCTTGTGGACTTAACAAACGACCAAAACATTTTTGGATTATTAACTATTAATATGCAAGAGTAAAGTAAACCAGACTAAATTATATTTAAATTAAATTTTTTATACCGCTATATAAGATCAAAGTAATTGTACGCTCTAAAGATTAAAGGACTTAATAATAATATTAGAGCTTTATAAACTATGCTGCTATTTCTATTCTATTTGAAGATCACATTGCAAGCGTATCATGTTATTAAATTAGTAGTAATTTTGATAATGCAGTGGTATTGACATCTGAAGCTCTCTAGCAGTGTATTTTTAAAACGAGTAAAAAACTAAATTCACATAATGCCAATGATTTTTGATGCGTCGACTAGTAGTAATTAAGTAATTGCAATATTTTTTATTAGATAGATAGTAGCCCTCTATTGAACACAAAGAAAATGTACATAACAACTTAAAACTTATTTTCTTGTTTATACTGGTCTCAAACATTTCTTATTATTATAATACCTGTTAAAATTAAAATCATAGCAAACATAATATCTAAATAACACTTAAACTCTTAATTAGAATTTTTCTTTCGAATAGTAACAAAATATTAGTACAGCTATTTAGGTATATTAATAGGCTATTATATCATTTTTTTCCTTTAATGTAAAACACAATGAATGCTGTGTTCAACATCACACTAATGTAAAGCTAACTCTTCAATACTAATAATAATTTAAAAAATCACCAATGTAAACACATTGCATGCTGTGTCCGCCTATAATAGGTTATGCATTAAGATAGATTAAACTAGTTCCTTAAAGTAAAGTGTAAGATTAAATGTAATTAACTGTTGGTGAACCTAATAAATAAATAAAATAAATAAATAAATAAAACCTGGAATAATATAAAAATTATGTGTTACAATTGGTGGTTTTATCGAAAATAGGGTTTTAAAAAAATATGTATAATATCTCTACTATTTATACACTAGTACTGTATACTAGTGACCTGCGTGCACTTCTAGCGCCTAATAGAAAACTAAATCATCAGCATTTTTGTTGTAAGCAGAAATTACCTGTGTTTCTCTCAAATATTATGCATGTACTTAATACATATAAACCTCTTTAATCACTATCTAAATAAAAAAACCAGCACCAAAATCCGTAGCGTAGCTTAAAAAATCTAAGCTTACATGTGGACAGACAGGCAGACAGCGGGAGGCAACTTTGTTTAATACTATGTAGTGATTATGCAGAAGATGTAGAGCCTCGTTACAATAAGCTAACACATCGCACGCCACAGACCGCATTATCACGGTAAAGAGATATACAGTAATTTGACTCCCTGGAAGCGGTTGAACTCAAGGTCGCGCAAGTTTGCTACCAAGTGGGTAGGGTTCGGTAGAAAGGGAGGTGCCGAATAGGCGTTATTATTGTGAATTACTCAAAATATCAAAAATAATTAAATACTTTATGATGTTTTTACTAATTCACAACCATTGTTCGGAAGCTTACTGCATAAAAACGTCTATTCGGCACCTCGCTTCTTGCCGATCTCTGTCGACCGCGTTGCAAACTCGCGCGACGTTGAGTTCAACCGCTTGTAGGGAGTCATATTACTGTATATCTCTTTACCGTGGCTTTATGTTGAACAAACTATGCACCGGCGGTGAACAGGCCACGGCCATTAATCACCCCTTCCGTTTAGCCCTATTATTAGGGTAACTGCCGACGGCTTTTAAATATCTACGCCTACGCCCTAACCCATAAACCATTGACGGCCGCGATAACTGACTGAGGCCAGATTGAACCTACAAATTGAACTTTCCAACGTAATGGATCGAGGGGTCTGGCGTGTTTGGTCACATTCTCAAATTGACATTAAAAAATCGGTCAAGTATGAGTCGGACTCGAGCACCGAGGGTTCCGTATAAACCCGTAGGTATACCAAATTTTAAAATTCTAAGTTCAAGGGAAGTACCCTGTAGGTTTTGATTCCCTTGCGAATGTCTAAATTTGCTGATATTTACGGCATATTCGACTATATCTTTTGATTGCGTTGTCCTAGAAGTATGTTTTTTTTCACAGGTCAAAGAAGCAGGAGACCTAAGTATTTCTTATAAATTTTAGCTAGACACCTCCTCGCGTTGCTGAGAAAAAGAGTCCTGACAGACAGACAACTAAGTCATCCTATAAGGGTTCCGTTTTTTCCTTTGGAGGTACGGAACCCTAAAATACGCTGATTGTCACAGTCACAGTAGCAACTTGTCACATTTGCAAATTGTTACTGTAGACAATAGTCATGGTAGCAAACATTTTAACGTATGAAAATTGGGGTTTCTAATTATGAATTTTGCTAATGTGACGTTTTGCTATTATGACGATTTGCTGCAATGACAATTTGCGGATGCGGCCAATTGCTACTGAGACTATTTGCGACTGTGACATTCTGCTACTGTTACGATGTGCGAAAATGTCATATTACGTCTAAATACCACGTTGCGAATGTGACCAAACACGTCTGATCCGAATCGAACTTTATTGGCGTAGGAAAGTCCATTTGTATGTTGTTATTAGGGGCTTAATCGATTCACCTTTTTGTGTGACAAATTGTGAAGTTCGGAGGGAATTTTCTAAGGGAAAATGGAACTTGTGTTGACCGTTTCCGCGTTAAATAATACATGGTGTTCTTTGTTATGAACAAATGTATTGAGGAAAACACAATAGCTACAACTAAAGGAAACTGATTTTTGTTTCATAAAATGTTTTGTGGTTGTTGATTACTAAGCATAAAGTTGACGTTGACGCAAAAGGTTGCGGGTTCGATTCCCGCATGAGGCAAATATTTGTGTGATCCACAGGTATTTGTTTCTGGTCTGGGTGGCTTTCAATATCTATTATAAGTATAATGTATTTACGAAAGAAAAGTATATAAGTATTATATCCGTTATCCTAGTCACCATAATACAAGCATTAAGTTGCTTAGTTTGGGGTTAGGTGGCGCTGTGTGAAATGTCCTGAATATTTATTTATTTATGATCAATAAAATTCATTTAGTTTCAAATTTTTATTTTCTTTGTCGTAAAAGGATCGCTGGAAGCTTGTCTTTGTTAAGCCGCGTCTCCAGCGCGTGTTTTGGTTCAAACATCCAACATAAACATGACAACATTTTTTTACATAACATTATCAAACTACATTTTTTATTTGCTCCAACAATGTGTTTGTTTTCCATACCTGATGGAAAGCACGAACAACAAAACATAATATCAATATTCATCAAAATCGCCGAGATTTTTTTTAATGTTGTCATGTTTGTGTTGAATGTTTAAACCAAAACAGGCGCTAGAGACGCGGCTTTACTTATTAATAAAGTTAGATGACTGTGGGTTATGTTTACCGCTTACCATCAACCAGGGCGTTCTCTTGAGTGATAGACAAACAACTAACTTTGAAAATGACCCTTAAAAATCCCTTCGTCTGGTCGGACTAGTTGAAAAAAGTCGAAGATTAGAATATTTTGCTAAATTGCCTAGCGATAAGACCACCGATTGTTTACCTAGCATTTTACCTAAATATATATGAAACTAACATGGCGGCATAACTCTAAATCCTATGTATAAATGTTATTATGATATTTTGTACAAAATTTATCAAGTATTTATATAAAATATTATAAATATCCCCATGTTCAAAATTTTAGAAAAGCTGTGAGCTTATAAAATGTTCCTATTATTATTGGTAAGAACCACTAGGATTTAACGTACACTAGTGTTTTGTATTTATTTTGTTTGGAAATTTAATAAAGACTTTTGAAATGAATGATGACCTAAATATATCTAGCTCAGTAAGTTTCTTTGGTATGCAATAAAGTATTATTCTATTCTATACTTTTTAGATCTATTATAATACTCGTACCTACTATAATGTTTTTATATCCATGAACATACGTTATACAGTATACAATACAGGTATAAATAAACAAAGTTAATTTAACCTCGTGTGCTGATTAAAGAGATAAGTTCTGTTGCTTATTTGCATTAGCAATTTACAGCCATGCTTAAGTTAACAAGTTTGAGGTACACTTGAGTACAGTTGAAGTTAGAGCGGTGAACATCCGTACCTCTCTCGACGATGCACCTTTGTATCAGTGAATAAGGTTGTATTATTTATACTGTTGACAAGAGAGGCGCCATCTTGAAAGCTGAAGTTATAAAAATGACTGTAAACATCGCCTCGCCATCATTCAGTCGTCAGTCGTCGTCGAAGCAACATCTCTGTCACTTTGGTGATATTTTTGTGATTTGAAATTGTGTCCAATCTATGCTCAAATTGTTCAAATTATTTGATTTATTATTATAAATTAGTTTTTGTGATTATTTTTTAAATTCGATTTGTAAATTAGTCTACAAGAATACCTATACATTTTTTATCGACAATGGGAATCTAAAGCTAGGTGCACACAAATTTGGTGTTTTCATATTGGTGGTAGGCTTCGGCCGTGGCTAGTTATCACCCACTGGACAAAACCGTGTCGCCAAGCGATCATTATGACCGCGTTCCGGCATGATGTTCAGTAAAGCCAGGGCACCCATTTATCCCGCCTTCTAGGTTTAGCCCGCTACCATCTACGGCAGCATCGTCATTTATATCGCGAGATCGTTGGCAAAGGCTGACCTATAACGAATATAAAACCCGCAAGTGCCATCATCTGTGTAATACACTTTCATGTAGATAGATCTTTATTGTACACAAAAGTTACAGAGCAAACAATATTTAACATTAAATTAATAAATTTGAAAGCTCTCGAAGCTCCCGTTCACGAGGCCCTTAAAGATGCATCCAGCCGGCCAAGATGGCGCTTTATCATAAAAGATCGCATCCTACAGGAAAAACGTCACGACCCCCAGTAATGGGGAACATGACTCATGGAGGAGGAGGAATAAATTTGAAAAAAAGTGTTACAATTGGCAGTCTTATTGCTAATAGCGATCTCTTCCAGATAACCAATCAGGAAGGGGAATATATTAGACTGACGGTGGTGATAAAGATATGAGAAAATAGAGAAACATTATGTAAAATTTTAGCTATCAACATGTATTTGCATCTAAAATCAAAAGCCCGAGTATAGCCGATGTTTAATATTATTATAGAAACAGAGTTTACGTACTGTTTCAATAACAGCACAGTGAAGCCTGCAAATAAATAAGTTTTGTCTAACTTAGCTAAGAAAGATTTAGTGCGAAGCTTGTATTCGCATTTCCTAGAACAAGTAATAGTAGATGTTCTAAAGACTTACCCACTCGAGAGGTGAGAGTTTCGGTGGAGATCTATTTGGGAAAGCTGGGCTATTGATTTTCCTACTTCTTACTTATGAGAAAACTTTTGGTAACGATGTTATTTGAGAGAGATTTAATACGCATACTTAATAAATAGCGTGTCAGAAATGACCGACACTGCGTCGATAGTGACAGATGTTGCGTCGGCAATGGCCGACACCGCGTCGGCAATACCACTGGTGTTGCAGACGTCTTAAGGTGGAAGGTAACCACTCATGATCACCATCAACCGGGCTGTACGTGTGTTTTAAATATTCTAACAAAATGATCTACACCGCTAAATTTTACTAAGAATAAAATTATCAACAAAGGTCAAACAATGACGTAGGATATTTTAGATCAAATGTGTCCAAATAACTTCTCATCATATTAGCTAAAAAAATTTAATCACAATCTATATGAGTACCCTAAAAATTTATCAGTCACTTAGTATTGTGAATTGTCCGAGACACCCTTTCTTCCAGATGAAATCTACATCATAATCTGAATTTAAGACATATAAAGAAATCACTTTAGTAATTACTATTTACAACCACTTCAAGAAAACTGCCTTCGTCTTGTCCTAAATTTTCACCTCCAAATATTTTAAGCAATAGTTACGAGTACTTAGTTGACTAAAAGTCACACAAAGATTAAATAACTTCAAAGCTAGGCGCGGCTAAACACCAACAACAACAGTTTATTGTTTTAATACCTTTACAGTACAATATCCAACACAACGTGAGTGCTATAAAATCTAGGCGTATTTAATATCGCTATTACTATGGGAGTAATTATCCATCTTCCGCCCTTTAATGAGAAACTATAAAATAGCAATTAGCTAAGCAATTTCTCAAAGTATATGGTGCGCCGTGTAATTTCACCTCTCTTGCATAAAATATCGGGTTTAATGGTCGCGGGCTCACACACAAAATTCTTGCGTTTTTATTGTTTGACTAAGTGGCATCGGCGGCTTTTCCCGGTCACGATTTTTGGTAACGTCGTTAACATGAAAATCGCCTAAAAATATTCCTTAATATTTGTTAAAAATCAAATTTAACGTTCTGTTTTGTGACCATAAATGTTTTATTGACAACAATACTCGTACCTGTAATAACATTCACAAACACGTTTTTTATAATTTAGTTAAAATTAACATTAATTCAAATTCTTGGATTGATGTGTTACGTATATATAATAATTATGTGTGATGTGTACTAAGATGACAGTGCTTGTGAGAAAATTATCGACAGCAACTATCATTCCAGTAATTTATTTAGTGTTAGCTGTTGCTAACGCTAAAGCTATCATAAATCATTATTATTATGCTAAAAATAACGCACCCTATAAAATGTACACCTTATACAGTTTACTCAGTACTATCGTTAGTCAGTAAGTCAAACCAAAACCTTATTATTAACACAGATTATCAAGTACGAGATCTCTTGTACTAAAAACTGTGATATTATTTAGTCGCGTGACGCGTAGTACTAAGAATCAATTACACTTTTGAATTAACTCGACCGAGTTCAATAACTAGTAATTAAACTGTGGAGATTATTCACCTTTTTGTTCGTAAATTTGTTTTTATTACCTTTATTGTTTACTGTAGAAAAAGCTTTTAAGGCTCTGAATAATTAAAATCAGAGACAATTTTGAGTGACCTCGCCTTGACGACATTACTTACGCACTGATAGTATTTATATTTTAAGGTAAAATTAGGTGTATCAAATATTGAAATGATTCTAATAAATGCTACAATATAATTATGGCATTTCGGCGCCACTAATGAGGTAAAAGAGTTAGATAGGACATCATAACATAATTTAAGGTAGGATTTTTTTTATAGAGATTAGGGCTGCATTTGACCACAGTCTCACCTGTACACTTTTTGAAACATACAAGGTCTTTTTCATATTTCGATTGTAATTGTTTCTATTACAAATACGAAACAGCTTTACTTACGTAACAATTTTAATAAAAAAAAATATACGTAAATTAAAATTATTTTGATTAATTAAGGGGGCGTCCATAAATTACGTGAGGTGTTTTTTTTTAATTTTCTGTCCCTCCCTCCCCCCCTGGTGAGATGTTTTGAGATTTTATTCAACCCCCTCCCCCATCCCCCAATCTCACGTGAGATTTTTCAAAATGTGGGTTTCTTATGTAAACACGTTGGATTGTTATTGTAAAAAGAAAAAAAAATTTGCTTCGTGCTTTTATTTACGACTAGTTAAGACCATAAATGGACCAAAATAATATTTTTTTTTTTTGTTTCAATCAGAAAAAAAATTGCGTGATATTTGCCGAGACCTCCCCTCTCTCCAACGTAAGATTAGATAAGATTTGAATCGACCCCCTCCCCCCCTTAAACACCTCACGTAATTTATGGACGCCCCCTAATTAACTAACTATTTTGGAGCGAGGGAGGCCTTTGCCCAACAGGGGGGCAAATCAGGCTAAAAATAAATAATTATAATAAATATTTTAATCATTTTCTTTCCCTTGTCCTCAGCTTCGACGTGCGCGGGCGTTCGTTCAACAAAGCCCTGCAGTGGTCAGACCCGAACGCGTTCGGTCCGCGAGCTGACTTCGTCACCATTGCACGGCCCGCCGCACTCACTCTCGAGACCGTCCAGCTTGATGATGAGGGGGTCTACAGGTGCCGAGTCGACTTCAAGAACTCGCCTACGAGGAACTTTCAAATACGACTCGCTGTTATAGGTAAATATTTTTTTTTATTTGTTATAGACCTCCTTAGACCTCCCCGAAACATTTGGAACTTCCTAGAGGCCACGGGTTTAAGCAGTGAATTGTACGTAACTCAAATGGACTGCCACAAAAGATCAGAAATGGTCGAAGCGGCTTTAAGCCGTTTCGAGGTTCCCCTAATAATAATAGCCTTAGACCACGATCGCGCATGATATGAAATATATTTTATTTAAGATAGATGTGATAGCGGCCGTAGGTAGTAGCAGTCTAAACCTAGGAGGCGGGATAAATCCCTGACCATCACTGAACATCGTGGCGAAGCACGGTCATAATGATCGCGTGTGCGTCACGGTTTTGTCCAGTGGGTGGTAACTAGTCTCGGCCGAAGCCTACCACCAGCATAGCAAGTGAAAATACCGTACATGACTAATTATAGTCATTGAGAAGCCAGTATTCAAACTCGATGATCCAGAATTACATCTGAACAAGATATACCTAACTCCTTGGCCACCAACGCTTATAAATTAATTGTATAACCTGAAGGGCCTAGTGGTGTTCAAGCACTATTAATTGACCAAATGTTTTTTTTTTTCTTAGAAGTAGACCGGTAAAGGTCAAACGGCGTAATTCGAACAAGACCAAGTTTCTTACACATTTAAAATCATTTACACTGTTTATCTTTTACTAGCTGCGCCCAGCAGTTTTACTCGCTGTACTGTAAGCCTATGTGTTATTCCAGGGTCTAAGCTATCTCTATACCAAAGTGCAGCTCAATCAGTCAACCCATTTAGGCGTGAAGAAATAACAAAACACACTCACTCACTCACAAACTTTGGCCTTTATAATATTGTGATTTTGTCTCGTGTTCAAATATTTTGTTAAGAATTTAATTTGTCAGCATTGTCCTGTAATCCGTTATCATATTCTACTATAAGTTATTTAAGAAACGTATTTTAACTCTTTCGCTAGCCGATAGCAGACCGTTAGCATCAGTAAATTATTCAAATATCCTCCTCATCTGTGATATTTTCAGCCATCTTTACAAGTTTGGCATTTTTGATACTTAAAAAGGCTAGGAAAAAGAAGTAGTAGGCCAGTGATGATGACTCGTATATCAATTTTAAAAACAAACAACAATAATTGTCAAAGTTACCCCCAGGTCTTATTAACTCGCACGGTCGTTAAAACTTAAAGTCCAGTTAAAGCGCTAAGCGAGCCAGTTACGCGCAGCCAAGTATATTTACATTTTCAATTACGTACACTCAAAATATAATTGGGCCCATAACGAGTGAAACGGTTTTCGCAAATAACTCCGCCACAAAACGTCGACCCTCGAAACTAGAATGGGAATCGCGGCAGCTGTTCGCATTCCCACAGTGAAAAACTTTAGTGCAAAATGTCTGCTCTACGCTGGAAATTTATAAGAGAACGTTATCTAAAAAGCCAGCCTTTCAGCGGCTTTCGTGGAGCGAGCGATGCAAAACAAAGCTTTGTTAGAGCTCCTTTGAATTTTGGTAAGGAAAATGAGAGGTTACACACGAGGTCTGCCCCGTCAAAGAAGCCCCCAAGTGCTGTTATTACAATAATGTACTGCGATATCGCGTTTGGAGTGGAGGTGCTTTCTAGCTGACTCTAACCGTCCGCTTTTCCACTACCACTCGCGAATCACTGGTTCTCAAACTGGATGACGTAATATTTTAATGGATATACTAGCTACCCAGCGGTTTTTTACGCTTAACCCATTAGTGCATAACGTCCGATAAATCGGACGTCAAAAAAATTGTTATTTCAGGATTTATATATATTTTATTCAAGGTTTATCCTTTTAAAACAGTAGATTAATATATATTCAAACGTGGCAACACTGTTTTTATAAAATGTATTAACACGCATATGCGTCAGCTGTCCAAATCGCAAAATAGCGGCGCGCTGTCAAAATTCTTGGCGGCGAAGGTAAGATTATTTTGTGTTTTTCTTGTATTTTGATTAGTGTTATGGGTAAAAAACGGATATTTTGATTGCTAAACTATTAGACTACTTATTTTCAATATAAGTTTTATGTAGCCATTGTTATTGTGAATGCTATGCTTGCGAATTTTGCACTGTCCGATATATCGGACGCTATGCACAGCGGATACTGCATGTGGTGTTTTGTAGAATTGTTATAGGTTGCAAGTTCATGAAATATTATCTGTTTTGGAGTGTGAGGAGTATGATTATTATACAGAAAATATAATTTACGTTGAGCCCCCTATTGAGAATGCTGATCAGGTCACCGACTGTTTACATCTTTGAGCCTGATGGACCTGAAGGAGCTTGGCTATTATGCTACAGGGACCTTGAAAGCAAAACACACAGAGAACTGCACGGTCAAAGATGTAAAACAATTCAAGAAGAATATGCTGGTGGAATAATGTTGTCACAGTAGCCACTAGCTTTGAAATCCTCCAATTACATCTGCAACCCGCTGGTCAAACGAAAAGAAAGCCGAAGTGCAAGTTCCTCAGCCATCACTTATTTCATATTACAATAAGTATATGGGTGGAGTAGACAAATGCGACCAGGCTGTGGCAAATTTACGAACTCGGGTGCATATAAAAAAGTTGTGGTGGTATTTGCATATTTAGTAGACGTTTCGGTAGTAAAGACCTGATTACTTGCACGAAAGAATGGCTGCACAAGAGACACTCACTGAGTCCTTATTAGTTTTTAGATGTTTCATAGCAAGAAGCTTACTTTTCACACATGGCACACAGCTACATCAAGGTCGCAAGCCAACAAAACCATTATCTACAACGAGATACAACGGTAAAGAACATTGGCTGGTCCCAATAAATACTGAAAGTCGCGTCGGTGTGCAAACCAATGTGGAGGGAAAAGTAAATTTCGGTGTCAGAAATGTAATTGAGGCGTTCATCCGAAATGCCACATGGCATATCACATTATAAATTAAAATATATTTAGTTTCTGTTGCATTTTATAATACATTTCTTCATAAAATGCGTACTTTTATTTTAACCTTTTTTACATCAATAATAGTGTCCGCCGTGCATGACGTCCGATTTATCGGACAGGCTATAAAATCTGAATGTTCACATGAACTAAATATTTTTTGTCAGTTAATCGTCATAGACACTCTAAATGATAATATATTATAGTGATCATAATAAAAAGCCGTTAAATAAACTTTATGCACTAATGGGTTAAAGTAATATATTACAGAGGCTACCTATGTACATTCCGAATTACAACTCAATCATTTACTTTTTTTAGCCATTAATAAAAAACGCACACATAAACACATATTCGCATTTTTAAAAGACGAGTAGAAAGTTTCCCTTAAATAAAAACATTATTATTGTCAAAATTAAATAACAAGTATTACCTTACTGAAATCATGACAGAGGGATTATAGAATAGAACAGAAGAACACTTTATTGCATACCAGAATTATAAATCATAATGATTTTTTTGGGATTATATTATTTCTAAAAATAATATCAACATATAATATTAAAGACGAAATTTTCATATAATGTATGCGTAGTACGTCAGTGTATCTGCATAGTAAAATCTAAAATAGGACAATGAACCTAAAAGTTAGTGAAACTGCGACCTAAATGTACCCAGCAATTTGGTGTTATTTATGAGCTCGACCGAATACATGTTTGTTGTTCCCTAATTTGCCTATATTTCATCGAATACCTCTGAGGATTATATCGATCACGGCAAACGTTCGATAGCGGAATAAATAGCGTTTATTTAGTTCACTTCGAATCTGTCATACCCTCGTGGATACATATGTATTTAGTGATTTATTTCAGTGGTTACTAAATTTCACTCTATTTAGCTGCATATTAAAATGTATTATTATAAAAAAAATTGAGTGTGTGACTGTGTGAGTGTGTATGTATGTTACTTCTTCACGCCTAAACGGGTAGACCAATTTAGCTGAAATTTGGTATATAGATAGCCTAGACCCTGAAATAACACATAGGCTGTGCAGTACAGCGTGTAAACTCGGTGGGCGCAGCTAGTAAATTATAATGTTTTATATTCTTATGTCTCCTGTGATATAAATAGTGTGATTGACTAATTACTTTTTACGCACAATTCAAATCGCTAATCGAATTGAGTAAAAATTCAGCACACAGATCATCTGATCCCATCTATAATTTACATTAAAATAGTTTCAAGATGATGTATGTAGATGTACGCAGAACAAGGAGTTTTTAACGGGAGTATACCTGTTATAAATGCAGCTTAAGATCAACATTGACTAAAAGTAAAAACAAAATATCTGTAAAATAGAAGTCCATGCACTTTCAAATGCCACATAAAATACATTTAGAAATGAGTATAAACAGCCAGGAATTTTATATCAAAAAGTTCCATCTAAACAGGGCGTAAAAGCAAATTTGACTCGTGATTTTTATTAACTCCAGCGCCCGTCGGCGTCGGGCAGTGGAACCTCCCAGAAATTTATTATATCCACTTTATCTACACACGACTATGTTTATTGCGAATTTTAAATTGTAAACGAGCTGTAGTTAAAACAGTTGAGTCCGACTGCATTTGTTTTGGTTATATTTTCGTAAGTATATCGAAATCAGCGGGAAATGCGAGGGTAAAAAAATATCAGCAACTGCACTGCATTCACTCAACTTGAATATTATGGTAAGTTTTCCCGTTTTTGCAGATTTTTTATATCCACAGTGTTGTAACTGACATTTCATCATGAACAATTTTATTGTTTACAATCGACCCAGGGCGGTATTTTTGTCTATTTTTCATCATCATTATTATTATTTAATCTAATAAAGAATTAGCATTAATTTAATCTTATAATTAACTGTTGAAAACATGAAGCGCAGCGTACTGCTGACCGCGAATCGTAACAATTTTATCATTTCCGAATATAAGCAATTTAATCCAGTTTAATTGCATTAATTATGAGCGAGCCGCAGTCCGTACTCTACTCGCATGTTCGACGCGCTCGTTTTTCCTCTTCACATTTCGGTTGGGAACTATTTATTTGCATGAAGTTCGGTATCCGTGGAAATATATCAGGATAGATGATGCTGTGAGTGCGGCAATTTGTATAAAACTACGAGTATCTACGAGTAGCCCAGAGGTAATTTCCCACTGTACAGTAGTCTATATTATGTTATTCCAGGGTTTCGGCTATATCTATACCATCGGTTTTCAACTCAATCGGTCCACCCGTTTTGGCGTGAAAGGGTAAAAACATATATCCGTACATTCTTACAAACTTTTGCATTTATAATATTAATTAGGATATTTTTTTTTACTCTGCATTTTCATTTTATAATATGACTAGCTTATGCTCGCGGCTTTGCCCGCGTGGACAAATCATTTAACGGAAGTCTACGTCATATGGACTATCTGTGTTCCAAATTTCAATTCAATCCGTTCAGTAGTTTGGGCTGTGCGTTGATAGATCAGTCAGTCACTCTTTCCTTTTATATATATAGATTTTCCTGCCTATTCTTCTCATAGAGATGTATTTTAAATGAGCGGTAGAGTATAAAAATAAATTAATATTACTGGGAAAAAGCTGGTTTGCTAACGTGCTTCATTATATTCTTGCCTACGAGTATTTGAATAAATGCATTTGAGTTTGCTAGGTATAGCATGGCTCCACTCAACGTGCAAAGCAGGTAAACTTGCGGTATCTATCTTAGTACATTTTTTGAAGAAGCTTGTAGTCCAAATGTAACTATACATAGGTAGATTCCATCGAGCGGTTCTATTTCAGAGTTTGTGTAATGAGCCCCTGTAGGTAGGATGTGTACTGCTGCGAGGTATATACGAAAAAAAACTATTAGAAAGAACTTGATGTAAAATGAAAGAGGGCATACATAGTAAGCCCTCACACATACATACCCGCTCGCATGATGCACCACCACTACGTGGTAACTAATTGTGTGCGGGTGTGTATTTGTTTACGTACGAGTATATTGTGTAGTAGCTAGTAAGTGGTTTTACCTACTGTAACTGTGTAAAGTAACCTATGTTATAATATACATAATATTATAGCTGGAAGCTTTAAGTTACTGACGTATCAAATCTGCTCTGTAATTAAGCTATTGTTATACCAAGGTCTAAGTTACCTACGTACAAAATCAGCTCATTCGTTTCGTAGCTATGGCGTACAGAGGTAACAAATATAAAAACACAATAAATATACCAAAAGTATTAGATCTATAATAGAATAGTATATTACAACTCTTTATTGAACACCAAATCTTCTAAATATATAAAAGGAAAGATGACTGACTGATCTATCAACGCACAGCCAGTGGTTTACACTGGACGGATTGGGTTGAAATTTGGAACGCAGCTAGGTTTTATGACGTAGACCTCCGCTAAGAAAGGATTTTGCCAAGCGGGCAAAGCCGCAAGCGTAAGCTAGTATACAATAAAATAAGCTTTAAAAATGACACATCAAAGAAAAGAATTGTTACAATATTAATACGATGTATGTTTATTAAGTTCAAGCAGGACTTACTATCGGGGCTTCATATCCATTTCAACCAAACTACTTCCAGTGATTTTGTTCGCTGTTCCTCGAGGTAATTCTTTTCTAGACCGGGTTTGAGTTAAGTGAGGCAATATGTAACGGCTAAGTGAGGGTTGCAGCTTGTAATCGTAAGTCATCGCCCAAGGCGGCCTTTTCTACTGTGTAATTTGTTTGAAGGAGTTTTACGTGTTTTATGTATTTTTATGTTGTTTTGTTATTTTTCTTTATCCGTAACTATTGTGGCATTTTTATGAATATATTTGAAAATAAAATCGATTTAATATGATTTAGATATACATCACAGTGAGTGTTTTTTTTTTATGTTAAGCCACTAGGCATGAGTGTATAGTAAATTTAACTCATTTCTAATAAATGCGAAAGTATGTAAGTAAACACACACACAAACACATGTGTGTGTTTCACGTTACACGTAGCTGAACTGATTGAGCAGAAATTCAGTATTAGCTTAGACCTTGAAATAACACAACACTTATCATCTCCGCAGCGTAGCTCCGCACAAAAGAGCTCGAATAAAGCGTTTAGTAATATTTTCTTTTTTTTGTGTTAATAAAAAAATGAATAATTAATATAAAACAGTAAAATTTAAAAAGTACAACTTACGTATTTTAGTTTTGTACAGATGCAGAATTACTGTCTCAAAGTTCCACTCTACGTTATAGCACAAAACTTGCCAATTACCAAGTCCGCTACCCTTTTAGGAGCTCCCCAAACTTCCGATTCGAAGACGAGACGAATATAAAAAGCGTCGCATAGACGTGCGTCAAACGCCCGCCTGAATTAATAAGTACAACACGAAATTTGAATTTAATGAAACAAGTTGTGAGCAGCTGAGCGTGTATCGATCGCTTTCTCATAAGAAACGGAACGATTCCGACAAGAAAGCCGTCACCAACAAGCCAATAAAGGCAGATGTTACATGTATTAAAATCAGAAGTGAAGCTAATTCAGATAATACTTTGATTGATATAACTGACATCCCAAATACGCATGCCCAATTTTGATTTGTCATAAATATAAATTCTAAGGCAATAGTTAAGACTTGTGGCGACAATAATTCATGCAAACCAAAAACGGTTTTACACAGTACGTGTAACAATATAATTGCTTTCCTTTTCTTCTCAATACGTAGCTCATAGCTCTATGATGTAAACCGATTGCAGTGCAGTAATGCGCGCGGGATGTCGCATCGTACTTTTGTCATAGTTCTCAAAATCATACAATATTTCGCTATTACTCAATAATTGTTTCATTTTAAAGCTTTTATTTTGTGTTTAAAGTTCAAGCTGTAAACGACAATTAACTGTATCCTAGTACTAGTATTCTATAATTGTAATTTTTCTTTTGGCCTCAATAAAGTGTATTCATATCATGATCTTGACAATTTAGAGTATTGATTAAACGTATTGTTATCTTATCGCACTGGTCGTATATACGGTCAGTTTACATTGAGTGCAGTGTCTGCCATTATTACTTAACTCTGTGAACATCGTGTCTCGTTTATTAAGTAACTGTTAACGCGTCGGCGAGCCTTCAATGTAAATTATTCTCATTATTTTGGTATATGAACGCTCCGATCAGATAAATGTGTTCGTTAAAATTGAAGGTGATACCGGCTGCTGCGGCTGACGATACGCAGTTGAGAAGGGCTATTAATTACAGCAAAGTGATTGGTAACCAATCAATTAGGATGCCACTTAATATATTGTAGTTCACTGTGAACTGGACTCTTTTTGTCTCAGTCAATCTATGGCCCCAGAATGTGAAATGGAAGAAAAGAACGGCAGTCTTGAAGTGGAACGATTATGGTTATAATTAATGACTTATTTTTAAAATATTTTGAATATTAGAGCTTACATAGTCTAGTAGTGACTTAATACTTATCGTTATTAAACTTTGCATGCAAATAAAAAAGCAGCTTTTTAAAATGATCTCCTATCTTTTTAACGTCCAAAATATGAAAGCATTTGAACAATAATAAATACTATATCTAAGTACAATTATTATTCTTTCCATTAACAAGGCATCACGTAACAAAAGTAAAAAATATAGACGATTTGAAATACCTTTCCTAATCACTTAAAAATTTAACATTACCGAAGCTTTGGCCATAATTTTACAAATTCCCAAAAGGTAAAAACGTTTTCCATCTCTCGCTTTAAAGGGGTGGGGTAGAGGGTGGCTAAGCCGAGCAACCATATATCTTCACTTAACGAATTTAAATCTGATCATTTGCACTGAAACTATCTAGCAATATAAAAATACATCTTGATTTTATGACAGCTAAAGCACGGATATCCAAAAGGGGATTTCTCTACGAAATCGCATGTCGTAAAAGTGGAGTCGGTTTTAAGTTATAGCTGGTACCGTATGTACAAATTCTCGAATCGTATTAAGGAGTGCAGAAATGTCGTAAATTGTATAGTGTACTCGTACGGTGAACTAGCCATAAAATAGCGCTTATTTGCGTAGAGTCTGGCTAGAAACTAGCACCATGCCTGAATATGATACACGTAACTTGCACGCTTCTGAGAAAATGCTCTCGCTTCACCTTTTTAAAGTATGAAAACGTATGTATATTACAAAAATTTTACACCGATTTTTTTAAAAGATCAGACCAACATTCGATTTTAAACATAAAATAATCATAATGACGAATTTTTTGTTGCAACAAAATGATCTCAAAGGAATCTCCAAACTAACTAAAACTGCAACTCTTAAATTAATAATTATTTAATGTAAAAGCTTGTATCTATGTGAGTGTGTATGCGTGTAAAACACAACGAATAAACCAATTAAAATGAAATTCGGTTAGTCGATAGCTGAAAACGTGTATCTCCTTCTAAATATATAAAAGGAAAGAGTGACTGACTGATCTATCAACGCACAGCCCAAACCACTGAACGGATTGGTTTCAAATTTGGAACATAGATAGATCTTATGACGTAGACTTCCACTAAGAAAGGATTTCTCCATGCGGGCAAAGCCGTGAGCATAAGCTAGTAAACAACAGCTTCATTTTATTCAGTTTTTTTACGTGAACAAAAACTACGCAGGAAAATCGAGTAGCATCTAACATACAGTCTATATCATGCAATAACCAAGAAAATTGATACCATAATAGAGCACCTGTACTTAAATAGCAGAGTATTCAGCATGTGCCGCATCGACAACGCAGTTTTACAACCTCTATCGCAGTTAATGCATTATTCAGGAGCAATAATTTCTGCCGGTGCGGTCTTTGAGATTTATCGGCGCATCAAACGAATATCGTACGCGAATACGTTAGAATTATTGCTGAACGAGTCAGACGTCGTTAACTCTAGAATCTAGTCTCTAGTGAACAGTTACCTACTTGATATGGCTTCAAGTAAATGGAAATGTTATTTAATAAACGGAAAACTGTAAATGGAAACATATTCTAAAATACATTCTAAAAAAAGTCAATGGAAACTCTATAATACCTAACTCGTAAATGGAAGTCCAAAGGGGAGGCCTATGTTCAGCAGTGGACGTCCAATGGCTGAGATGATGATGATGATGATGATGAAATGGATCCACAGCTATACAAATATCTCGCCTAAATTTCTCCGCAGATAATGTTCAATTTTTCAATTTATTGAGGGTATTCTTTTCAATTTAAAAGTAAATTAGGTTGAAAAACACCACCTACGACCTACATACATACCTCCCACATCCCACATTTCGTTGTAAAATGTTTTTCAAGTCCAACCAAATCCACACATAAAATAACATCAAATAGCTCTTAGGCCAGTCAACATAATTGTTTGTTAAAGATTCCTTTTCCGCTTGGCTTAACAAATGGATGCACACAAACAGATCAAATCAATTTGCCGCCGGAATGAGCGAAACCCAAATTAGTTTGCGTCGATTCAAAAGGCACACAACAGACTGTGATTAGTGTTTAGTCGCCATCTATCAGATTTACCATTTATTGTGATAAATAATTACGATTAGATTGGTGATTATAAAATTTATTTTAAATTCCGCGCTCAACTCGCGACCTCACTTTTCTGAATGCCGCTTCCCGCCTTTTTCTACGTCAAACACTTGTAATTTGTCACCGATCGTACATTTGCCACTAATATATAACCGCTCGATTTCTACGAAGAAAATTCTCAAAAAATTCTCGATTCCCATAAAACGCTAACAATTGAAATAACTTTAATTCGATATTAGGCTCTTTAGTGAGCGTTGTTGTTAATTTACTTCATCACTATATCGTTAAAAAATCGATTTGAAAAATTATTGTGAAGGACATAAGACTATGTTATTTTCTTTAAAGACTAGCCTTTGACCACGATGTAGCTTAAATTATAATGTCAAACTAAATTTAGACAGAATATAAAAGTAGGTACGAGTATTTCGATTTTCTTGTATGATGTTGAATATATTTAAATTATAACGTTATTCATCGCATATTCGTTTTGAAAATTAGGATATAATTCGAATAAAAAACAAAGTGTTCGAGAAAATCAGGTAAAAAGACTATCAACGATAAGACCACCAATTGCAGCACAAATTATTTTATATTCTTTTGGTTCATTTTGTACATTTTCTTTTGTGTTTCAATAAAGTCTAAAATCTAAAAATATAAGTTGTCAAAAGGACAGCTCTCTTATTTTTAAAGAGGATGTAACCTGTTAGGCTACATTGAAACAGCATCACGCTGTAGTTACCCGTAGTTTACCAGCTCCTGTAACTGTAAGGTTCGGGGCAACATTGAGGTCACTTTTGTTACCGATACCGGCCGGGCTGCGGTCTGACCTCTTGCTCAAAACTATCGTTTGTTTGCTACCGTAATTAGTGGCGTTTGTTATGTTCTGATTGAAACTACGGCCGAATTGTTTTGGCGTGCCCAAACTGGTTGTCTAAAACTATTCCTTTACGCATTCAATGTAATGAAATGTTTTATGCATGATTGTATGTGATAATAGTCGTAAAAATGTATAGATAGATATATTAATAGTACCTCTTAAAAGAGCTGCACAAACCCAAACGATATTTACAACCCCTGGCAGTAGCGAATTCTATAACTATTTATAGGGTTCCTTAATGAGGTGAGATCTTGTTTGGCTAAATATCCACGACATAACTCTAATAAATCCTATTTTCTTTAATTTCTCCGAATCTATTCAGTCGCGATACGCTACGGTTGGAAGACTTATAGAATAGAATAGAATAATACTTTATTGCAAACAAAAATTATTCAATAGAACTTATTACTTAATGTTGTAAGTAGGTTAACAATCGGCGGTCTTATCTAGGCAATTTCTTACAGACAACCTGGGAATAGAAAAAGACAAAACATACTTTAAAAGACTAATGTGGCCATGGAATTTATTGGGAAGACTACTAAGACTTAACAATTAACATCTTATATCTCTGGATGACGAACGCAGCAGTGTTTCACCAGACTTCAATACTCAGGTATCACTGCGTTTAGAATAGCCAGGCATTATAATCGATTAACATAAGGCGAGCGTCTAGCTCATCTCGTTCACGTGATTGCATAAAAAATAAATAGAAAAATCACGTCGCTCTATTAAATGACATGAATATTTTTCTCTCCTGCCATTGAAAAATCCTTTATTGGCGGTTGTCTACGTCACAATATCTAACTCTATTTTAAATTTCAACCCAATCCGTTTAGCGGTTTAGGCTGTGATGCGATAGAGTCAATGACTCGTGCTCTTTTTACAAGCTTTATATTACTTTCACCTGTCTGTTGTCTGTCTGTCTGTCTGTCTGTAATCAAATCTTGCAAGTTTAATTTGACCCACTTCCCGGTTTCCAATTGAGCTGAAACTTTGCATGCGTGTGTAAATCGGATGACAATGCAATATTTTTATGACATCGAGCTGATCTGATGATGGAGCTGGAAGGTGGCCATAGGAACTCCGTCATAAAACAACGCAACCCCATCGAGTTTGGGCTCATTTGATTCGTCTGGACGAGTACTTTATGATACAACACGATAATAATAATATTAAAGCTTGTTTTTAAAAAGTATTTTTAAAATTTCACTTGTTACTTAGAGAACTTTTTATTTGTTATATTATTATGTAAACAAACGACTAAAACTCACGGAAATAATGGTCGAAACTAGGCTCGACCCTGGGTTTCGGACAATTACGATTTCCTTCATCAGGAGCTCACGCCTCTCGGTCGCGACGCTGGCTACTGGCCCGCGCCCGCGCTGCGGCACGTACCGCGCGCTGCGAGAGGGGCGGGGGGGGCAGGTCCTCGCCGCTTGAGTCGTCACTACTTGCTCCCGTCGAACACACGGCGCTAGGCCGCAGGCATACCGAACTTAGAGTGTCACTTTCACGATCCCATGTTAAGGCGCGACGATTAGTTCTGTTTAGAATCGGCATCCACGCTGACGGTTATTTCCGTGAGTTTTAGTCGTTTGTTTACATAATAATATGGATAAGTCTCACGTTAGTTTTTATTTGTTGTTTATTTCTGTTACCTATTGGTTGTCATCAAACTGAAAATTAGACTTAGTCTTATATTTATACTAGCTCATGCTCGCGGCTTTGCCTGCATGGCGCAATCCTTTCTTAGCGGAGGTCTCATCATAAAATTTTACCCTAATCCGTCAAACGGTTTAGGCTGTGCGTTGATCAGTCAGTCAATCAGTCACTCTTTCCTTTTATATATTTAGATAAGTGACGATCACGATAGACCTGCCATGATTGCAGTGATACTATATAATCGCAATACGTAAATAAAATTATAGTCTTATATTCCCCACCAAAAAATCCCTACCAATGGGGATTTTTAGACTTTTAGCGATGTTTTTTTATATTATGTCACTATTCCCAAGAAATTCCCGTGCGTATTTCCCCAAACATTATTAAATAACAGCGTTTCCCACATCAAAACACACACAACCCGGATCAAATACCGTGATAACAATTACTAGATACCTACGCAAGGGCCAGCCCTTAGACGTAATGTTTTTGTCACACAAAGCCACCCGGCTCAAAGCTGCCGGGCCGCCATTGTGTTGACACGTTACATTGCATTATTCAATTGCCTACAGAATACTGTACAAGATGTTTGCGGTTCATGGGTATGGTGAATATAAACACCTGTTTTGGGTATCTATTTAGGAAATAATAGACGATCATATATTATAACTAGCTTATACTCGCGGCATTGCTCGCGTGCATAAATCCTTTCTAAGCGAAGGTCTAACATCATAAAACCTATCTGCATTCCAAATTTCAACAAAATCTGTTCAGTGGTTTGGGCTATGCGTTGATAGTTCAGTCAGTCAATCAGTCACTTTTTCCTTTTATATATTTAGATGATTTCGATATTATAATATAACTAGCTGCGCCCTGCGGGTTTACCCGCTGTACTGTAGCCTATGTATTATTCCAGGATCTAAGCTTTCTCCATACCAAATTTCAGCTCAATCGGTCCACCCGTTTAGGCATGCAGAAGTAACAAACATCTTACACTCACACAGTCACACACTCACTAGCTTTCACATTTATACACACAAGATTAATGTGATATAATACATTTTATGAAGTGGTGGCTAAGAGGATATGTGTTGGAAATAAAATCCTAAATCACCGAGTTCGGCATCAATGACTATAATTACTTATGTGCGATTTTTACCACTTGCTACACAGGTGGTAAGCTTTGGCCGTGGCTCGTTACCGTATTTACTTGACAAAACCGTGTCGCCAAATGATCATTATGAGCATCATTAACATAATTTTCAGTGAAGCAGGAAGAAATGTATCCCACCTTCTAGGTTTAGTCTGATACCATGAACGGCTGCGTCGTTGCTTAATATCGCACGAGATGCATAAAAAATGTCCCAAATAAGAACTTATATTCTTTTTGTTTTCATTGACTCCAACAGATGCTATCGCAGTGTTTCTTATGACGTCATAACGCTTAGTGTTACGGCCATCACCACAAAATATGCCGTTACCTTCCTTGATGTGCCATTGAGCGTGATTTAAGACTATTATACCTGCATTAATGTCGTCTATCGTTACCGAGCTCGCCGCATTTTGATGCATATGACCAGCTGTGCTCGCAATTTTTCCAATATAAAACTTTAAAATATTATTTGAAAGATAAAGAAATAAGTTATCAATAAATTTTACTAATACAAACAGAAATCTGCGCCGTCGAAGAGGCAACATCGTTTTACTTTACTCCGCAAATTATTTTTCAAAAACGTGGTTAATAATGTGAATTAACAAAGAAAAGTGACATAAACTTACAGTAGGGGCTCCAAGCATAAATTTAGTGTTACATTTATGAAATTTGGTATCATATTAACAAAGATACAAACAAAAACATTTAAAAAGTGTCTACGTAAAATTACAAATTTTTGTGCGTCACTTCAAACACAACATCATGGACCAGAGTTCCCGCCGCGGGTCGCACCCGCGCCTCCCGCCACCCGCCCGCACCGCTTGCACCGCCCGCTGTACTGACCTGGGATTCGGGATTCGGGATACGCGAACTGCACAATAATCTGTGTCATCTGGCGTCCTTTTGAATTTGGCCAACGAACTATGAACAGCATACGGTTGTGGTACAATTATTGCAACTCAGATTTGCGCCATGCATGACTGCGCTGCAAAACACGGTATTCAGGATTTTTGGTGTTGGGTTATGGCTACAGGTGAAGGGCTGCTACAGGTGAAGGAAAAAAAAGGTTAACACCCATTGTTATTTAAGGAATATAGGTCCCATCGTCATATGATGCAAAATTGTTTGTACACGTTTGATTGTTGACGTTCGTTTCGTTGTTTTGTTTTGTTGTTTTGTTTGTTCTATACACATCATCTTTTTGTATATTAATAGGTGTAAGTCTTTGTGTATACCAACTAACTTATTTGATTTGTAACTCTGTAATCTGACTCACCTGTAACTAAAATGAATGCCATAGCTCCTTCGTTAACTTGCCCCCACTGCCCCAGGTCTTTGCGAACTTTCAGTGCGCATGGACTTAAAGTCCACATAGGTAGGAAACATAAAGATGAATGTCCAACGTCCGCCACTCCACAGAGCATCCCCAGGGAGTCAACTTCCCAGGTGCCTAGCCAGGAACCGCGCCCGAGCCCCCTCGACAGAATTTCTTGCCTAAAGTCGAGTACACCGGTACTCAAACATATCCCAAGAGGCGCACGGAATCAGGCGGCCGGCAGGCTATGCGACGTCATAGATAGGTGCGTTAGTTGTAACGGCGTGGAAGACTGGGGTGCACTTCTCACTTTTGCCTATAGAGCGCTAAGAGTTCAGCTAAGAGACACTCCCGGAAACGTCACGGCAAAGGTGAAAGCTAACATCCGGTCCTTCGGGTCTGATGAAAATGTGGATGAGCCGTGCAATTCATCGGGGCATTCGGGATTTTCAGGGTCACGAACTCGAAAAATCATCGAATCCAAAGTTTACGACGGGGACCTCCGTGGGGCCGTTCGTTTGCTGGTTTCTGAAGACTCACTTGCACAACACGACCCAGATACGTTTAACGCTCTCCGTCTAAAACATCCTAGCCCATCTCGTCCACTAATTTTTCCACAAGAGCCGGACTCATCATTTTCGGCGGCAACTGTGTCGAGTGAGGACGTGGCGCTGGCTTTGGGCACATTCTATAGTGGCTCCGCGGCAGGCTTAGACGGATTACGTCCGGGACATCTCAGAGAGCTTACCTCTGGCTCTGCGGGAGACAATGCTCAGCGGTTGTTGGCATGTCTAACAAAACTCACAAATTTTTTACTGAGTGGTCAGTTAAATCCAGAGGTGTGCCCTTATTTGTACGGAGCATCTCTGTGCGCACTATCCAAAAAAGATGGGGGTGTCCGGCCAATTGCTATCGGCAGCGTGTTTCGCAGGTTAGCAGCCAAGTTGGCGTGCCAGTCCGTACGAGAGGCGATGGCGGAATACCTACAGCCGCACCAGCTAGGATTTGGAACGAGTCGGGGATGCGAGGCAGCTATCCACGCTACGCGTGCTTTTGTCATGAACCCCGACAACGTTGGAAGCGTGGTGCTGAAAGTGGATATACAGAACGCCTTTAATACTGTAGAACGAGACGTTCTTTTGAGCCAAGTCAAGGATCAAATCCCCTCTCTGTACCCCTTTCTATTCCAGGTATACTACTCTCCCTCGCACCTCTTTTTCAATGAAAGTCTCATTCCTTCTCAAGTGGGAGTGCAACAGGGAGATCCGCTGGGCCCTCTTGTCTTTAGTTTAGCTATCCACAAAATTATCTTGCAACTCAATTCAACTCTGAATTTGTGGTACCTAGACGACGGGACTCTCGGAGGACCCCCGCAGGACGTGCACAAGGATCTGGAAATCCTCATCTCTCGCCTAAAAGACCTTGGCCTGGAGGTGAATCCCTCTAAGTGCGAGTTCTATCCCTGTGGTACTAATGCCCGTACAAACTTCAACCACTTCAGTTCTATCTTGCCTGGCCTCAAAGAACTTTCACCGCAGTCTTTCACCCTATTAGGGTCACCCATTTTTACCGAGGGACTTTCAGAGGCTATCTCTTCCCGGCGAACGCTTCTTCTCACTGCTCAAGAGCGTCTCAAAGATCTTTCTGCACATGTGGCGCTTATACTACTTCGTATGTGCTTTGCCATCCCCAAAGTAACATATCTCCTGCGGACCGCACCTACGTGGCTTTGCCCTGACGAAATTTCTGCATTCGACGAGAGTTTAAAACTCATAGCCGAGTCGATTATTAACGTCTCCCTCAATGAGTCTCAGTGGAGACAAGCTACTCTTCCCATTCGGGATGGAGGCATAGGACTGCGTTGCGCTCGGGATGTTGGGTTGCCGGCCTTCCTGGCGTCAGCGCATGGTGTAGAGGAACTCGTCGCTGTCATCCTAGACTCTGACGGCTCTAGCGACAGGGTTAACGTGCCCTTCGTAGCCGAAGGCATTTCAGCTTGGTCCGACCGCAGCTCGGGGGAAGCGGTCCCCGCTGTGCCGAGGGCTCAGCGCGCCTGGGACAAAATCACAATAAGACAAGTCAAGGAGCAGTTACTTGAGGGAGCATCGGGATCCGATCTGGCCAGATTACGGGCTGTGTCACAGGCTGAATCGGGAGCATGGTTGCACGCGCTGCCGTCACCTCATCTAGGCACTTTTCTGGACGATAACTCTTTGCGCGTGGCTCTGAGTCTGCGCCTGGGCTGCAAGGTGTGTGAACCTCATATTTGCACTTGCGGTTCTATGGTGGAGACCGATGGCCATCACGCACTGAGTTGTCGCCGAAGCATAGGGAGGTTTCCGCGTCACCATGCTCTCAATGACATAATTCGAAGAGCCTTCGTTTCAGCGGATGTCCCATGCGTGCTCGAGCCGCCCGGTCTCAGTAGGTCCGATGGTAAGAGACCGGATGGAATGACTCTGGTGCCGTGGAAGAACGGCAAGTGCCTCGTTTGGGACACTACTTGCGTCAGCACTGTCGCTCCCAGCCACCTCAGTCGTACCACCCTCTCCCCCGCGGCTGCTGCCGAAGACGCGGCATACAAAAAGCGGCAGAAGTACTCGACATTAGAGGCGCAGTACCTGTTCGTCCCGTTCGCGGTGGAGACGTTGGGCAGTTGGGGCGCAGATGCGAAGACTTTGACGCACGAGCTGGGCATCAGAATACGGAAAAAAACGGGTGACCCTCGTTCCTGCTCGTACCTAGAGCAAAGGTTGGCTATCGCAGTGCAGCGAGGCAACGCAGCCAGCGTAATGGGCACCTTTGCCCCGGGTACATTGGGAGGAGGGTTACTTGTTAACGATTAGATTTTGGTTATAGTTAGCTTAGTTTGTATTGTAAATAAGATCGTTTTTATATTAGTTAAGAAACAATTAAATTTATTAAAAAGTTCTGAGATTCTTCATACAAACATACATAATATTATAATCACGCTTGAGGGTCAATTGGCTATCAATTATTAGAATCCATAGACAAAATTGCGTACATTACTAGCTTAAACCTCCTCATTAAAATGAGTAAAATAACAAACGCAGCAATGTACATTGAAGTTGTCATCAATCGTAGTGAATGAGAATTAGCCAATAGGCCCTCTGGTTCTCGTACTAGTACTAATCCCGTAATTGTACTAATAAACATCTAACTTGTGTCAAAAAGCTTCTGTCTGTCTTCAAGATTTCTCTTGTATTTGGAATCGTCATCGAAATAGATTTGGGTGTGAAAGGTTCTTCTTAGGTTTAAAGAACTTTATTTCTCATACAAACTTTTGTTCATTTACAATGAGATTTACAAATATAATCTATAGTTAAAATTAGTTTTCTGGCACGGCACGCACTCTTATTACTATTACAGTTGATTTTCAACATATTTCTTTAATTTACTCCTAAATAAACTAAGGCTTTCACATTCTCGAATATCACTGGTTAAAGAGTTATACAACTGTACACCTTCAAATAATATCGACTTTTTACCATAGTTTGTCCGCGTCTGTATTTTAGCTAACTGTTTATTTTTATTTTTGTTACGTAAACCGGGGGTAAGTGTGAGTTCTGTGAATGTGACATTTGAATGAATGGATTTAGTTATTATGTTTTTTATTAGTAAGCATGTATTATATGTGTATAGTTGTGTTAAGTTATAAAGTTTAGTTTTTTTGTAGATTTCCTTAGAGGACATCAAATATGGGAAATGGAATAGTATTTTAATTATTTTATTTTGTGTTCTTTGTAGTGGACTTAAATTTGTTTTAGAAGCCGATCCCCATATTTCAATTAAATATTCAATGTGTGATCTTACCAAAGAGTTGTAAATTATCAGGCGTACCTTTTGTGGAATACAATGCGCTACTTTACGCAGTGCACCTAGGGTTGACATTAGCTTGGATCGTACGTGCTCGATGTGTCCTTTCCATGTCAGTTTATCGTCAATCCAAAGTCCGAGATATTTTTCTTTGTATGATCGTTGTATTAAGGCCGTGTTTATGGTAAGAGGAGCAAATTCTGGGATTTTTTTATTTTTTGCGGCAAAAAGCATGTATTTGGTTTTAGAGGTATTTATAGTAAGTAAATTATATGAAAGCCATTCATTAAGTAAATTGAGGTCTTTTTGAGCCTCAGATATAATATCGTGGATAGACTGACCAAAGTAAAAAAGACATGTGTCATCGGCGTACAGTGTGAGGTTTCCGGTAAGTCCTATAGTATTTATATTGTTAATGTAAATCAAAAACATTAAGGGGCCTAAAATAGATCCTTGAGGAATACCAAAATTGACGTTTCTGGGTGAACTTTTGAAATTTTCGATTTTAAAAATTTGTTGACGATTTTGTAGATATGAAGTGAACATTTTTAAAGCATTTCCCGAGATTCCTATATTTTTAAATTTTTGAATTAGTTTCGTGTGGCTGACTGTATCGAATGCTTTTTTTAAATCAATGAAAACCCCGACCGCTATGTTTTTTTTATCAATATTTAATTTAATTTTGGTGACTAAGTCATTTGCAGCCGAAAGTGTACTCGATTTCGAACGAAATCCATATTGTTGTTCTATTAAAAAGTTTTTTTCAGTCAGGTATTCACTTAATCGGTCATGTAAGATTCGTTCAAATATCTTTGAGATTATAGGAAGCACTGATATGGGCCTATAGTTACTCGGGTTTGTTTTTTCCCCTGATTTATAAATTGGACTAACTTTTGCAATTTTAAGTGACGATGGAAAAGTACCTGCAACTAAACACATATTTATACAGTTAGTCAGTCTCTCCAGAATAATATCTTTAAGAGATTTTATGGTTTTAGTACTTAGACCATCGATTCCCGTGCTAGTGTTTGAGTCTAGGTTATCGATAATTTTTGAAACCTCATCTGTACTACACGGCCTTAATTCATCAAGTAATGTGTTATGTGTGTAAGTGTCATCGTACATGAGTGTGTTACCTGTGTCAATGTGGTATTTATTAGGGATATTGTTAGCTAAGTCTGCCCCGATTGAAGTAAAAAATGTGTTGAAAATTTCGCATATCTCGTTACCTTCTGTGACAATATCGGAGTTCGACATTAGTTTTGGAGGTGCACAGTTTTCTTTCACTTTATTTCTAGCTAGTTCGTTTATAACTTCCCACGTTTTCTTTGAGTCGCCATTACAGTCTTGAAATAATTTATAATAGTAAGTCTTTTTTTGTGTTTTAACCATTAAGTCAACTCTTTCTTGTTCTTCAGTAAACTTCTTTTTTATATCCTTATTTTCCAAATCAGATTTTAATTGTTGCCATAGAACATTTCTCGTATTTATCGATTCAAGTATTTCTTTATTTACCCAGTCATTCTGAGGGAGATTTAAAATTTTATTCTTTTCTATTCTGTTATTTGATACATGTTTTAAAATAAAATTTTCGAAGTAGTCATAATCATCATTCTCATTGGAGTAATTTGCGTCAGTTACAGATTGACGAAGACCAGTGTAATCAATTGCGGTATATCGTACTTTCTTATTTTCAGTTGGGGCTAATTTTGATATTTCAAAAAATATTTGTTTGTGATCCGATAGTGATGATTCTATTATTGACATACTGAACGAGTGGTTTTCGACATTTGTATAAACGTGGTCGAGAATTGTTGCAGTACTACTTGTATCTCGAGTGGAATGCATTTTGTCTATTTTATTTATTATAGTATATCCAGTTTCTGTTATATCTTCTTTGTATTGCTTAGTATGTCTGTGTTTGCTAAGTAGATCGACGTTAAAATCGCCAAATACTATTGCTCTTCGCCTACTTTCCAGTTGTTCCGTAAATATGTCCATAAATTTGTTTATATTTGTTTCTCCCGGTTTATAGATGCCTCCAATATTTAATGATAGTTTATCTATATGTATCCATAGGTAGTGATTTCCGTTTTCGAATAAATTTTCTGTGACTTCATATTTTATACTATTGTGGACAAATATGGAAACTCCTCCTCCTTTACTGTTTGGTCTAAAGTTGTAAATATGTGTATAGTTTGGCAGTTCATACAATTTCGCGTCTTCGTCCGATGTAATCCAAGTCTCAGTGAAGATCATTACGTGAATGGTGCTTGGTACAGCTTTCAAAATGCATTTTATCTCGTCAAATTTACCGGATGTTCGTATACTTCGTAAGTTGGCATAGAAAAATCTTAATGATGATGAAGTGGTAAGTAAGTCGTCATATTTTTGTAGTAAATAGTAGTTTAGTTTCTTAGTCTTTTCCTTATAGTAAGTGATACTTCGTGTAGTTTTCATACTTAGTTTTTTTTATCATCTTTGTTTTGTATGATCATGGGGGTGCCTTTTATATACTTGATAGAAAGGTCTAACTCGCCGTTTTCTTCACGAGACTTAAGTTCGTCTTTTAAATTCTGTAGGTATTGTGTCTGAGTCGGGGTTTTGTCGGAATAGATTCTGATGTTCTCGGTCAATTTTGATCTGTTTCGCATTAAAATTTTTGGTGTATCAGTTTCATTGAAGTAAATTTTGAGGGGGCGATTTTTCCCCGGGGTGTATCTTCCAAGTCTCATGCATTTTAATGGTTTCGGGCACTTCTCGTATATGGATGTTATAATATTCATTGTATCGGCTTCGTCTTGTTGTCGTCTTAAGATGGTATTTTTAGTTACTCGCTCGGCTATTCCTACAATTACAATGTTCTTCTCGCGATCACAGCGGTCCTTAATCTCAGAGAATAAGTTTTCATGGCGTACAATCGATCCTTGCGAGGAAGATTTTTCATTGCTCAGTTGGGATTTTAAGTCCGAAATTTCTTTTTCCATATCTTGCAATTTAAGTTGGGTTTTATTATTATCTATCTTTACATTTTTAATTTCATCTTTGATTTCTTGAAATTGTGTTGATAATTTTTCTGTAACTAATTTTATCGTTTTAATCTCTTCTTTAATTTCCGTAAATTGATGTGTTATGTTAGACATACTCGCGTTTTGAGTTTTCGCGAAGTCCTCCAAAAATTTCATTATGTCTGTACGGAAAATATTAAAGTCTTTTTTATAGTCTTCTGTTTCACCGCGGTCTTTCCTTTTCCGTGTGTTAAAAATTGTATGGTAAGTTTCCTCTACTCCTACACTAGATATATCAGGAGCGGACCCGCTAGCGCCTCCGCTGCCGCTTATTAACTTAGCCGCACCGCGCGGCGGAGTTCGCTGTGTATTCATAGTTACTGCACAAAATTGTACGATGAGTGATGAGATATAGGTGGTTATGGCCGTAGCGCTGTGTCGCCGATGCGCGTCAACGGGTGTGAGTGAAAGGAAAAATACTTGCAGCCGTCCTTTTTTGTCCCTCGGTGAATCATGCGCTCGCGCTGCAGCACTCCGCGTATGCCGAAAGGTCTTATGCGCCTGCACTGGTTTATTTAATTTTGACTTTTGATATTTAGAGCATAAGTTATATTTTTATCTGTTAATGTTTTATTAAAATGTAGTAGAAATTAGGAGTAACAATGCACACGTCCGTACGCGACCACTGCCAGAGTGGGTTTTCCACCTTTTTTTTGGCACTTTTGGGCACCTTTGCCCCGGGTACATTGGGAGGAGGGTTACTTGTTAACGATTAGATTTAGGTTATAGTTAGCTTAGTTTGTATTGTAAATAAGATCGTTTTTATATTAGTTAAGAAACAATTAAATTTATTAAAAAGTTCTGAGATTCTTCATACAAACATACATAATATTATAATCACGCTTGAGGGTCAATTGGCTATCAATTATTAGAATCCATAGACAAAATTGCGTACATTACTAGCTTAAACCTCCTCATTAAAATGAGTAAAATAACAAACGCAGCAATGTACATTGAAGTTGTCATCAATCGTAGTGAATGAGAATTAGCCAATAGGCCCTCTGGTTCTCGTACTAGTACTAATCCCGTAATTGTACTAATAAACATCTAACTTGTGTCAAAAAGCTTCTGTCTGTCTTCAAGATTTCTCTTGTATTTGGAATCGTCATCGAAATAGATTTGGGTGTGAAAGGTTCTTCTTCATAGACCTACCTACTGAATATTGGCTTCCTGAACATGAACGCGCCACAGTGCGCTGCACAGTGCTGTGCTTCGGAAGGAGGGCACTGTAGCTAGTGAAATTACTGGTCTAAAGAATCTTAACATCTTATGACTCTTGAGTAAGAAGCGTTGGTGCAGTGCACCTAGAATTGCACATCATTGTGAAATTCTGGGTAGCACTGTATCAGTACAGTGCTATGTGCAGCGATATCTCTTAACATCAGGAGAGCGT
This sequence comes from Hemithea aestivaria, assembly GCA_947507615.1. Classification (NCBI taxonomy): domain Eukaryota; kingdom Metazoa; phylum Arthropoda; class Insecta; order Lepidoptera; family Geometridae; genus Hemithea; species Hemithea aestivaria. The sequence goes on along the minus strand of OX382344.1, from coordinate 7,009,250 downwards.
CTTGCTCGTCTTCTTACTTCTCCACATAAAAAAAGTTCCCAGCTCGGGGCCTTCTTTTGCCAAGACTCAGCTTGAAGCGCTTTCAGAGCATATTTCAGAGTTACCTGAGTGAATAGAACTACGCAGTGGTTTGTTGCCTATGCCGCACCGCTATCCCATTTGACAATAGAATTGTTCAAATTGTTTTTTTTTTGTTTTTTCGTGTGTATCTATCTTTTTTTACTGTCAATAAATTGCTTTTATTTTATTTTTAAATACATGTTATTTTTGTTTCAGTGCCTCCACATCAGCTAATACTGTACGACAAGTCGGGTCGCGACGTCTCAGGCGTCGTCGGGCCTCTAGAGGAGGGCAACGAGCTCGTCCTAGTCTGCGAAGTTAGAGGAGGTATGAATCGTATATAATACTAGCTTACGCTCGCGGCTTTACCCGCGTGGCAAAATCCTTTCTTAGCGGAGCTCTACGACATAAAACCTATCTGTGTGCCAAATTTCAATATAATCCGTTCAGAGGTTTAGTCTGTGCGTTCATAGATCAGTTAGTCAATCAGTCACTCTTTCCTTTTATGTATTCAGACTAGCGTTTACTCACAGCGTCACCTGCATGAAAATCTTTTCTTTGAGGAGATCAGTACCTCAAAACCATTAAAACGAGTATGTATTCCGAATTCCAACCCAATCCGTTTAGCAGTTTGAACAGCAAATTGAGCTGATTACCTAATCAGTAAATTAGACATATATATTTAGATAAAAGAAATATGTAGACGAAATCACATTGCAGATGCAGCACTCTTTCAATCACCATAATGTACTTTCATGAAAATGCGTAACTGAATTCTACACGATGTATTCCCGTGATTACTAAATAAAGTCTTCATGGCCTCATCTATTCTCACCAAAACATTTTCCTTACATCAAATTTCAAATTAAAAATACATTAGGGCTTTTAGCACATGTCTACTTACATGAAAGCATTAGCAATGAGCCGCAGTAGTTCCGCCATGACTTAACATTCTTTCGTGACTCGTGACCAAGCGTATTTTTAACGCGAAAAAACTACCGCGGAAGTATGTCCAGCGGTTTAGTAGATAGGTCAATGCTTAAATTTAACATTGACCACGGAACCAAAAAAGGTCTTTTACGTTTAATATTTATATCTAAGGACCTGTGTCTTTCGTCCCTTTCCCTTCGGTACAACCATAAATATTTATCACCATTTCTTTAAATACGAGCATCCTGAACCGAAAATATCCCGCGGGCAGAAATACGGATATAAAATACGATATACACATTACTTTATTTTATAGTTCAGGTCTACCTTTCCCTCGACCTCTATTCTAAGTCTCCGATGTTAGAGGCCTTAAAAGTAACAAGGAAAACATGACAGAAAAAATAAAAGTTATACCTCTATCGAATTTTGTGCCTACAGAGAAAAACGTTTGTAGGCATTACATTGGCGTTAGACAGTTTCCCTCTCCTGAGAGCCGTATACGAAACTTTGAATACGGTTACATGTGAAGGTAAGCCCAAATATCTCTTTTATGAATTTGATCGCTGAAATATTGCCAGTGACATGAAATAAAGCCTGTCCGCGAGCATGTCTGTTTTGTTCCCCGTCAAAGGGTTTCTGTGCAAGATTTCAGAACAAAGACCTATTTTGGTTGTTCAAATATAACTGAATAAGGTCTATGGATTGAATTATTCACAAGTCTAATAAGTGAGACGTACCTATCTTGTTATCATTACGTATAATTCGTTCCTAATTAATTACATCATCCTCGACATTTTAACATTTCGTGGAACTGGTAACTTTTAATTTCATTAAAAGTTGATATTAATGCGAACGAGCTTATATCATTAATACGTTCCCATCCTACGTAATGTAATATGTATGAAACGCGGCATACTTCGTGTGTTAATCGTGTCACTAACCAAATTGGTTTACTATAAGTACGCATATCGGATAAATACGCATTGGCACAGCCTTATCCCCCTAACTGGGAGATGAGAAATTAAAGCGATTACTTTGATATATCGCCCTTAAAGTTATCGATAAGTCAGGCTGAGAGAGATCGGTTCGGAATGGCACCACTGTAAAGTTATTCATCGCTTCAAGATAGTGGAACCGAGGACGAGGATCACAACTCAAACACAAAATTAGACGTTCCTCAACAGTATTTCAAAGTTTATACTAAGTTTAAATTATCAACGGTCATTTCTCGTGACGTGACGGTCAAAATTACTTTGGAAATTGCTTTGAGAAACAGTTGGTATTTTTACAAAAATACCAACAGGTCTTAACACTTCAGAGCTGTTAAAGATTCTAATGATTGTTATATAAAATAGGTAGCCATTTTACGAAATATCATAAACAAAGAAATACGCAGCAAGAAAAATGTTTTAAAATGTAGGCATGTTCATGAAAATATCAGTTAAATTTTCAATAAAATGAATCTTTTAAATTAACGGATTTTAATGCCGTTTTCAGCAATAAGTGATTCAAGGGAAAGGTTAACAAGTATAACACGTGCAAAGTCGGGACGGATTGCTAGTTTAATCTAAGTTGAAAAAGTACTTGACGTCTGCAGTTGACTCCGCAATCTTCGGACAGGTTTTGATTCTGTTTACAAAATAGTATCACGGCTGTCCAAAGTTGCAAGCCTTGAATAAACCGCCACTAATCCTCCGAAGCGCTTAATGTTTCGAGTTGGAATTATGCATAGCCCGAGGGATTAGCGGGTTGTCATCCCGTGTCTCGCTCGACGACTTTGCTAGATCATTTTCATGGTCCAATGTCCGGACAAATAGCTGACTTACCTAAAGATGAGTATAGATTGGATTACAATGTAATGTAAAATAAATAAAAAAACAAAACGGTCGAATTTGTCCGAATTGTTCAACCTTGAGATATTCTCAACAATATTAGACGTGAGTTGTGTCGTTTTGTTATTTTAGTTATGGAGAACATTCGCCGTAGTTTTTAAAATTGTAATGAAATGTTAAGATTTTAAACTCGTCACGTTGTGGCTCCGAAATCAAGCCAATAAGGCTTCTTGTGAATTTCGCGGTAAATTCACAATATAAAGAAGCATCCATAAAAAGAGTGCTGACTTATTACTTATCTACCCTCTCATTACGCAGCTTTTTCATAAATTTGCAGTCAAAGTATGGAGCGAGCTTAATTTATTGTACAATACTCGAAAAAGCTGTTTTATATAGGTAACATTTCCAGCCATATTATGTCCGAGATTTGATTTCATAAAAAAAAATTCAAATGATATTATATTTTATTGCTTTTTTAAAATAATGGGATAATATGGTTGTAGTAAAATGTTATATGTAAACGCACTAGTCTATACTCAGCTTAAAAGGAACGCTTTTTGCCCGAAGCCCTATCGCTTACTTTGTAGTACATCTTACGAGTGAGTTGCTTTTTGTTTGGATCACATAAAGGTTTTATTTCCGTGTTTGGACATCACCCTTTTAGTGCAAAGTGACTGAAATGTTTTCCGCTCTGATTTTATACATAAGGTAACATCTTCTTTTGTCCTTTAGTCACTATCTCTAACATGACGTCATGAACTGCTGTGAGATTTTACATTTATAAGCGTTAATTTTAGTTTATGAAATTGGTGTATAAGATTTTGTGAGTACTTAAGAGGAAATAGTGACTGACTGACTGATCTATCAACGCACTGTTCAAACCACTGAACAGATTAAAAATAAATAAATATTTCAGGACAATTCCCTAACCCAATACTAAGCAACTTAATGCTTGTATTATGGTGATTAGGATAACGGATATAATACTTATTATAGTTTTCTTTTGTAAATACATACTTATAATAGATATTGAAAACCACCCAGACCAGAAACAAATACCTACTGATCACACAAATATTTGCCTCATGCGGGAATCGAACCCGCAACCTTCTGCGTTGCAAGTGAGTATTAGCGCGCGTTAGATTAGATTAGAACGTGAAACACTATTATTTTATGACATAGATTTTCGCTAAGAAATATGTCTCTATACGGGCAAAGCCATGAGTATAAGCTAGTTAAAAATAAACCTAAAATTTCGTATGTCATAATATTATGTATTCAAGATTTTGATGTTTAATACTTTTTTTCTAATAACCTAACGCGAATAATTAATTAATGCCTTCCATTAACTTGTTTTACAAAATAATATGGGCGCACATGTCTATTTTTCAGTTGAAATTATTTGATATTATTATTTCACATCTTTTTTTTTTCTAATATATAAACATGAATCAAACATTTTTCATTTTTTTTTTAACGAATAATAATGTATTTTTCATAGCATTTTCTGTTCAGTGGTATCTGTCTTATTACATAGTCTATGTCAGAAAGCCAAAATAGCAACCAAGCCCTCAATGGACCACTTTAAAATTTAATACGCGATAATGGAAGTATCCAATTTATTTCAAAGTCCCAAACTAAAAATGGATGCGGAAAAACGTTACTGAATGAATTTTAAGTAGACTTTCTATTTACTTTCGCTTCGAATTATTTATATTGGCAGGAATGAATACAAAATTATGTTAAATCAATAATTACGTTGATTTAGAAATTTTATTTTTTCTCGGGCAACAAGTGGCCGTAGATCTACGTATCGTATACCTATGATAAAAATTTCAACTCGATAACTCTACGCATTCTGGAGTTAAAGAGTCTTGACAGACAGACCCGCGGTCGCACGAGTGATCCTGTAAGGTTTTTTTCCATTTTTAGGTACGAAGGCAAAACAAAAACCTAAAAAGGAGACGATCCGGACAAATGCTACGTGTAAATACTTATAATATGCTTGCGTTGCATTATTATGCACGAGCAAGGCGGCTTACTATGGTTGCCTCATATATCTTTATCAAGCTTAGTCCAGTAGTTATTTTCTTTCCTGAGCAGGTACAGTATAAAACAGATTCACTTCACCCGCCAACTTCTTGAAAACTAATCAACAAAGTTAACACGAGTACGAACACAAATAGACGCTAAAGTGTGAAAGAGAAATAATACAAAAGTTACCTCACCTTTGTTATTATGTCAAAGTCGTTACAGCTAATATAAGTTTAGGCTTGTCTTTGCTGGTGATTTTAGAGCTTATTTAATGTTCTTGGAGGAGATAGAATAAGATAACTTTGAATACTGGCTGAGCTCAGCGGTTTTATCTATTGAGACGTAGTCTATGTACTGCCCTTTTGCAACGTATTATTCCGTATTATTCGTCGTTATTTGGAACACTTTGCCGGCATCCGTGTTTCCTGAGCGGTACAACTTGTGTATCTTCAAGGCACGAGTGAATAGGTACCTTTCTAGGCATCATATGTGATCCATCGGCGACCGCATTTTCACTTTCCATCAGGTGGGATGTGGTCAAACGTAGGCCTATGTATTTTGTATTAAAAAAAAAAGTATTATGTCAAAACATTTACCTATATATACTACATCAAATTTGAGCTTAATTGGTTCAGCCGTTTAGGCGTGAAGAGGTAACAAGCATGTCTCTTAAGTTTCGCATTTATTAGAAGAATATTAATATGTATAAAATTAAGATTAGATTAGATAACATTTTATTAATACAACTTACAAGAACTTAGAACTAAATACAATTTGTACAAATGTAAACAATTACCATTTCACTTATTTTATGATATTCTTTCTATTTTAAAAAATTAAACTCCATACGTATAACTCCCAATACCGTTCTTAAAACTTATCCAAATAAAATTATGAAATACGACACGATACTTTCCTTCCAAAAAAGGACGTGGATTTAAAGTAAATTATAAACTTCCATGAATCTCGAGCCACGTCGAAATACCTTTTAGATGCTCTCAACAGACCACTTTACGCTATATTTAAAAAGTTAATGATGCGGATCCTGTTAGATGTTACGCTGAAAATCATGACGGAAATCTTGAAATTTGGAGAGTGGAAGAAATTTCTCATTATACAAAATACAGGGCCAATTTTGACAAACAATAATAGCCATGTCGGCGGCTGTTCTTTGGGGAGTTGGTTGAACAAGTAACAAGTTTGTTGGAATAAGTGACGTGGAATGATCAATATTGCTAAGGCCTTAGACGACGTGTCTTACAGAGTATCAGCTTCTAAATATAAAGCGGTTACAGAGTGATACGTATTTTATTGTGGGAATGAAACATTCATTTCACATAATATTAAAAGTAACAATATACTAGACTAGATTAACCCAACTAAAAAAACATGTTAAAAAAGATACTTTTAAATGAATTATTTAAAAGTGACAAAAAAGTAGTAAAAGCTTTAAAAATAACTATGAACATATAATCAAATAAATCGAAAAAGTTAATTTAAATAACATTGCTATAATACTTACAGGAGATTCCAAACCGTAAAACTAAATTATCTAACTAGATGTCAGGTATTTATGTGTGAAGGTATAACAAACATCCTATGTTTGCGATTTTTGCAATCGCTGTTGCAAGTCTCGTATAGGCTTGTTCAGTCATCAAAAGAAGTGCCGGACACTAACTTGACGCTACTTAGATCATCTTATGTTATAATATGATGTTACAAGGCCTATGATGATGAAGATCTATAGAAACTTTCGGATTTATAATAATGGCAGGAAGAAGGAAATAGGATATAAAATTTGAATGGGTACGTTTTAACTGCTAAAAGAATTTCATACATTTTTAATAGAAAGCAAAGGTAGTTAAACTTAATGTTAGAGCTTCGATACTGATATAATGATAAGTACAGTGCAACCGAGACGAGCCCGCGATAACGTAATTACTGCCTCGCCCAAGTCGCGGCCGAAACTTGGCCAGACCTCCTACACCATTCCATTTACCTAGTTATCTTGTGAGACATTCCATACTGTTCCCATTCTTCGGATTACTAATACTGAAGACATTAGACCCCTTCCACACTACATCTGATCCAAGTCCTATCGGAATCCGTTAAATTAACGGTCTAGTGATAGTTGTAGAAAATTTTTATTAGTATCTTACGCATGAAATTAAACATATTAATCATCACATATTTATACATAAGTATAAAACAAAGTCGCATCCCGAGTCTGTCTGTCTCTGTGTATGCTTAAATCTTTCAAACTACTCTCTTTCGTTGTCCAAAATATAAAATTTTCTCGCAGCAAGCTACTCCCGCTATTTTAAGGCAGATTTTTTTTTTACTACCGCTCGAAGCAAGTTATCTGCACTCTTTTCGTTGCCAAAAATATAAAATTTCTCGGCGCTCGCAGCAGGCTGCTCGCGCTATTTTAAGGAAGAATATTTTAACTTTCCTACCGCTCGGAGCTAGTTAATCGCATTGTTTTTGTTGTCAAAAATATAAAATTTTCTCGGCGCTCGCAACAAGCTGCTCGCGCTATTTTAAGGAAGAATATTTTACCCTTCCTACCGTTCGGAGCAAGTTAATCGCACTTTTTTTGTTGTCAAAATATAAAATATGTAATCGTGCTATTATTATTAGGAAGTATATTTTTGTGCGAGCTGAAAGCAAAGCATGGCGCACCTTAAATAGGGTACATATGCTCTATTCAATAAAAAAATTTTTATCCGTCCTTGCTTGCCCCCCCCCTGGACCAGAAGCTGGGTACGCCCATGGGTCCACTAATATTATAGTATAAGTTAACCACACCACCATAATTGTGATTGGTCAAGAATACAGTCTTCATAAACTTCATAAGTCTATCGAGATAATATTTCATCCCGATTTTTGATATAACATCGACATCGCATAAAGATCACCCATCTAAATATATAAAGGCGAAGTAGCAGGCACGCCAGCTACAGGCATGCTTGTTAGTGTTCCACTACCTGATCTCCCAGATCTGGTTACATTTGCTAGTTAAACTGACATGTTATTCAGCGTATACATTTTCTAGCATGCTAGTGTGGCAGCTACTATCAAATCGCCGTCCCCAGCGAACAAACGTATTACCCGATTTGTCTAGTTTTTGCTTTTATTTCATATTCGAATTCTAGAGGTCCAAATACATGTACTAAATTTTTTTTAATTTTTCTTGTAATAAATAGAAAAGTTAAGCATCTTAAAAGTTCTGGTTTCTGGAACAAAAGCTACTGAAGAAAAATAGGTTTTTATTTTTCCTATAAAGTTGAGTTTTTGCAGTTAACCGTTTATTCGCCGGGGACGACGAAATGTATTCCCCGCCTTGACTGACAAGTCAGCTAACCTTAACAATTAGGAATGACTAAGCATTAAACAACCTATTCCACGGTCGTAACTAGTAACCTACATTACTGTTTAATAGTAGGTCCTAAATTATATCAGTTAGAAGTAGCACAAAAATAGATCAACCGGGTTTCGAGTATCAATAAGTTATGGGTTAGTTATACGACTATCTCCAATTTAACGATCGGGACCCAACAAGGTCAAGTTCAAAAGTTTTACAACCGTCCTAATCTAGATTTAAGGCCGTCATTCATTACATCAATGTCATTCCATATCAACATCAATATCATCAACATCATCGGAAATTATACATGAAATCAGCGCCAATGGCCACTCCAATTTGACTCATTGTTTAGCAAAGAATTGAGTTTCTGATATGCATTGAACGGTAAAACTATTCATTCGTAGAGAACTATATAACAATTTTATTCATAGAGAAGAGTGCGATGAGTGGACTACGAATGGTAGACTCGTCATAGACTTATGACATTATACTACGTTTTCTTATGATCAAATTTTACTGTTTTCGTTTTACTGTTAAATTTTAATGTAATGAACCAATCAAGAACTCAAAATTCTTTACTTGGATGCGAATCGAATCGGAGTGACATTGGCGTCGAGTTGATGTAATGGGCTAAGGCCGCTCTCCTACGCTAGTTCATTCATCAAAATAAGCATTTTGTTTCTATGTAATGGATTTAAGGTACCCACGTCACGCAACGTGTTTGATTGTTCCGAGATAACATTAAGGTTATGTTTTGGTGTTCCAATTTGTACCGCTTGGTGAATATTTTGGTACAAATTGAATTTGTAGATGAAGAAATTCGACGAATTCCCTAGAGACTAGTAAATTGTGATGAGTAGATTGATAATACGGTGAAAATAAATGTGCTGTCAACTGCCTGTTTTTACATGCTGTAATTTTTATCATCATCTTCTATCTAAACAAAAAAAAAAAGAGTGACAGATTGACTGACTGTTCTCTCCTGACTGACTATCTGACTGACCTCTGGACGAATTTTATTGAAATTAGGAACACAGATTTTATCGTAGAAAATTTGTCGTAGACCACCTCCACTAAGAAAAGACTTAAACAACAAACTTGTGCAAACATTACTGTGCTCCGGTAGGAGGGCACTGTAGCTAGTGAAATTACTGGGTTACCGGGGGTAGACTTCCTTTGCAGGAGGTCGTCTAGGTGGGTACCCCAACAGTGCCAGTTATTCTACCGCCTGAGCAGTGATGTGCAAACATTACTGTGCTCCGGTAGGAGGGCACTGTAGCTAGTGAAATTACTGGGCTAAAGAGTCTTAACATCTTATGACTCTTGAGTAAGAAGCGTTGGTGCAGTGCTCCTAGAATTTCACATAATTGTGAAATCCTAGGTAGCGCTGTAGCGTATATTGAAACCCTACCTCTATTCAGCACCGCGACCGAACTGAGATGCGGGAGCCTTTATGTGCATTCATTCTCTAATTGCAACTTTAATCCCTTTCGCTATTCAGATCGACCGATCTGAACTCGGGGATTGATTCCAGGGTAATATTTAAATCTGTTTGATGAAAACGCTTGTTGTCGTATGTTTGCTTAGATCTTTAAAACTACGCAACGGAATTTGATTGTGATTCAAGAAAGTTTATGCATTACTAGTGGACCTGCGCGCACTTTGTAGCGCGTAAAACAGTCTACAAATACTACATACCTTTAGTCATTCAAGAGAGGAGACAAGACAAGACATGAGACGAGTCAAAACAAGAGACGAGACAAGACAAGAGACAGGACAAGAGACACGAAGGAAAAAAAGGACATGCGACAGGACAAGAGACAAGACAAGAGGCAAGACTGAGTTTAAAAAAGAAAAAAATATATTGCAAAATCTGTACTATAGGTATATTTATACGAGTAGGTATATACCATATTCCATATTAAGTATATCAGTAATAAAAACAAATAAAAGTTTATAGAATAATTATATTTTCGTATTTATTTATTACATTTCCTTAACAATTCGTCAACGTCTCATTCAGTATTCAGAACTAAAATTAGTAGCAAAGAAACACTAAACATTGGTCGATCTGAATAGCGGAAGGGATTAAAGTCGCAATTAGAGAATGAATGCACGTAAAGGCTCCCGCAGCTCAGATCGGTCGCGGTGCTGAATAGCGGAAGGGATTAAAGTCGCATTTTGAGAATTCACGTATGGAAAAGCTCCCGCATCTCAGTTCGGTCGCGGTGCTGAATAGAGGTAGGGTTTCAATATACGCAGCGCTGTACTGATTATGGGCAGCCGTTATCTCTTAACATCAGGAGAGCGTCTTTCTCGTCTTCTACTTCAACACATAAAAAAAAAACTTACTAGAACTTACTTGAACTTCTGCACACGGTCACAGCCGCAAGTATAAGCTAGTTTAATATAAACTGATATAGGTACTGATATAGGTATAATAATCAAACTCTGAATAATACAAAAGGAAAGAGTGACAGTCTGGTCTGTCGTGGCTCAGCTACTACTAAACTATTCAGTTGAACTTTAGCATAGAAACCTCGATGATAGAAACAGACGAATGTTGTGACGTAACTCTCCCAAAACAACTATGTAAAATTGATGCTAGTCTCTTTCATCATTTAAGGTTATTTTGGCTTTTCTCCCGTAAAGAAATGCTTTATTATGTTGATTTCATACTAGCTGCGCCCAGTGGTTTTACCCGCAATACTTATGTAGCCTATGTGTTATTCCAGGATCTAAGCTAGCTTTATACAATTTCAGCTCAATCGGTACACCCGATTAGGCGTGAAAGAGTAACAAACATTCAGACATCTAGACATCCAGACATCCATTCTTACAAACTTTCACGTTTATTATATTAGTAAAATATTTTACTAAGTGTACCCTAATAATATTTTAATTTCAACTCAATTATTCCACTCGTTCCCAAGTAAAAGGACTTGACGGACGGAAAAACGGACGCTGTAGTGATCTAATAAAGGTTTCGAATTTTAAAACCCTAAAAAGACTAGAATCTAAAAGGCAAAAGTATTTTTTTTATTCATATTATTGGTTAGCCTTTGACCACTCGCTTGATGTTATGTGACGATGCTGCTTCAGATGGTAGCAGACTAAACATAGCTAGCTTCATTTAACAACATACCGGAACACCGGTCATAATGACCGCTTGGCGACACGGTTTTGTCCAGTGTGTAGTAACTAGCCACGGCTGAAGTCTATGCCTTTCCACCGCCTGAGCAGTGATGTGCAAACATTACTGTGCTCCGGTAGGAGGGCACTGTAGCTAGTGAAATTACTGGGCTAAAGAGTCTTAACATCTTATGACTCTTAAGTAAGAAGCGTTGGTGCAGTGCTTCTAGAATTTCACATCATTGTGAAATTCTAAATAGCACTGTACTGATTATGGGCAGCTTTATCTCTTAACATCAGGAGAGCGTCTTGCTCGTCTTCTACTTCATCACATAAAAAAAAGAGATGTGCTATGCTACGTGGCTATGTATGCGTTTGAAATTCACCAATCGTATTCATTGGTGCACATAGCTAGCACTAATGGAAAAAGTTTTAGCTAAGCTCTGTTTTTGTATGGAAGGATGCGTGCTACGGATGCGTGCTACGAATGCGTGCTCTGGATGCGTGCTACGGATGTGTGCTATGGATGCGTGCTATGGATGTGTATTGTGTTTTGCCGCCGCCGCCGTCGCGCTCATAATATGGCAAAGCGATGTTAGCTACGCATTTTCCTCCCACAGCTACATAGCTTAGTTGTAGTAGAAACGGTCACATGGGTTCGTAGCGCAGCTTTAACTTCTTTGAAGCATAGCTGCGTAGCACAGCTCTGTTGGAAAGGCACCCTAAACCTAGAAGGCGGGATAAATACCTCCCCCTCCCTTGTATTGTATTGTTTTTTTTTGTCACCAGGCAGACCAGCGCCCACAGTGATGTGGTTAATAGACGGCACGCCGGCGCCTCAGTACATCGGCGAGAAGACTGACACACACGTGGTGGTGAACAGGCTGGAACTGCCCCACGTGAAGAGGAGCCATCTCAACACCACCTTCAAGTGTCGAGCTTCCAACACTAACCTCGTCAGCCCGCAGGAGAAGACTGTTAGGCTTGAGTTAAACTGTGAGTTGACAATTTATGTGTTAATTTTCAGCCCAACGCATGTAATGTTTAGTATATAATGTCCAGTACAGGTGGCTGAAAAGTAGCCAATGTGTTAATCCTTGGTCTAAGCTATCTACATTCCAAAAGTAAGCTCAATTAGTTCAGCCGTTTAGGAATGAAAAAGTTACAAACGCACTCGTTTCATATTAGTTTTTTTTAATAATAAGTACCTAGCAGTTTTAATATTACGAGTAAATGTCGTGTTGTGCGGAGAAAAATATGTTAAAATTAAGTGGTTAACAAGGCCTGTAGACGTCTGTAACAACAGTGGAGTTGCTGACCCGGTGTCGGTTAAGTAGACCGACAACACGCCCACCAGATAATGAGCCTATCCTTTGTAACTTCACTGAACATCATGCCGGTTATTATAATAATGATCGTTTGGCAACAAGGTTTTATGCGGGTGGTGGTAACTATTCACGGAAGAAGCCTACCAGCAGTAAATGAATGCAGCAATAATTAAAGTGAGGACAGAGATTCAAACTAGCTGATCCAGAACCACATCTGCTCAAACTCAAAATCATTTATTTAAATAGAGCACTTTTGCAAGTCAACCGCTACCGCTCGTTCGAATAGCACCTCCATAGAATATCTATGAGCACCTCTATGAAACTTGCATCACATAACCCCTTGGCCATTACCGCTTCAAAAGCTAAAATAAACAGTTTATTTTATAATGCTAACAAGTTAATTGGTTGCAGTGAAGCCCAACATGGTGGCGATACAGAACAAGCCGGCGACGTTATCATCGGAGCGATACGTCAGCCTGACGTGCGTGTCGGAAGGCAGCCGCCCGCCCGCGCACCTCTCCTGGTACAAGGATAACAGGAGGTTTAAGAGAGGGAAGGTAATGTATCAATGTTAACTAGATCAGTCTAACATAATATGTATACACCATATTATGTTTAGTAGTTTTAGTATATTAGTGTAGTGTTTAATTTGTTTACATTAAATATGTGGCAACATGCTGAGCTGCGACCGTTTCGTGGTCTTATGTTTTATTTTTTCTTTATTCGTACCTACTGTTTTTTTTCACCCGTAGTGTTTTTATTTTTTGTAACATTGCTGTATTTTACATGTATCTAAGATATTTGTACACGAATAAACGATTTCATTCATTAATTAATATGCACTTTTATTTGATGCCTTTGTAAAACATTGAATTTAAACCGATTCGACCGTTATAGGTGTAAAAGATTTATCTTAGGCTGATAAAATTTACCAAAAGAGGGCCTAATGGTTATCGTGCACTGGTATCTACCTATATAACTATGATATGACAAAAATAAAATGTTCTTAGTCATTAGGCAATAAAGTTAACAAGGCATTTTTAATAAGTATTACCACTGTACCACAAACTACTGTACTGACCCTACGAACATTTTATATTCACGGATTAGCCATCAGCGATTGCCAATGGGCAAGGTTTCCAGGTTTCAATATAACTGTAAGTGATAGAATCAACCTAGTTGTCTTCCCTGGTCTTATCAACTAATTTGAAATAGCGTCACAGACATTCCCTGATTGAAAAATGAAATAAAAAATAATACAACGATTACTCCCTTTGTCTCAGATATTATAAAAAAAAATTACAAAAGAAAATTACCTATACAAGTATGTCCATGCACCATGTCCATTAATAATAATAAACTAGGCACCATAACACGAGCATTGAGTAACTTTGCTAACAATTATATGGAGCTGTGTGTCTTACAATATTGTCAAAAAAGCTGGAGTTTCTCTACCGACCTAGTTATCTTCCCACGCCTTATTAACCAATTCGAACAAGTATAAGCAATGTCACAGACATTCCCCGAATTATAAGATTACGTTTAGTCCCTTTGTCTCAGATAACAGAAGCGGCGAACGAGACGTGGGTGAGCAGTCAGATTCAGTTCATGCCGCTGCCGGAAGACGACGGCGTTCAGATCAAGTGTCAGGCGGACAACAGCGCGCTGCCGGGACATAGCATCGAGGACTCGTTCAAACTAGACGTTGTCTGTAAGTTTCTGATAAACCACTGTAAAGTTGAACGGCACATTTATCCGAGCCGAACGCGCCGAAGGAATCGAATTTTGAATTCCGTGTCCTCATGAAACCTCGCACATTTCTCTGCGTAGAATCGGAAGAAGATTTCCTATACAAAGTCTAAAATTCGATTCTTTCGGCGCGTTCGGCTCGGATAGATTTCGTTCACCTTAAAACTGCGTCTGTCATCCAAACTAAATGCTCCTGAGATGTGTGACAACGAAATGCATTTTAAAGTAGTAACATTTTAGACAAGTATTATTGTGCTCCGTTTACCCAAATTAATTTGTATCTTTAGGTAGGTATATTTATCAAAAAATTGCATTTTAACAGTGGATAAACTTTACTAATATTATTATTAAAATAATTTAATCGAGGGTGAGGTGAGGACGGACTCTCCATGTCGTCACGCCTTGCTATAAAATGTTCCAGCCTAGTAGCATGCCTTGGCATCATTACTTTAGTATTATTTCGTCAATATAAAATATTATATTTCAAATATGTACAATTTTTATGTATTTCAATAATGTACATTTACTTGTTGCGTATGTTATAGACAAGTGTATTTTACAGTAGATCTGTTTTCAATAATACGAAAGCATAATATTTACGTGCTGTTTTCGAGAATCTGAAATAAAACACAAGAATAATAACGATATTATGTCTCAAACTTTCTTCGAGTTAAAATCTAGATAAAAGTTACTATAAATAGATAGTATATTCTAAGTATTTTCAGTGCTCTTTTTCTATTAAATTGTGCCTCAAATATTAACAAATGTTATTTTAGTAGGATGTTTACGCACAAACAGTCTCTGCGGTATAGACTCCCTCCTACGCAGGCAAAGCGTAGCGGGGTTTTAATATTTTGACAACCTTATTCATAATTAATAACTAAAAAGTGTAGGTCTATTTTGGTTAGTCTTTTTAGTTGTTTTAGCCTTTGACTATGATCTCCCCTGATCTCAAGTGACCATGCGGCCGAAGATGAGGATAATAAAAACCCCTACCTGGAAGATAAATCCCTCTCTGGCTTTACTGAACTTCGTGCTGGAACATGGTTGTAATGACAACTAGGTGTCACAGTATGTGGGTTGTAACTAGCCGACTAAAACTTACCAGCATTCCATCAAGTGAAAAAACTGCACATAATATTATTATAGTCATGAGCCATGATTTGAATTCTGTGATCCAGAATTCACATCTAGATCGACCATCACAGCTTTATAATAAAATGGCTTTCTTTATATCGCCAACAAATAGTCCTTTTTTGACCCCTTAGAAATATATATTTTATGATAAAAAATCTTAACTTAAGTGTGTAGGTATACCTACAACAATACAGTATTTTCATAACAAGACAGCTAAAGGTGTAACAACGTTCACGTAACTCAAATAACCAAAAAAATGAAACATTTCTCCGACGAAAAAATCTTGTTCAAACTTTTTCAGACACAATATTCATGAAATTTTCTCAAGTCCCTCATTTTTCTCGGAGGGGTCTCATTATAGAAATTGCAAGACATTGTACACACAGCGAACGTGTGAAGGCATTCCACTATCTGAACTCAAATCTATCTGTAAATTCCACCCGACGCTTCGAATAGCGCCATTCGCGCTGAAATTGGCAAGATGTCACGAAATATTAAGAAGTGGAATATTGCCGGCAGTTCATATTTATATATGAAAACGAGGTATTGTTTGTTCAAATCAAGCGCCCCGTCTCTAGCCCCGCTGCTATGACACAATTAGCGAAACTTCTTAATTCGACGAGTCGTTCGCTAAACGAATATTGCTTCAAAATAAGCAGCGAGAGAGCTCGGTATAACCAGTTCGCACATCTCTGACATCGTTACGTTTAATTATCGTTGCTATTTAAGCACTCTTCAGCACGTCTCCGGGGCTTATGACACGCGGCCCTTTCGTGAGACACTCTAAAACAATGACATTGTTATGAAGGAATTAAACAAATCTTTATGGCTCTCACATGAGATTTTACACTTAAAAAATTGAGACAAGCTGTCCCTGGGTTCATTAAAGTTACAGCCGGCCGGGTATTGTTTAACTTTTTAACTATCTTAACGAGCTCGGCTAGGTGACTTGGAAGTTTAAAGTTTTAGTTTCTTGGTCCTTTATAGTTAAAAGCTGTAATAGCTTTTGTAAATAAATCACTCGTCAACAAAGAGCGGCTGTTCTAATTTAAAAATAAAAAAGTATCTAAATTTTATATTCTACAGTTACTCAACCTATGCAGTTTATTTAATTCTTGACAGTAGGTGCAAAATCTTACAAGAAATCGTGTTGTAGACTTTTCGCTTTTGGTTGATAATTCAAAATCAAGATGTTGATCGAGTCTCTAAACGTTTAATATTTAAGATTTTACATTAATCTTTAAAGGATGTATTTATTTTTATTTTCCCTTTTTACTTCTTATCTTTTTAAGCTTATTTTATTGTACGCAAACGTGTGCAATAGAGAGATTTCTATTCTATTTCAATCTTAACAAAAACGTGTAAAACTGTTTAAACAAACGTTCATTCAGTAAATAGGCTTAATGCCTACAAAAAGTTATAATCAGCGACCATAAACAGAAACACTTTGTACATTCTTAATTAAAGGGCCATGATTATAACATGCGTCGCCTTATTCTAATTAAGTTTAATTTGCTGCGCAATCTTGAAGGTTCATTATAAATTTCTACACGTTTTACCTGATTTACGGCTACATACGAGTATATAGGTACACATGTAGCTTTAATAATAATTTAAGTGCTGAAGCATGTGCTGCATATACTGATTGAATAGTAAATCACTTAGAATCTTGAAACGGGGTACTCAGTACACTATTTACATTCGAAATGTGAAATTATGTGAATTTATTATTAATAAAAACTTTATCTATACATTTATCTACCTGGAGCGTCAGCTGCTCGCCAGGCGTAAGTTGACCATACCTTTTGAGGCGTAGCGCTTTAATTAAAATAAGATTTTCTTTTAAATTTGTAACTATTTTCTTTCGTTTTTAATTTTAAACGTAATGTGATTCTCTAATATATCGTATCCTTGAAGCTTCTAAGTCATATTTACCAGTCACACTGTATCAACTTTAATCATTGTTTATTTATTACCTTTAGGCATCATTTAGGTCTACCAAGTGTCATTAAGGCTCTATTTTAGCAAGATATTAACTTTATCAGTTATCGTGATAATCTATGCTTTGCGTTGAAAATGTTTATATGGCAAATGCAGGGGAGGTTGGTAAAATCAAACCCATGACCCAATGTGAGCAATTAAAGACATTAGTATGGTGTTACTAAAATGAACTTACGTATGTTTAAAATGTAATGTATTAGTAAATACATGAAAGGAAAAAGTAATTAATTAATCTTTTAAACACAATTGATCGGATTGAAGTAGTGTCTGGGACTTTTAATCGCGAAAATAAGCCAAATCGTTTATATTTATAAAACGTGAATATTCTTCTCTTCTTGTCGTTTTTCGAGCATAAAAAGGCCCAATATAGTTTTGTTAACCCCCCAAATTATATTCTAAGCTCAAATGTGAACCTTCTAGCAATTTAATAGTATATACTGGTACAAATCTCCATGGATTCAGGTCATCACGCGTTCTAAGTACTTGGCTAACTCTCGTGATATCATTCGAAAACCTATTTGCAGCTAACCTTAGTCCCTACTCCCATGTCATAGATAACGAACCGAGATAGATGTCCTAAGTTTGTTTATTTTGTGTGGCTGAAGTATTTGGTAAAATACTCCTTTTTTCACTTTAAATCTCTCTTTTTAGTGGCATCGGGACTTAAAAATATTCAATAAAATACTGTTAGGTTTAATATATAATAAAAAGGACAAAATTAGAGTAAAGAAAAACAGTTCAAATTACATCGTTATATATAGGTATGTAAAAAAACTCAGCCACATTACCAAATTTGATTATTGATTATTTTTTCTATAGATTTTAAAAATGTGGCAAAGAAATAATACCATAGTTGGTGATACGATTCCAAAGTTGGTGCTACCATTATCAAAGAAACAACGTACAGCGAAGAGATTACATTTTAAAGCGGCCTTTTTAAATATTTTTAGGGAACCAAACACACGTCCGATTTTTAGACAAATTGCCGCCATCGCAACATCTATCCCGATACATTTCTGTGACCCACTCGCTTATCTAACAAGTCGACCCGACAGCTTCCGCAAACAGAGCCGGCGGTCACTCGCCAACTGCATGCTGCTTGGTCTGTGCGTTACCAAAACACTTCTGCCAAACGGAACTTTCCACTGACAGTTTATCTAACCAACTTGTTCTAAACTAATTTAGACTGCGGCTGGACTCAGACGCATGGCTTACGTTGCCTCTCGCCTGACACCTTCCTGTCTGAAGGATTAGTTTGGCTTTGTCCGTCTCGCTGTTTACCCGTTTGACATGGTTCATTTTGACTGTTAAATCTGTGGTTACGGTCATTTTAAAACGTAAATAGGTACCTATATATAAATTCACACTAATTATGTGCTCATTTTATTAATGTTTTCTCAAGTCTAAAGTATATCACCGGTTCCAGTTGATTTCATTTTACAAAGTGACTAGTTGGCTCGCTCTGTCTGCGTCCGGTTGAAAAATATCTCACCTAATCTCAGGCTAATCAAATATTCACAAAATAAAACAAAAAATAGCCGTTACGGATGAGCTACATTAGATTAGCACGCGTTCCCTCACTCGTGATAAAATATGTAAAGTTTTTTCTAAATAAAATTTAAATAAAAATTGAGTGATAAAACAACATTTTATTAGGTATATATTATTATACGTAACTAAATGAATATTTATTGTCACAGTAGAAAATGAAAAAAGCACAAAAAGTACACAAATCTTAAATTAATATCAATATTTCTAGGAAATCGCTAAGTTAACTTTCGTCAAAAATACATATTATTGGTACTCGCCTACATACTTATATAACAAATTCAAACTTCCTCAACGAAATAAATAAATTTGGGTTGTTTGTTACGAAGGGTAATAAAATTACGTCGTTACTTCCTCGAAATTATCAGCAAAACTCAGGGTACTTACATAGGACGCTCTCTGTGCAACTTCAAACAGGAAAATTACGAACATTATGTAACATAAGGCGTTCAATCTATACTATAATGACATTAAAAACAAAGAATAAATAATATAGAGGAACGGCTATCACAACATTACATGAGCTAAATAATAATATACCTACTATGCACCAAATATCTAAACGCTCACACTTCTTGAATACGGTTTGATGCCTCTGCCATCACACACAGCAAAATGTAGTGTCATTAAAAATAAGGCTTCTTTGTTGACTACGGAAGCCGAAAAAACTGTTAAATGTTTGCAAGACATATGAACACTGCAACGTACAGTGTAAGACTCAGTATGACACATGTGGCTAAGCTTTTGGCACCGAGTTTCAGTCGTCTTTGTATAATTGGTGAACATTTATTGATTAAAAAATTTCGATGAATTATTGTGATCCTTTTCCCAAATTTTGATGTCTGATTTTATGCAAAAAATAATCCAATTACAAACAGTATAAAATATAGTACCTACTTATTGTATAACAGCCAATCTATCTCATAAGTAATGTGCGTTCAAAACCGTGCATGTGCTGACGAAACTCAGTAAAACGTAATTAAAAGCTTGTTAGCGTCGGTGACTACACAACATGAGCACTTTACTTCCTGAGGAGAGGCCAAAAACTAATTCTGACTAGTGAGACCGCACCCGTACCCAAACCGGATCGTGAAACGTTGGAACAGATTAGAACGGACTTAACACAACGTTTAGATGCCTAACTGCCTCAATTTATAACTTAAACAACTGTCATGTGGGCAGATATCACAATCCTTCTAATATATTAGGAATATTATAAACGCGACAGTTTGGATTTATGTTTGTGTGATTTTGTAACAAATACACACATACCCCCCACCCCTAAACGGCTGAACCAATCGGTTACAAATTGGTTACCATACATACCAAATTTAGGCCTGATTAAGCTAATAATAGGTACTAAGATTAGGACTGATTTAGCACAACGTTTTTAACAACATGTAGAATGTAGACATATTTTATAATCCTACTAATATTATATTTAAATGCGAAAGTATCGATGTATGTGTGTTTGAGTGTTTTTGTGTTACCTCTTCACTTTTGAAAACTAGACACTTTTAGACTCTTAATAGAGTCGTCATCGGACCTCAGTGATCTATCTAAATGGGCAAGACGGTTCCAACCACGGACTCTATTACGACAGCCAAAATTAATTTTCAAATATAAATAAATTCTATTTACTTGTGTTCGGCGAACCGTTACGCATTTAGAGTGGGGAGAAATTCGCCGCCTCCCGGCGCGAATCGTTTTGGCAACAATTTAAACGTTGGAATCGTAAATGTTTATTTGGAGAACGGGTGTTTCCTCGGGCCGCGGGGCGACGTCGTTATAGGTCTTTAATGGCCAATAAAGTGTCAACGCGGCTCCTTGCCACAGATAAGTGTTCACCTGAAGCACTGGCCCATTGCAAATAAAAGATGGATCTAATGCGACTGTGCGACTGTCTTCAGCGCGGTTTTGGTAATGCAGTTTTCTCGAATGCAGTTTTCTCTGAACTTTGACGTCTTTTTATTATAATTTTCTGAATTTTCAATGAATACTATAATAGTAAATTGACATTGTATAATTGCAACGAACATTAATTTTGTAGCTATTTTTAATAATTTGTATCAATTTCATAGACATAATTTAAAATTGCATGTCAAGTTAATTTTGGCAAAATGTCACATTTATGACAATAATCTGACATTTATTATATTTTAAGATCCTTATACTCGTATGTACACCACATTTTATGCAATAAATATTCCTTCTGTTTCTTCTTCTTCTTTTTCGCCAAGAAAATATGCTAGTAATAGGACTGCTAACTGCGAATTAGTTAAATATGAGTAGATTACAATATTGAATATTACGTGCTCGTAAAATATATCGTTTCGTTAATAATAAATATGTTGCTCTAAACTTTTATATAATGCTTAGAATTTCCCGAGTATAAAATGGGTGTTTTTAAAGTTCTATCAATTATATATTAGGTTCGCGTTGCATCTTAAGCCACGTTGTCATTCTCCATCAGGTGAGCTTCCAATCCCTGTCGGAAACGGAGACCCTGGGTTCAAATCTCAGTGTGTGGCAAAAAGTTCGCCTGGACGCTACCGTGTTTCGGAATTCGGAAGGCACGTAAAACTGTGGGTCCCGGCTGTTTCCTATAAGATATGTAGGAAGCAGTCGTTAGGTCATGTTGCAGGACCTGTAGTAATCTCGGCGACCTGAAACTGCAACATATAGGTTCGCCACACAACCTATAAATTGGGATTTGACTCTGACAGTGTAAGTAGGGTAACCTGTTCTGTTGGAGTATAAACCCCAATTATTTTTTATTATTTTTTTATTTATAGTTGGTGAAGCTGTTGCAAAAGGAGTCCAGTTAAAAAAGTTTGAATTGATAGAAATTCTCATTTCAATAAACACCATGTATAATGTTCCTTGTTAACAAGCCGAAATTAGCACAACAAATATTCATGCCGAAATAGAAAAACAATGTTCGTTATAATTTCAACATGATCTATATACCTATATCAACCTATATAAAGTACACATGTATAAACCTACTTGATAGAGATATAAAAGCCCGTTCAAGACCTTAATAAAAATGTTTAACTACACGATGTGAGCACACATAACCGAACGAAATTAAAATAATAATACTGCTCACAAAACTATCCTCAAAGGTGTATTACTATTTTCATAGGATTACATTATTTTCTTTATTGCGAATATTATTATGCCGAAGGCTATAAGGAAAATGTTTATAAGGCCAAATGAATATCCATTACGTTGCTAAGCCAAACATTACCCAGATGCGAAAGCACTATGATGGAATTCTTGTGTATTTTTCTTTCATAATACTAAGCTTTATTACTTGTCATCTCCTAGAGGAAGTTTTTGAGGGCCCTTCCGTAATGAAAGCTTTCAAAAACTTAACTTATTCTTTGAAATAAGATTCTTTGGGTGACGACTTTCCGTCAATTTCCCTAATCTTGTCATAGGCTGCCGGGATTTCCCGGGACGTTTTAATAATAATTAGGTAATATTTTTCACTGAACATTGTATCATGTTTTATGAGATTATATTATTATAATAATGTTTCTTTTGAAATGAGTGTGGAGGTAAGGTACACACCGTTTACATTGAAATGTATGTGTTAAGACCGCTTATTTAGTACAAAATATATGTTTAAAATATTTTCTTATTGTATTTTATTGGTGTTGTTTATTGACATTTTTTTAAATAGATTGTTCAATCCAAATTACATGCTATATGCGATGGGATTACATTAAAACTTTTTAATTTCACTAAACATTTTATGTTTTTTTTACATGAATGATTAAATATATTAAACTGTTTGCAAGCAGAATCTAAACGATAGACGCAATCTCCACACTCAGATTCATAAACGCGATCGATCGCAAACGCCAGCATTATATGAACCCGATACACTGTCCGCATGGAGCACTTAATGCAGTGTCGTCTATCCTATCAATATGAAATTATTAAAATGACCACATAATCTTTAATCAATAAAAGCTAGAGTATGGGGAAGCGAAGTGCATTAAGCTCCGTTATCGGTCGCCGCAACCGCTGCCACTGCGCCACTATGTTTTTATGGAACCGTCTGTGCACTCGCCATGAGCGTTTGCCGGTTGCAAACCGCAACTTTGACAAATTGCCAAAGATACTTTAAACCTTATTTCCAAGTGTATAAGAACTGGCACGAAACGAGCACGTATTTTGGCGCATTTAGCACTGCACATTATTTTTTTACGCCTTAAATAGGTGGAATTTTTAAGCACCAATGTGTGTTTATTGTTTTAATTATTAAAGCTAAAAATGTGTATTACAGTTATACCTCTCATAGACCATGCTAGTGTGTCGTTGTTTCAAAATTATACAGTACTTTTCACACTTTCTTTTGTTTTACAATTTAACTACTAATTTTTACCGGGGGTAGACTTCCTTTGCAGGAGGTCGTCTAGGTGGGTACCCCAACAGTGCCAGTTATTCTACCGTCTGAGCAGTAATGTGCAAACATTACTGTGCTTCGGTAGGAGGGCACTGTAGCTAGTGAAATTACTGGGCTAAAGAGTCTTAACATTTTATGACTCTTGAGTAAGAAGCGTTGGTGCAGTGCACCTAGAATTGCACATCATTGTGAAATTCTGGGTAGCACTGTACTGATTATGGGCAGCGTTATCTCTTAACATCAGGAGAGCGTCGTGCTCGTCTTCTTACTTCTCCACATAAAAAAAAAAAAAAAAAAACTCTGCAACGCAGCGTGGCGCACGTGTGTCTGAGCCATTACTAAGTTGACGCAAGACCCCAAAGTGGGTTTTGACCTACGAATAATAATAAGTCGTTTTGACCTATGATAAAAACTTCTATGTTAGTAATCTCAACTTTGGTCTGTCTTATACTACGTCAAATCATCATGAAGAGTTCTAGGTAATTTAGCTCAGAAAAATACTCTATCGAAACATTATACTTTTATCGTAGGGATCTCTATTAAAATATTATGTACATTTTTAAGCAACATTAATACAACCTAAAGAAGCTACAATTGAGCCATCTGATTTAAAGGGACATTGACCTCTATAACACCATGTCAGTTCAATAAACCATGAATAAAATATTATATTTGAGGCACAATAGGAATGAACTATACACGATATGGGTTTAAATAAAATAAATTATAACATTGTTTTATGCTTCGACTAAACGGAAAGAGTGTTGTGAGCATTATGAATTCAAATATTTTAATTAATGGAACTAGGCGTTACTTTGCGGAAATCCATCACAACAATTATTAGTTATTATTAATATTTAGTGTTAATTCCGCTCTAAATTTGTGAACTCGTATTTTAGATATCACTCTTATAAACTTGGGTGAGACACGTATTTTAAATTTTAACTTAAAAACAGCTCAAATGATATCAATAAAATTTTGTTGGAACTGTCTGGAAAGTCCTATCTTTTAAAATAAAAATCAATAAAAAATTGGTTTAGATGACTTTGATTAATAGATGAACATAAAAAAACCCCGGTATAGTGAACCTCCACCCACAAACAACCACATGGTCCGATCTGTCCACCCACAAGGTGGACAGATGACCTTATAAAGGTCGCCGGAAGACGCTGGATGCAGGTCGCTTCCAACCGGTACATATGGAAGTCCAAAGGGGAGGCCTATGTTCAGCAGTGGACGTCCAATGGCTGAGATGATGATGATGATGATAGTGAACCTCTCCTTCTTTGGAAATCGGCTAAAAACAAATCAATAATTTTGAGTTTGATACCTGATGATAATTTTTAAATTCCATAACCAGTTCAGTGAATCCAGTGGGTAAGCCAGGGGAATATCCCGCCCTCTAGGCCTAGTCGGCTACCATTTTCGGCCGCAACGTCACCTAAAATCAGACGAGATCACGTTCAAAGGCCTATAACGATACAAACTAAAACGAATAAAAAACGCATTTTTACTACAACCACTATTTTTCAGTAACTACATAAAATGTTCCCAAATATCACAATGTTCGGCAAATCCGGCTAAATCTCAAAGCTCAGCCGCGGGCTAACCCTTCAACATTGTTTATTTATTCGTTTGTCGGCAGACCCGCCTGTGGTGTCACTGTCTCTAGGCAGTACGCTAAACCCTCACGACATCAAAGAAGGCGACGACGTGTACTTCGAGTGCTCGGTTAAGGCGAACCCGAGGGAGCACAAGATATCGTGGTATCATAATGTAAGTACTCACTTTTGGGGAAGAATTTTTGAGGGATTGCACACATACACGGTTTAAGAATATGATGTGCTTGACTTGCCAATGGTAACAATTGCTTTGACCAATAGTGGTCTAAACCTTTTGAGGTATCGTAACATCTTACTAATATTATAAACGTGAAAGTTTGTAAGAATTTATGGATGTATGGATGTACTCGTATGTTTGTTACTCATTCACGCCTAAACGGGTGGACCGATTGAGCTGAAATTAAGTATAGATTTTGGTAGAGATTCCTTAGACCCTGGAATAACACATAGGCTATAGAACAGCGGGTAAAACCACTGGGCGCAGCTAGTTTTTAATAATTTTCTTGATCAAGCTTTCGATAATATTTTTGTATAATATGCACAGATACTTTTTAATTTCAAAGAGTTATTAGAGACAGGTGTTTTTTACAAGTTCAAGATTTTATTTGTCTTTTGCAAGTTTATTTGTATATGCGTAACAAACCTTTCAGCTCTATTTTAAAACAGTTTTGCATTTTCATTATCTTATTATTGTCTGATTAGTAGACAAGAATTGAGTCCTCGAAAAAGCAAGCAATTTAAAAATCGCAAATATCTGCTCAGTGGTTGAAAAACTGTGAGACAAGTCCAACTTTGCTGTGAAGCGACAAAAAGTTTCATAATTGGAAATCAAGGAGGCAAACTGCCAGCTGACCGTTCTGTAAAAACTTTCTCCGATCGATTTTAGAAGCTTAAAATAGACGAAGGGATTTGTTCCAAATGAGATATTCTTCATTTAAACTCTCACAGAACAGAATGCTCTAATTACGCTGCAAAAGTCAAGTTATCATTATGGGTTGCGTGACCAACCTACATACCTATATATGTCTGAGTTTGAGGTCACTAAGACTTCTACAAGGCTATTACCAATGTTATTTAACAAGTGCATGTTATTTTATTGGAGATAATCGTAACCCACAGTTTGACTTGCTTTTCGAAACTCTGTAAACTATGGGCAGTTAGAAATCTTTTCCAAATTATATTGATATGAATAAATTTTACAATATGATTTGACGATTGGAGTGATAGTTTGCCTCTTGAATGTCCAACTGTTAAAATCTCATTAATTATTGCAGCTAAATATTCATTACCTACATTAACCGAACATAGAAAAAAATATATTATATAGAATACATAGAAATAAAATATTTTATTTTTGAAGTGAAAACTTCTTTAGCGGCGCTGAGCACTTTTTTGTATGGGTAAAAACTTTAAAACTCGCGTCAGGGTCACGTGATGCTGATCGAAAAAGCGTAAGATCGAGGGGAAGGGAGAGGAACTAGTATCTCCCACTCTTTCTACCGTGCCTGAGTGTGCTGCTCTGTTGATGGTGTAAAAGTCGTCGAAATTATGGATGGAAGTTGATTTTTCTGAGAGATAAAATTTAATGTAATATATACATAACGATATAATATTATAAATAACAACATATAAATTGTCATATTTGTGTACGATAGCGTAATAAATAAACATTGTATTCTACCTCATAAATGATAGTACTTTTATAATTATAATTAAACACAACGTTAATATTGAAGTTTTCACTTCTGCCGGCACTCCCGGAGTGCTACCTTTTTTTTTATTGACTACAATAGAGGTAGTTTAAACTTTGCCCACGATCTCACGAAGATGGGGTAGTAAACAAAACGGAGAAAAAACTGTTAAGTACCTACCTAGTAGATACATCGTCCATGCTACACTATCACACTCGGCGATTGATTAAATTTGGAATAATTACATAAAGATTTTTTTTTCCCACAGGACAAACAAGTGCTCCAGAACGTAGTCTCAGGAGTAATAGTGAGCACCAAGTCGCTAGTCCTACAGAAGATCACGCGTGACCAAGGAGGTGACTACTCGTGTCGGGCCACCAACGCTCTGGGTGAGACTGCCAGTGAAGCTACGCATTTAGGTATACAATGTGAGTAAACCATATATTATTTTGTATGAGATAATCGATATAATAATAGTTTTTGATTAAAATGGGCTCAAGGCAAGGGACAAACAGGGTGCTTTAGTTTGAACAGAATTCATGTTGATTTTTATTAATCGGGACTTCTCGTGAAAGTAAGAGAGTATGAGTGCGTGTGTGAGCTAAGATTAGAGAGCCAAATATCGTTCTAAGGTTATGACTTTAATCGCAAAAGTTTAAAATGTTATATTGGTCAGAATTAATAGTAACAATAAACACGACCAAAAATCACTGTTTTTACAAGCTTTCTTTTGATGCAAAGATTGAACTAACTTTCTTGCTATCGAGATGTGACTAGATTTTCTTTAAGTTTGATGATGGTGATGATTGCAAATAAAGTTCAGACCATAAACTAAACAATCGCGTGAAAATAATAACGTAATATTTGATATGCATGTCAAATCACTTTAATTAAAAATAATCATACATACACCTTAATGTTGTACAGTACTTGAAATCTAAAAAGCCATCCGAAGGCGACAACTGCTAAAAAGCGAACGGGTTACAATTCAAAATTAGTACCTTATTAACTACACAATAAGCTACATTTTCAATTGCGTCAGTACGAAGAAATGTAAGCAAACAAGATGTAAAATATGCCTCGTTTTTCCTTCCTCTTTTACCTTTTCACCTGTCATTAGGATCACGAAAGATGTAGCACAATGGCTTCGCATTATTCACGTACTCTGAATGGAGTTGTACGCACTCGTGTTACAATATGACAGTTAATGAGTATAGCTTTACTTGAAGATATAGATAAAACTTGCTATAGATAATACAAAATATCAACATAATTCCACACATTATTGATGCTTGGCATTCTCGCACTGCGCGATTCACCCGCTCCTTCTTGCCGTACACCTCCAAAATGTGGAATGAGCATCCATCTGCGGTATTTTCGTTGAGCTTCAACATGGGACTCTTCAAAAGGCAAGACTCTGTTCAGTCTTGAAAGGTAGGCAACGTACCAGCGGTACCCCTGGTATTGCAGGTATCCATAGGCGACGGTAGCCACTTATCTTCAGGTGGGCTGTCTGCTTGATTATCACCTATTAACAACAAAGCAATCCTGCCATCGTTATGGGCACACTGTCACATATTAATAGTTACCTAGTAAAACCGTTCAATACAGTAACTATTGCACAAATCCAAAAACTGATATTGGACTTCCACTCAATAACTGTGAAGTCGTTTCTCTTGCTACCCATCAAAATATTTCTCAAAAGATAAATGGTAAATTATTTTTAGAAAATAAACGCAGCAATAAGTTAATTGTCACAGAAACGACTCGTCCAAATTGGGGGAGTCTTTTGTTATCCATTATAAACAGTGTTAATAAATTACATTTCATTCCGGGGGCTTTCGTTGACTCTCCCCGTATCAATCATCCTCGCTGAGATCTCAACGAAGATTTGTTACACTCAGCGACAAGCCGTGGGGCGAGGCAATCTATTGAATAGAACGTCTTGGTCTGTGCTCCTTAATGTAACTATGAGCATTATTATAGTTATAAACGATAGCTAATTTTGTTAGGGGTTGCAGTAAGTGGCTATTACTTTTGGACCTCTAATATATTATAATAGTTAGGCTTATATTTTGCTCAAAAAATAAGTTTATGTATTCAGCGGGGCAATGCCGCCAGCATTCTTGCCACCTTTCCCTCCTCCACCTGTTTATTAGATTAAGTTTTGTAGTTAAGTATTAGTTTTTAAGTATTTAGTTTTTAAGTTAGGCTAGAATATAAATATAATATTTGTATGCAAAAAGCTGAACAAGACTAGCCTGATGTTAAACATCTGCTGAATACAATCACAGTGTTTATAGATATTCAGTAGGTACGAAGAAATTATCCTTAGCCCAGTACTAAAAACTACTGAAAACCACTGCTACACATTTCATTATATCACAAGGTTTTTATTTTTTTTTTATTACTAAATAGGCCTACATTTGACCACATCCCACCTTATGAAAAGTAAAATAGCGGTCAATGATGATGGATCACGTAAGATGCCTAGAAAGGTACCTATTCACTCGTGCCTTTAAGATACCCAAGTTGTACCGCTCGGCTCGGGAAGCACGGATAACGGCAAAGTGTTCCAAATGTGACCAGTTCTCAACCGCAATTAACTACGAGTACAATTCTTATTACATGAAAAAAAATCGTGTTCTTATTAAGAGTATTCTATCTATCTATCTACATTGTCAAATACTCGTAAATGATGATGTCAAATAAATACAAGTATCATAATATACTCATATTATAAATACGACACGGCTGTACTCACGTTGACTATTTGTTGAGATACGTCTCAACCACGGTTTCGGCAAATTACGATGTCCTTCATCAGGACAGCCGAGCCGAGCCGAGCCGAGGTACAGCCGTGTCGTATTTATAATATGGATAACACTCACGGTAGTTTCCAAAATCGCATGATATACTCGTATCAACATTCGAAAAACATGCTTGATTTATTAGAATAGATTCTATTTTTTTTACTGCTAAACCAAATTCATTAATTTTTCAACGTTAATTTACAAGATTAATCAAGCACTCTAATGCAATGTCCTGAATGTACTCAAAATTCACCGCAAGCTTGCTATAATATTACTAATTCGTCAAATCCGTTCCAACTGGAAAAGCCGAGTCTAAAGTTACAGACGCCGAAGATCGATCTAACCAATATCCTTTGGGATTAATTTTAGTTTTGCCATTAGGTCGTACTATCTATGTATCATGGTAACTTTTGCTAGTATAGAGTAGGGGACGGGTAGAGAGTACGTTCTGTCAATTTTGAGTCACCCAGCGAACATCAATCATAGGGGAAGGCTGATTTATGTCGTTTGTGTGTCAGCAGCTGGAGTTCTTAGAATTGTACGAAGTGGGGACAAAAATAGGTTTTTACGTCATATTTCTCACTACAATATTTTAAATGCAATAGTTTGCAAAAGGTATGAATTTTACGATGGATTACCTGGAATTTGATATTATACTGTAAGCTTTATTGAGTACCTACTAGCTGTTTACGCGCTGAAAAGTTTCATAATATGTTATTTTGAGGGTCTAAACATAATATAATAATGTAGTTATTTAGCTACGATGTGGTATCAAACATACATACATACACATTCATATATTCGCATTAATTCATACTTTCTAATTTATTATAATTATAGGAGCTAATGCTGGTAAAACCGCATTGCGACAATATTATACCAAATAGAATACTTATGACTTATGCCAAAATTGGTAAAATTACTGGGTGAAATTAGGAATAAACCTAAATTAGTACCTTCCTATTAATAAATGTTATATTTTTTGTAATATAATTAATTTTTGTGGTAAAGCCACAAATTATTGCAATGAATCAACATGCACGATGTAGCTAACATGAACACAGTAAACGACTTTTATTCAGACAAAACACATTTGAAAATATTTCTTGTTACAAGCTTTATATTACTTTCACCTGTCTGTTGTCTGTCTGTCTGTCTGTCTGTCTGTCTGTCTGTCTGTCTGTCTGTCTGTCTGTCTGTAATCAAAACTTGCAAGTTTGATTTGACCCACTTCCCGGTTTCCAATTGAGCTGAAAATTTGCATGCGTGTGTAAATCGGATAACAATGCAATATTATTTTGACATGGAACTGATCTGATGATGGAGCTGGAAGGTGGCCATAGGAATTCTGTCATAAAACAACGCAACCCCATCGAGTTTGGGCTCATTTGATTCGTCTTGACGAGTACTATATGATGCAAGATGGTAATGATAATTAAAGCTTGTTTTTAAAAAGTATTTTTAAAATTTCACTTGTTTATTGGATATACTTCCATAACATTTCCGTGTATGTTTTTAAAGAAACATTACAAGATTTTTATCTGTATGAAATTGTACCTCGTGCTCGTTTGTCTCTGCCACCGCAAGATATATTTGTCTTCCTTATCAAATGGCGGTTTATTTATTTACCTATATGTAGTTTGACGGCTCACCTTATCCCCCTCGTTACCAAAGCTCGTTTGTTTCACTTTTGTACATTCCCAGTCGACAGTTTGCCGTAGTTCCCGTTTTATTGAACCTGATCCGCTCCGTCACAAATCTAAGGTGAAGAAATGCCGGTTGTTATTTGCACGCGGCGCTGCTACCTCTGGCTGTAACATTAATCTGTGTATATTTTCATAAACTTGGGGTATTGTTGCTGATTTGTTTTGGCATTATGGTACAGGTATAGTTATGGAATATGGTACAGGTATGGTTATGGAAAAATATGGAATTGGTTTACTGTACGTGTTGGTATATACTGTAAGTACAGTTCTGTGGTACAGTGAACATAAAAATAAATAAATAAATGGAAGCTTTGTTTTATTGAGATTTGTTGTTGTTAAAGTTTTTGATGAAAGGTTACTTCCCACTTGTTTTTAAAATGGTAAAATCTTAACAATGTACCAATGTTTAACACCTCTACATCGAAACTGCTAAACTTATTGATGTGAACTTCAGTGTATGTAGTAACCCTTTAATAACACAAAATCCAAGAGGCGCATCCAAATATTGATAACTGGTTGAGCCGGTCGGCGGTCGATTTTGCCGAGGTTCAATCTACTCGTACGTAACAAATATAAACCCAAGCGGCTTTGTTGCTTCCTCGTGAATAGGCAGCAAGCATCTACATACTCATTTTTCATATTAAAAATGTTCAGTAGCTTCCTTTAAAAAAATAACAGTGTCCTAGCAGACTTCTGGCATAGGAATTTTATATTTTGAAACACACGATTCTAGATACAAGGATTTATTTTCTTCATTATTCAAGTTTCTAGGAGCTGAACAGTTGAATATCATTGGCCACCTCCAGTTATAATCATTGTGTCGCATTATATAGTTTTAAATAATCAACATAAGCATTTGATATGAAAATTAAGCAATGTGCGCTTACTTTTACACGAAGTACATTCAGCGCTGTACTTGGAACGTACGACAATAAAATATTAAAATATTGACTAATTTAATTATATTGCAGGTGCAGGACATCACGTACAGCTATCTCACCTTAAGCTAAGCTACTCAATGCATGTGTTATTATTATGGCTAGATAACTAATATAATAAACAAATACTTATACAAACACATAAAAATTGCAGAAAGCCATCTAGAAACAAATATCTTTAGATCATACAAATAACCAGCAATAAGTATTACACGAACACGTCCATATAACTTTAAAATCATATTAATAACTTTTAGCTCTTTCCAGCCTATTGAATATTATTGGTGTAAGTGAAATTCTCTCAAAGGGGTTACCCTCGCTCAAATATTTGAGGCTTTAATGAAAATCTAAGGCGGTGGGAGCGCACTTCGAGACGCCTAAATGAATCATGACTGGGACCGGTTGGGTGAAACTTCTGCCGATATGTCGACGGGGATGATAATTTTTATAATGTTTATGGATGTTAAGTTTGTGGATGGAGTTTAAATATTATGTTTATGTACAGGTTGTGGTTAAGGTTTATATTATCTTTTGACAAATTTTAAGATTCGATCTATATCTATATAAATACCATTGTTTATATACCTTTTGTCGTCGATTTACTTTTATTATTATTTCATTTAATACCAAAAGTAAAAGTGTGGTCAATTAAAAATACAAAAAAATGTTATATTTTTATAATAATGAAATACTTTAATATATTCGTAGTACCTAAATATAGTGAAAAAATGAAAATGAAATGAAAAGTTATTTATTTATGTTACAATTTCTTACAATCGTTGGGTTTGAACCGCCTGGTTTCTCTCTCTTTAGACTCTCTTTAGACGACACGATAGCATTTGATTATAATAAAAATATAACTTTTGCAGACATAACCTAAGTAATTCCAATGGAGTCCGTTATTCTAAAAGCTGCTTAATTAGGTATGCTTACATTTGCTTAATTTTGAAATAAAACATATTAAGTGTTCATGTTATCATTGATAGACACGTATAAAATAATATTACAGGTAGCTCCAGTTTGTGGTCACAACAAACATTTGAAGCTTTTCCTACTCGAAATTTACTCTAACCACAAATGGTTGGTATCAAATATTTGAATTAAAAGCACTTTAAGCGTACGCGGAAATATTGATGTAGTCCTTTCTATATACCTACTGGTAACCCTGGTTAGATCTCGTTGTCTCGTGGATCATATTAATAAAATAGAGAAGCAAAAAGCTGCCATTTCTAACAACGTATTTAGTCTGTCACTGTAACTATACCAAAATCCTTGAACTACTGTGTTTAACTAACAGTACTATGAAATATGTACTCAGATGTTTTATAAAAATGGTCTTAAGTTTTTTGGTGGAGATGTGAGAGGCATCTTTTCCGCTTTTTAGGTTTATTCTGTTGCCATTTTCAACCTAAAAATAATAATAAAAATACATTTTTGTCAAACAGTTGCTCCAGTATGCACTCATCAAACACCTCAAGTACTAGGCGCACAGATAGAAGAAGTGCTTCGTGTACGATGCTCCGTCACCGCCAATCCACCTGACGTCACGTTCTTCTGGCAGTTCAACAATAGTGGAGAGAGTTTGGACGTATCTTCACTTAAGTTCGGTAAGTTCTAGCTAGTGTAATTACTGGAATCTTAAGATCTTATGACGCTTGAGTAAGAAGCGTTGGCACAGTGCGCACCTTCAATTTTACATCATTGTTAAAACCTAGGTAGCACTGTACTAATTAATTATGGGCAGCTTTACTCGTCTTGCTTGTCTTCTTATTTCGCGAGTCGTCTCGGTTATAAAAGCAATAAAGGAAGTTACTGAGGTTATTAGACTTAATATCGGGATGTAGAATGCATCGGAAAATTTTTGTGTTATTAAAACTTCAAACACCATTTTATATTACACTTTTCACCACGCGAATGTAAAACTCATTTTGTTCTAACTTTAAAAAAAAACAAAATGAAAAATATAATTACTTTCCCAGAATCGTAAAAATATGAAATACTCCACCGCTATGTTTTATCATCTGCAGTTTTAACGTGAGTAATAAAATCCACATTCCTTGAAAATTCATTCATTCATTAAAATAAAATTCGCTGGATATTGGATATCCAGTTCAAAAATGCAGTACATTTGGATAATTAATTTTATTGAGGACTTAAAAAATATCAGTCTCTGTCAATTCATTATCATAAATAAAACACATTTTATATTAATACCCAAAAACATCAAGTTTTTAAAAAGTATTTCATCTACTGACGATGCTTAAAAATTAAACAGGTTCTTAGCAAGGACGTGGGCCCCTGGGAACAGAATACCCTAGAACGAAACCAAAATATTTGCAATGCAATACTATCAGAATTCACCTTTAGATTATTTCTCTACATCAGTCGAGCCTGAGGACCTTTTTAAAAAAAATGTCTATTACCAGTTAAATTGCTCATAAATAATCAATATTCTACTTTATTAAACGTTTGATTTATTATTTTTACTTAATATATCTATTAAATAGGCTTAGCTTAGGAGCTAGGAAAAAATAGAAAATTCTCTATCCTTGGCGAAGTGGAAAGGGGTTTATAAGTTAACAGGGTTTTGTATATTTGATAAATTATAATTCTTTGAGGAATAAAACAAATATTTTATTCCTCCTGCCTCTATTCCATTAACAAAGTAATAATTTTGTTGGTTCTAACATCATATGAGCTTTAACATATAAAGTTCTTACAGAGACTACATACGTTTGCAAGAAATTCCATCAGTATTAATATACTGACAGTTATTGCTCCTCGTGGCATAATTTAATCAAGGAAATGAATTTTCATGTTCCCACTAGATATATTATTTAGCGCAGTGACTGATATATTATACGATATGCGGTTGTATGTAACACCTCTTGTGTAAGATACTAGTGTCACTAATTGATAAATATACCAGTTACCAGTACCACCTACCAGTTTTTGCCTAATTATGTTACTCCCTTCCTGCACGGTTGTCTGGAAGAGATCGCTTTTAGCGATAAGACTGCCGGTTGCAACATTTTTGTTTTGTTATTTAATTACTGTTGTAAATTTTTAATTTTCATGTGTTGTTAATTAATAAATAAATAAATAAATATACCTACCTATCAACAGCTCGCATGAAGTGATTCGCATCGTCATTTATTATGAGAACGGCTTAGCTATCGAATTTGTTATCGTTGTCAATTTCTCCGAAAATTACAATTATATGGGTACGTTTAAATCAAGAGTGCATAGGTTTTTACTGAAATGCTCCAACAGGTTGCATAACGTATGCAGCAGATTAGGAAACCATACATCTTTTAGCTTATTTACTCAAGTCTCTATAAAATAGACCTTTTATGTGCAATTGGGTTCAGCTGATCTCAAACAAACTGATGTTTTCTTTGACTAAAACATAATAATTATTTAGTTAATTTATACACGAATACTGTCAAGAAGACTACACTAGTAAAGTTGTATTTAACTAAAAACAGCAACCGAGTTGTATCAACAAGTTGTTTTGCGTCAGAAACAGCAAGCGAGTTGTATCAACCAGTTGTTTTTGTGTCAGGAACAGCAAACGGCAGTACAAGTGAGTTGAGCTACAAGCCGCAGAGCGAGCGAGACTACGGCGCGCTCAGTTGTCGAGGTACCAACACTGTGGGCCGACAGCTTGAACCTTGCGTCTTCCAGATTATTGCTTTAAAACTAGAGTTTTCTATATAAATTGAGCTCCATAATTTATTTAGTTAGTAATATAAGTATAATAGAAGAACTTTAAGTTTCATACCAAATTACAAGAAATATATAAACAAATACAAACAAACTTTAAACTAGAGGTAAACATTCAGTGTTCTTATCGTATAAAGCATTATTCAGGCTGTTAGGAAGGAATTTTGCGAACAGCGATGGTGTGCAACAATAGATTTTGAAATTACACCCTCACCTATAAATTAAAAGCTCTAAAGTGACACCCCTAAAGTCAAGTTGTATCAACAAGTTGTTTTGGATCAGAAACAGCAAACGAGTTGTATCAACAAGTTGTTTTGCGTCAGAAACAGCAAGCGAGTTGTATCAACCAGTTGTTTTTGTGTCAGGAACAGCAAACGGCAGTACAAGCGAGTTGAGCTACAAGCCGCAGAGCGAGCGAGACTACGGCGCGCTCAGTTGTCGAGGCACCAACACAGTGGGCCGACAGCTTGAACCTTGCGTCTTCCAGATTGTTCCTGCCGGTAAGTACACACTCAGATATTAATTTATTGATAATATATTTATTTTAATTAACACAAATTGGTAGTAACAAATTCTAAATAATGTAAAACCACTTTCAATATTTAAAGTTACTCTATTTAGGTACTCGTAATACACATGTGTGTCTAATGCAATATTTTTATATGATTTAGTTATGAAATAAAACTTCTTTAAAACGTAGCCCATTGCCAATTTTAAGTCTATAACCAAGATTTTTTTTTATTAAAGATTACTTGTATGATGCTTGAAACGGTGCAACAACGACATTTTCAATCGTATTTTTCCAACGCAAAACAAATAAAATATTAAAACATTTCACCAATTTTATTAAAGTGTAGTTTTATTTAATTTTACTCGCAACATTGAATCCATATTGTAACATTTAAAAGCTTGCTCCGAAATAACTTCATAACATGCGCCATTGCAATTCAAATCGTGTATTTATTCGATGTTCGCGGTCTCCCGAACATTTGAACAGCATTAATCGGATTAAATCCAACGCTTATGACAAAATATGGAAATGCAAAAAAGGCGCCGCCGACGTTACCCCGAGGTTCGAGCGGACGTAATAAAACGATGAAATATTCCAATAATCCAAGTTCCAGGCCCAGTCGGAATGAACACTCCAATAAAAGCATTAATAAAACCACGTGCATACAATTTGAATCAACAACGTGGGGCCGAACCCTGAGCACGTTTTATAATTTCGGGTTGCGGCTTTCAGCCGTAGGTACAAGCGAATCTCATAACTCTTCAATGCAGATGTTTTGCTCGCTGGATGTGACTGGACTCAAATCAAATTTTGAATGGCATACGTGAATTGCATTTCGCAGCTTATGCATTTGTTGCGCGACAATTGAATACTATCCTCATTTTCGGATGGCACTGAGAGTATGTGCCTTGCATAATAAGGTGGAAAAACTTGAAGAGAAAATTACCACACATTTTAGTTATATTTTATTACACTCAAATAGAAACCTTAAGTATTAAATTAGCATACATACATACGCACACATAATTTATTTATTTTTTAAAATTAACTTCATAATATTTGTAGGATAAACACTTTCCTAAAACATGAATTTAAAATAATTGCTAATATCTAAATATATAAAGGAAAAGAATGACCATGATTGACTGACTGATTTATAAACGCGCAGTCCAAACTGCTCACCAGATGAAACAGAGTTGAAATTTGGTTAATAGATAAGTATTATAATGTGTCCCTCCGCTAAGAAAATAATGTAGCCACGCGGGTAAAGACGCTAGCATAAGCTAGTTTTTTCATAAATTGAGATCTCTAAATATGTAATACAATATTTAGAGACAAACCACAAAATTTTGTGTTAAATATTTGTATTTATTACGATTTTCGAAGAACTAGCATCTGTTTTATTCAGTAGAACGAATAGCTTTTTGTCGGAGAAAAAGGATGTAGAAACCTAAATAACATGATTGATTGAGTAGTATGTTCTTTATTTGTTCGAACAAAACATTATTTACTTGTTATGTAACTATAACTGAGACTGATTGCTCTCCGGTAATAAATAACCTCGAGTGGAAAAATAATAGAGTAATCAGAGTTCTGTGAATTTTCTACCGTTGATTCTAGACTTGAGTTATTTTTGTATTTTTCTTCCAACTGATATTGTTCTTACTACACTGCCTTAAGGTTGCTTTTGTGATATTCCATAAGTTTTAGTTATATGTAATTTCTTATTATCTTAATAACTGTTTTTAGGGTTCCGTACCTCAAAAGGAAAAAACGGAACTCTTATAGGATCACTTTGTTGTCCGTCCGTCTGTCTGTCTGTCTGTCTGTCTGTCAAGACCCTTTTTCTCAGGAACGCGTGAAGGTAACAAGCTGAAATTTACAGAAAATACTAAGGTTCATTGTTTCTTGAAGCTGTAAAAATTTCAAACTTCTAGGCCAACGCAATCAAAAGATATAGTCGAATATGTCGCAAATTTCAGCGAATTTTCGACATTACCAAATAAACCAAAACCTACGGGGTACTTCTCGTAAACTCAGAAACTTGAAATTTGGCACGAAGTAACTCCTTAGAGCACAAATAAAGGAAAAATTGCAAAAACCATAAATTTTTATTTGCATCATATGAAAAAATATTTTGAATATATTTTTACCTACTACCCCTTTTCTCATGAACGCGTAAACGTATTAAATTGAAATTCATATCAAATACTCAAATCTATCATACCTCTATACTGCGATAAAATTAAACCTCTATGTCAACGCATTCAAAAGAAACAGCAATTTTAGTCGCAATTTTAAACTCGCAACTACTCTCAAAAAATCTAAACCTACGGGGTACTTCTCGTGAACTTAGAATATTGAAATTTGGTAAAAAGCTATTGCTTAGAGCACAAATAAAGGGAAAATTGCGAAAACTGTAATTTTTTTGTTACATCATATAAAAAAACATTTTGTTAATTTCATACTTACTACCTCATTTCTCATGAACGCGTGCAGATATTAAACTGAAATTCATATCGAATACTAAGGTCTATAATACCTTTAAATTGTAATAAAATCAAACCTCTATCTCAACGCATTCAAAAGAAACAGCCATTTTAGCCGTATTTTTTAACTCGCGACTACTCTCAAGGGAATCAAAACCTACAGGGTACTTGCCGTTAACTCAGAATCTTGAAACTTGGTACGCAGCAACGTCTTAAATTATAGGCACAGGAAAAATTGCGAAAACTATAAATTTTTAGTTTTATCATATAAAAAAATATTTTGTATAATTTTGTATTTACTACCCCTTTCCTCAAGAACGCGTACAGGTATTAAATTGAAATTCATATCAAATACTCAGCTTTGTAATAACTTTAAGTTGTAAAAAAATCAAACATCTATGTCAATGCAATCAAAAGAAACAGCAATTTTAGCCGCATATTTTCAAACTCGAAAGTACTCGCAAGGGGATCAAAACCTACAGTATATAATATTATACTCACTTTTTCTTAGGGTTCCGTACAAACCTACGGGTTTGTACGGAACCCTCGGTGCTCGAGTCCTACTCGTACTTGACCGGTTTTTTTATTTAATTTAATCCTGCAGATCCCTTACAAACCTGTGCTCTATTAGTTCAGTTCTACCAATGACGATATAGTTTGTCTCGCCATCCTTCTTTTATTTAATTTTTTGAAGTGAAAACTTCTTTAGCGGCGCTGAGCACTTTTTTGTATGGGTAAAAACTTTCAAACTCGCGTCAGGGTCACGTGATGCTGATCGAAAAAGCGTAAGATCGAGGGGAAGGGAGAGGAACTAGTATCTCCCACTCTTTCTACCGTGCCTGAGTGTGCTGCTCTGTTGATGGTGTAAAAGTCGTCGAAATTATGGATGGAAGTTGATTTTTCTGAGAGGTAAAATTTAATGTTATATATAAATAACGATATAATATTATAAATAACAACATATAAATTGTCATATTTGTGTACGATAGCGCAATAAATAAACATTGTATTCTACCTCATAAATGATAGTATTTTTATACTTATAATTAAACACAACGTTAATATTGAGGTTTTCACTTCTGCCGGCACTCCCGGAGTGCTACCTTTTTTTTATCATTGATGGTAACGTCGATGAATCGTGTAAGATGCCTAGAAAAGGTCCAATAATTCTCCATCCTTCCTGACTGCACAGCACATCGCGACAATGACATAAGAGTAGCAACTCACGTCTCACTGTCAAGAGTAGACTGACATAATATATCAAGACGCTACTTGTACTGTCATTGCATACAATTATATAATATAGCTAATAATCCCAAGGCCTTTTGGACCTACGTTAAAAGTAAGAAGCATGTCAATAACTATCCTTCTGTATTAAGGTTTGGTCAGCGGTCATCTGATTGTGGAGATGAGATTTGCAACATGTTTAGCGAGTATTTTCACTCAACCTTTCTTGACAATTGCAATTCTTCTTCAATCTCAACTGTCCCCTTGTTAGCACCTGATTGTCCCGTGGACATAAGTGACGTAGAGATTTTGGAATCAGACGTTCTTAAGTCACTGAAGTCCTTGGACCTTAGGAAGTCAGCTGGACCCGATAATATTCCTGCAATATTTTTGGTAAGGTGTGCCAAAAGCGTTAGTATTCCGCTTACACTTCTATATCAAAGGTCGATTAAAGAAGGAGTAGTTCCTGCGATCTGGAAGTCCGCTTTTATTACACCTATTCATAAGAAAGGCCCTAAGGATCTCATTGAAAATTATAGGCCAATTTCTAAATTATGCCTATTTGCCAAAATTTTGGAGAAAATAGTATATAAACAATTATATTCAGCCATAAAACATATGCTAAATCCTTCCCAACATGGATTCTTGAAGGGCCGTTCTACATGTTCTAATTTAATATTGTGTAGTGATTTTTTGTCCGAACATATGTCCCAGCCCTCTCAAGTTG
Organism: Hemithea aestivaria; assembly: GCA_947507615.1. Lineage (NCBI taxonomy): Eukaryota > Metazoa > Arthropoda > Insecta > Lepidoptera > Geometridae > Hemithea > Hemithea aestivaria. The sequence continues at coordinate 6,968,262 of OX382344.1, read as the reverse complement.
ATATAATATATACAGACTACTCTAAAGCTTTCGACCGAATAGACCATACAATCCTTTTAAGAAAATTAAAATTTATAGGTATTCGGGGTAATCTCTTTCGTTGGTTCTCATCCTACGTGAATAACAGATGTCAGACTGTTGTACTTGGTGGCTATTCTTCTATGACTATGCAGATTCCTTCTGGAGTCCCTCAAGGATCTCTTTTAGGTCCTTTACTTTTTTCAATTTTCGTAAATGATATAACAACCTGCTTTCAAAACTGTAATATTTTATTATACGCTGACGATATGAAAATCCTCTGCCCAGTTAGCTCTAGCATGGATTGCGAGAAGATCCAAGACGACCTTGCTCGGTTTGAAATCTATTGCTCAGATAACAAATTAGATTTAAATGTCAGTAAATGTTATATCTGCTCGTTTACTAGGAGGCCTAATCCCTTTCTATTTAAATATAAAATAAAAGATTCTATGTTATCTAGGATAACTTCCATTAAGGACTTAGGAGTAACCTTCGATTCTAAGTTAATTTTTGATATACATATTAATAATATTATCAACAAAGCGTCAAAGGCACTTGGTTTTATATTGCGGTTATCGGCTGACTTCACCAATATCAAAACTCTTAAAATTTTATATTGTTCTTTTGTCCGCAGTCACCTTGAATACGCATCACAAGTGTGGAACCCAGCCTATGATATATACGTCACTCGTCTTGAGCGTATTCAGAAACGCTTCCTTAGGTACTTACAATTTAAAACTAAATCTTATATTGATAACTATGAGAAACGATGCCAGAAATTTCATTTACTTCCCTTAATTGACAGAAGGCGTATAGCAGACCTCGTTTATCTGTTAAGCATTGCAAATGGCAAGGTTGACTGCTCAGAGCTGTTAGAGCGCATACACCTACGTGTACCCACTGTATCTGTCAGGAAGCCCGCGCTACTTCATATTCCATCGTATAATAGCAGATACAGGCAAAACGCGTTCCTGGTCCGGGCGTGCAGGAGTTTTAATGAACTGGCTACTCGGTGTGACATTGATCTTTTTGTTACATCAGTAACTCAATTAAGACGGTTACTTAGTAGCATCTTCTTTGATAAGTAAAGTAATATAGGTTAATTTCATATATTACCGGTGTGTGACACTTTGTTAGGTAGCAATTTTCTATGTACTTATTGTTTGTAATCTTATAATAGACATATCTTTTTTATTTATATTTTATATATGTTAATACTTATATGTTGATATATACTTAGTACCCACTAGTGTTTACGCGTTTTTTGTTTTATTCTTCTTCTTCATAATGCTGTAGTGTGCATACAATTATATTATTGTCGTCTTGTTCTATTTTACCTTTTTCTGTATTTATCTATGAAAACTTGTAATTGGCCTTTCGTGTTTATATAACTATCTACTCATAAGCTAGCTGTAAGTTTTCTTATTATTAATAAAATAAAATAAAAATTTGCAGCTACTCCCAAACTCTTCTGCCCTTCTCACCTTCTGCCTTCTCTTGCTTCTTTCTCTTCCCAAGCTCTTACAAACGTCAATTACTCTTGACAGTGGCACGGGATTTGCTACTCTTACGTCACTGTCACAGTGTGTTACGCGGGCAGCGTCCTTCTGGGTCTAATACAACTTATTAAAATAACTAATAACTTTGTTCCGTTACATTTAGTTTCGAACGAAACTTCAACACGTGCGGTTTTAGAATGTTAGCTCCGCGTCTCCAAGGGGAGGAATATGAGACAAGCTAAAATTGCAGCAAAATACGTTTCGACCCGCAACATTTAATATCGTCGCAGTTTGTTATAACATATACAACGGTAAATTGTCGCAGAGCTGCTATAAGTCAAGTGAAATTAGAGAGCTAGAGCTTTGTGCGCATTCTCATTTTGAAGACGCAACGCGCGGTCTGGATTGTGTGATGACAGGATATTTTCTTATTAATACGAAATTCAACAACTTTGAAACGAAGGTTTTCAAGTCCTTTGTATTTGTTGCGTCCTATATACACCATCCCTCATGAACTGACTTTGTAAACCTTCTGATCTCAGATAACAAGAAAATAACCTTCGTTTATTAGTAATAATATGTTTATTAATAATAGTATGTACCTAATTCAAATTGACATTAAATGTTATTTTTATTTTTGGTTGATTTAACTTGATTAATTTAAAATTGTAACTGAATTTAATTTATATATTATTTTATTTTGAATTATTGTGTAAATTATGGGCGATGTGTCCGAAATAAATGATTTTTATTTTATTTTTATTTATTTATTAGAATTATTAGGTTTATGAAATTAAATTATCCTTTATTTATAATAATAATTATGATTACCTTTTCTCTAGATCTATAACAGTAAAATTAACTGAGATTGGTGTGTCAACGCAGACTCTGAGCAGAATGGATTGAATGTTGCCAACCATTTGTATAATATTTAGCTTTCAAACGTTAAATTATTCTTATACCAAAATTGAAATTTAATAAGTGTTAGAAAAAACAGGTCACGATGGTACCACCACATTCTATGATGCTTAAAGAGCTTTGAACTACAACACACACATGTAAACAACAATTTTCAGCTTCATCTGATGTTCAACTGTTAAATTATATACAACGAAATTGCAAAACGCGAAAACATACGATACATAAAAAATGAATAATTAAATAAATAGGCCAAGCGCGAGTCGGGCCACGCACAATGTAGGGTTCCGTAGTTCTAGTAGATTGAATACACTGCACAACAGCATTTTGGATGATTTTTGACGACGATTTCAAATTTGTGACTGAAATTTCTGTACCAGCTCTAGTTAAAAAGATATGACACATATTATGTTGTTTTCGTAATAAAACGCTATAAATGTAGAGATCATCATCATCATCATCTCAGCCGTAAGACGTCCACTGCTGAACATAGGCCTCCCCTTTGGACTTCCATATGTACCGGTTGGAAGCGACCTGCATCCAGCGTCTTCCGGCGACCTTTATAAGGTCGTCTGTCCACCTTGTGGGTGGTCAATGTAGAGATGATCCTAATTAATTTAAGTTTAAGTTGAAAAACTCTTTATGTTATTTGATTTTCTTGCTGAAACTGAAGGCAGAGCCAAAGAATAGATACTATTACTACGTAAAGAAGCGACACTCACCTCCCCCCGCCAAATTTTTTTCCTCCCCGCCAAGTGGTCTACTAGTTGGCTACATGCACAGGGTTGGCAGTAATCAATAGCGCGTATATAATAATTTTTAAGTTTAAGATATAACATTACATTAGAAATTGGGTTTTATCGTTCGGTGTATGAATGATATTACCAACCAGTTATTCCAACAAAAATCTGAAGTTTTTTTAGATTCTAAATGGGTCCTAAATGTATTTACAGCCCTAAATGTATTCAAATAGGTCCTAAGTGTATTCATTTTCCACAAATTAAATATTTCAAAACTAAAAATAACATTACGAAGCTAATAATTATAATTTATGGACCCTGTCGGATATTGCAAAAAGCGCCATCTAGTCGATTTAACACGTACCACTTGCTGCAAAGTGAGTTCCGTAGCAACCCTACATAGTTTACACACACTATGATGAGTATACGTACGTTACGTGTTCAATGTAGTAGTAGTAGGTAATTACTGGTCGACAATTGTACCGAGTGTCATGGGCCTGGCAGAGCTATTCTAAATGCTATTCTTATTCTAAGGGCTATTCTAAATGCTCTAACAATATTCAGCCATCATATGTGCGTTCCAGAAGCCTTGATAGCGTTACTTCATCGAACAAAAGTTCGGGTGGAATTGCTTGCCCAATTCTTCACTTAGTACCCCAAGATTGTCATGAATATAGTCTAGGTGGTCGTGGAGAGAGTGTAACTTGATGGTTATGTCACATTCGAGCCTTTGAAAGTGACGCATTAGTTTTTGGACGTGTTGAGAAAAGTCCAAATAATTCTTACTTTACAAAAAAAAAATATAACCACCATTGGCCTAAAACAAAGTAAACCATTTTTAAATGAACACATTATGAGCCAGTTATGTTCCGCATACTTAATTTTTAATAAAATCAAAACAATAGTTTTATGTTTACACTAAGCAAAAATAAGTCATCGTGATGGTTCTCGAGTCCTTTCCACATTATAGCGGTTTCGTACCAAAATCTATTTATTTTCTAATTTGTCCACAAACGTAGATACTCAACACACGTTTTGCATAACTTTTGGGGAATCCAAGGCTTGTCGTTAATTTCCAGGGAGTATCCAAAGTAATTTTTGTAAGCCTAAATTATGAACGTTGTAACATTCAAACGGAATTCTTTGAGCATAATATTCTCCGCAAATTAAAAAAAATATATCCGGATCATTCACACAAGTAGCCTTGACCATGCTATATCAAATTATAATAAAAAAACTTAAGTTAGAAATTATGAGCTAAGTAACACTGTAATATGGTGATTTATTTGTGATAGCTATAACTCGTAAACAATACAACCATGAACAATTCGCTTGCGCGATCTAATTTTACTACTAGCGCCATCTAGTTATGCATTAATAAACTATAGGCTAGGTTAGCTTTAGGTATTCTTATTTTGCTGATTTTACCGAAACTAATAATTTTATCTTAACCGCTATAGTTTTCCTGGAAAGTTCATGGTTGAAAGCATACCTCTGATTTTTTTCAGAATTTTAAAGCTAGTAGTTCAGATTTTAGAGGGGGGGGGACGCTCAATTTTTTTTTTTAAACTTGAATATCTTTCAAACAGAACATAAAATCGAAAAAGTTTCTTAGCAAACCGTCCTTCATTTTAAAATACCTATTCAACGATACCCCACACGATGGTATCAGCCAGAAAAAAAAAAATCATCCCCATCTTACGTGTACGGGAGGTAGCCTAAATTAATTAATTAAAAATTATTTTTTGTCACCGTTCTCTTACCCTTATTATTACTTACCTGTATACAAAATTACACTTTTCTAGGACTTATAGTTTCTCCGCAATGCCGCGGACAGACAGACGGACGGACGGACGGACGGACGGACGGACGGACGGACGCGAAACTAGTCAGGTCATAAATTCTGTCACATGTTTAATATAAAATTATTGGAACAAGTTTATTTATTATGTAACCATTTATATACCAAAATGAACTTAACAAAACATAGATTCTTATGACAATAAAGTTTATTCAAAATGACCTCCGTGATTTTGAATACTGGCCTTCAATCTGCGCGGCCAGTCGTCTATCGCAGCACGAACGAGGTCCATGTCAATATCGGCTGCTGCCTTAATCAAGGATGTCTTGAGTGACTCCAAATTGGGATGAGGCTTTGAGCACGCCTTTTCCTCCAAGTGTTGCCATATCTTGTAATCTAACGGACTCAAATCTGGACTGGAGGAGGGCCAGTCTTCGTGCCGGATGAAGTCGATTTCACGCGCCGCCAGCCAGTCTTGTGTGCTCTTCGCTCTATGAGCTGGCGCCGAATCTTGTTGGAATACCCAGTGCCTGTTATTGAACATGGTATGAGAAACAGGTTCCACAAGGTTCGTCAGGACTGTATTTTGATACACAACTGCATTCGTTTTTACACCTTTCTCACAAAAATGTACCTCTGTTAAGCCCCAATAAGAAACTCCCAACCATACCATGAGCGAGGATGGAAAATGACCTCGTTGGACACGCGGAATACGGTTGCTCGCTCCTTCACTACTGTGTGCGTACACCTTATCATTTTGTTTGTTGTAGCTCTCTTCTACGGTAAAAATTTTTTCATCCGAAAAAAGAATTTCTCGATATTTTTTTCTCGCGTACCGCTTCAACAAAGCGCGGCATCTCTTCAGTCTCAGGTCCATTAGACGAGCATTTAAACGATGTCCTGTTTTTCTTCGATATGCCCGAAGCCCTAAGTCTTCATTTAACACCCTTTTCACCGTGGTTCTGCTTAACCCCATGTGAAGGGCCAACAGTTTCTGCTTACGTTTGGGATTTCTTTGAATTCGCGCCTTCACAGCTTTTATCACTGCTGGAGTCCTAACAGACCGAGGGCGACCACTTCTTGACCTGTCATCTACACAAGAGTCTTCATTGTATCGTTTGATGGTACGATAAACGAATCTTTTGGTTATATTCAAATTTTTCAGTATGTCAAAAATTTGAATTGGCGCGTAACCGCAACGATGCAACGCAATAACTGCAACACGGTCTTCTTTAAGCGTCCACTCCATATTTAAAAATGAGTAAAATTCTAAAAAGTATACATTTTTATTTTCATGAATAATTCGAAATTCGAATTAAATAAACTTTTTTGTGGCCAGCATTCTAAAAGAAAAGTTTTTACTGTGTGACAATACTTATGACCTGACTAGGTATAAGGGTTCCTTGTTGACTACGGAACCCTAAAAATGACTTAACATTTCCGTCCGAATTCCTATAGCTCAACATTCCAGGAACTACAGTTGTAAAAATCAATTATTTCAAAGTGGTTGTAATGTAGCCATGACTCCGTTAATTTAAGGTGTGACTGACTCACATTTGAGTCGGTTCTACGAAAATCCGCAACAGGGAATTGTGTTGCTTGATTCTTGGAAAATGTTACTCATCCATTTTGTACATTGCTATGCGCTTATATTAAATTTTATAGGCTTTTAAAAACTGTTTTAATAGCGCAAACGAATTTATCTTAACAAATCAATATATAATCAATTCATAAATTAAAATTTTAACAATATCTATTTTTGTGTACTAAGAAGTCAAGTAATCAATTCAAAACTGTTTTAGCTCATCTGTATGTATGTACTGTTATTCATTTTGAGTTTGAGTTATAAACTCAAAAGTTATCTTAGAATCTACACAAAAAATCTCTGTTATGTACTTCTAACACCTTGAATATGATTGTTGACATAAACGTTCTTTTTGTCACCAGTCCTATTTTATAATAAACATGTCTGCACCCAGCTCGTCCATCAGCGCCTCGGAATTGCTCTTTACACGCTGGCAACAACAGCATAGAGGGCGCCACTTGGCTGCGCGTGCGCTGCGTCGCCGGCTACGATGGCGGATTACCACAATCCTTCATCCTGGAGGCGTTGGATCCAGTCACTGGCTACACGCGGTTCAGTGGGAAGGTTAATGAGACTGGTAAGAACCTACTTTCCTGCAGTTTCTAGAAGCTGCTAGGGTCAGTGGTGAACTCTAGCGCCGCGCCTACGGGTCAATCTCACCATAATAAGCGGCGATCACAATAGGCGAATCATGGCCGCAATGATACCACAGCCGCACTACATAAAAAATATCGTACTTTTAACCCCCGACGCAAAAACAACGGAGTGTTATAAGGCAACGTAGCTCCCGAACGGATGAACCGATTTTGATTTATTTTATTAACCCCCGACGCAAAAACGACGGGGTGTTATAAGTTTAACGTGTCTGTCTGTCTGTCTGTCTGTGTGTGTGTGTGTCTGTCTGTGGCATCGTAGCTCCCAAACGGATGAACGGATTTTGATTTAGTTTTTTTTGTTTGAAAGTAGAGTTAGTCGAAAGTGTTCTTAGCCATGTTTGGTGGAAATCGGTCCAAGATGGCCGCCGCTACAAAATGGCGGATTACTTTTTTCTTCCACGACCCCCTCAATATGGGTATCAAATGAAAGGGCTTAACGAGTAGAATACAGCCCACTACATAAAATTTTAAATCCAAGATGGTCGCCATAAAAAAATTTGTGAATTACGTATTGCATTGGGGGTTTTTTAAATTTTTAATTTAATTCACTTGTTTTTGTTTTAAGGTCGGGAGTGTTCTTAGCTATTGTGGTAGTAGTATTCTTTTAACTGTGGTTTGGTGAAAATTTATATAATAACTTGTTGTATAATAATTAACACTTTAAACTTCCACGATTTAAACTCATATTAATTTTATTAGTCAGTCAGAACTTATCGCATACATCATATCGAATGCTAGTTTTACAAAAACATATTTAGATACTATTTAACCTCGACGTTTCGGCTCAATTACATGAACATTGGTCACGAATAGACTACTTTGGTATACATACCTTTTGTTTACACAAAATGTTATCGATCTAATCACCTACAAACTGAACAAAAGGGTTTGAAGTATGTGGTATACCTACTGGTCCGCTATTTTGATTTTTTCTCAACCAGCCACGAAACCTATATAAATCCATAGCTGACATCAATAAACACATTAAATAGTTTGCCACCCACCTCATAAAATATCGGGTTTCGGAGTTATTGAATGTCAAAACTGATCACGTGACTTCCATAATTTGTGAAACAAGAAAAACTCTAGTTACCTGAAACAAAAGACGACAGTGATACATTCATTTGAAAAGTAAAGTGAAACTCGAACACCCCTCTGTTAAATGAGTGATTAAAACAACAAGTCCCAATTAAACGTCCTTCATAACATTATTGAAAGCATTACGATTGTAGCGGAGTTTTTTAATTGAGAATTATGACAAAGAAATAAGCCCCAATATCAAAATGTCTGTATTTCTTATAATTAATATCTAATTAGAGCTCCACAAAATGTCGGAGGGTCGACTCAATTTGTTGAATGAAACAGCCGTTTTCAAAATGAGATCACTTATATTTTATCGTGTTATGTTATTTTTATTTAACTATTGTTAGATAAATTACATTTGAAAACCTTGACCTTTTTATGACAACGGTGATAATAGTAAAACAGGTGTCTAATAGTGAGCATCAGAATTTCTCATATTAGACATAGTGTTTTAAAATAAAAGATTCTAAGTGGTCACAGCACTGCGCCTGCTACCTTAAGATATTACCTAATTAGCCACTGATGTATGATTCAGGAAGTCAAGCTATATTATCATAAAATACTATAGAATATCATAAAATTATATAGTAACTAGGAATATTACTCCTCAGTTAATCTCGTATATTAATTTAGGTATTGATTATTAATAGGTTAGGCTTTGACCACGATCTAGCGTAATGTATAAAGTAAAGATGTGGCCGTAGATGATATCAGACTTAACCTAGAAGGCGGGATAAATCTCTTGAGCTTCTTAAGTATAATAATTACTTTCTACCTAGAACTCCTCAACCTTTTACCGTTTTCACTCATCATTCATCTTACTATCCGCCGCCCGCTCTTAACTTGAACGCCCGTTTACCTACTCACAGTAAAATATAAATAAATACGTACAGTGACATTTGTATTACATAAAACTATTTTGTTACAGATGGCCTCGCCGTTTTCAAACTGGATCTGTCCCAGGTGACGGCGGTTGGAGACAGCGAGGGCGCCACATTCAATTTGCTCATCTATGCGAGGAACCTCAAGGGAGAATCCGAAAAAACCTTACTAGAAAATATCGCCTTTAACGACGCCGCCAGGAGAACAGGTAGATTGAAAATACCTCAATATCCGTAACACAAAACTGTGTACGTCGTAACTTATTGGAATAACATCGGCCGCGTATTATGGATAGTATTACCAAATATTGGAACAGATGAGGAAAACTAAGAGTTTTCAAACAAGGAAAATCAATTTGTTGTGGTACATATTGTTACTGGAAGTGTGTCCTGAAATTATTTATTGTACATACTAAAGCATTTACGTTGAAAATGTAGGTAAAATGTATGTTTAAATTTAAATGTATGTGTGGTATGTAGGGAAATGTAGGTATGTAAGTTAACTAGGTAGTTATTACTCAACTTAACTTAATGTGCTATTATGACAGTGGTGTATAAAAAAAATACAATTGCGAAAAAAAACTCTGAAATGTTGGGAGTACGTAAAATTCACCAACTTAAATTTGTTATAATTATGTGGTATACAAATAAGTTAAATTCGGTTGAACATGCAGTCCACAAATTAATATTAATACATTGATTCGTAGAATTCGTTCGAATAGTAATTGAATGGAATAATTGATCGGTCTGGACCGATTTGGTTAAAGTTAACTTCATTTGTAATTAATGGATAACAGTATTAAAAATAAAGATATTTCAAAATAATAAAGATATTTCATAACTTAATGAGTTTAACTGAAAATGAGTTGAAAGGGTTATTGATAATTTCACCTTGATTAATCGACCGAGCGAAGCGAGGTCTTAGAGTCGAAAGCCGCGAAATGCCTGCGTTTGGACCAGTTTAACGCTTGACCTCTGGTGCTTAAGTTTGGTTGACGTTTACTTGAAAACGGTTAATCCAAATTAAATGAAATTTTACACACAAGTTAAGAAGGTTAATTAAATAATTGTAGTGAAAAAATTAGCTAAATAGGTTACAGGGTTGCAGAGATATAGGTGACTTAAAGTCTTTACGATAGGTCTGACGATTATTTCAAAACTGGAGCGCTGATAATTTTTTTTCTAACATATACACATTTTTTATAAGCGACACAAATATATTAGCCAAAGTGTATGTTTGTATGTATGTTTGTTACGCGATAACTGGAAAACCAATGGTCCAATCTGCATGAAACTTTGCAAACGCGTAATATAAATCCATAGAATTTTTAAGTTCGAACATGAGCCAAATCGGTCGTAGGGTTCTAGAGTTTTAGAAAATGCTTAATTTCAACGTTACCAAAGTTCCAATCTTAATGAAACTTTGCGATCAGGTAGTATAAGCTAAAAGAATTCTCATGTTCGAAAATGAGCCAAATCGATCCAAGGGTTGTAGAGTTATGAAGATGATTAAATTATAATGTTTTGCACAATTTGTTAGGTACATTAAGTTTGACAAAGATCCTATAGGCAAAAAAGAGCAAGCAAGTTGATAAAGTTAAAGAATTAATAGCGATAAAGTCCAATAATTCGAGAATTTCAAGCAATTTATCATATTTTCAATATATCTTATTTTTAATTATTTTCATATAATTTTTTAGTACATTGCGTAATACCAATAATTGCGTCAATTATAGTCCGGCCGCCTAAAGTTTGCTATTGAAATAGGTGTCACATACATGTAGGTAAGTACACGTTTTGTGCTGTTTTTTTAATCTTTTTATAAACCTCATTTCGCTCGATCGATAAAATATAATGTTATATTTAATTTAAGTAGTATGAAAATAAAGTAAAATAGTTATTTAAAAAAAAACCTTATTAATAGCGTTATTTTACGCCCATCGCTAATGGCAAGCAACCAAAGTTGGACTTAGTAGTATAGGCATAATTATAATATAATATTATATAATATAATTATGACGACATAACTACGTCACATTGCCTAAAATTTTGTATAAATTATCCCGAACACAATGTACCGGACTATAACTCGCTGTCAAGTAAAATAATATTTTACAGTGGTCGTAGCATGCCAAACGAGATCCCGCTGAAATGTCATGCGTAGAACTGTCATACCATACATTGTAGTTTTGTGAATGTATGTGATGACAGTTCTACTCTTGAAGTTTGGTCGGGATTCTGTGTGGCATGCTACGGCCACTGGCAAAACACGAAAGTGGAGACCATAAACAATAATAAGCAGGTAACAATGTCTGTGGAAGTGGTGATAGAATAAAAAAACTCGCTGAATCGTTTTATGATAAAATATAATTTAAATACATAATTTATATGAATACATACAAATATCATCGACCGAGCAAAGCGAACTCTTAGAGTTGAGAGATCTCTCGGTGGCAGTAAGGTTATTTGAGTAGTCTGCATAACTTTTTAAAACCTAAAGTAATTGTTTGTGCCGGCACATTCAACAATAAAGGTGCACGAGCACACCATAATGCATCGCGGGCCGTGTACTTATAGTCTGCCAAATTTCATAAATATATGGTAACGGCAAGTTCCCTATGAATGTTGATTTATTCAGAAGGTCAAAAAAATGTAGGTACGTTTTTGAAGGATAAACGGGTGTATTTTTTTCTACGTTAACTCAGAAGTTTAATTTAACGGGTACCAAGCGGCTATAGACCTGTGTATTATGGTAAAAATATACAATTCTACGGGATGTAGAGTATAAATTGGTCTTGACAGACATACGGATGACCAAGTGATCCTATTTATTAGGGTTTCGTTTTTTCCTTCAGAGGAACGAAATTCTAAAAAGGATTATATTCAAAAAATCTCGGTACGTAGGTTTATTGAGTTTTAATTTCTCAGAATTTTTATATTTTGAGTTTTAATATTAATGTTAAAGTTCTTGTATTAGGATATATTTAGTCGAGACCTAAAGTCTAAGGTTTACCACGGAAATTGGGCTGCGAGGTCACAGTTCGAGGCGAACTACTAGTTATTTTGATCAGAAATCTCAGACTACAATATTTAATACAAAAAATATGTTTTGTAATTCGTATAATAAACTTTATTGTTATTATATCGGATCTCTTCATTACATAAAGACTAAGTACTTATGTGTAAAAAAACTCAAATCGATGTAAAATACCTATTAGACTTAAATAAGGGCAGCCTAAGAGCGCCTAAAACGCAGTATTAGATACAGTTAAAAGTATGGTAGGGTAGTATGATGAATAAAAAACTCTACTACACTTAACCAAAACTGATCGCAGCAAGTTCCAAATAAATCTAGTTACGGCCAAAGTTAAAGTCCAGATTTATAACGTGCAGCAAAACTCAGACGATGCCAATAAAGTTGTCATAGTTCTCTCTGGAACTTTAGCAATACACCTCGGCATTTCCTCGTGAACGACCTGCGTTATTTGGTTATGGCGTACAGATGTTTCCGTACTAAACATTTTTACTGGCTCCTATTGATTTATTGAAACACCATACACGTTTTCTTAACCGGGACTATATAAATAGAATTGGTACTGTCGCGTGGAGAAATGGAACGTATTATTATATATGCTTTTTACATCGGCTATTTTCAATTTATTTATTTACATGAAGAATATGAAAGTAAATTTACTGGAAATTAACGATCGTTTATTTATTTTTGTGGTAGAATCTAACGTAACTGAATAAGAATTTAATAAGAAGCAACTAAATATATCATCAAGATGATATTTTTTGTTTAAATATTATGCCTGAAACTTCTAGGGCTTAACTGAATAAAGTGGCACAGTCAGAGAATTAAAAAAAAATCTTGAGTAAATAATATGGAATGAACTAATTACAGTTTATATTACAATTATTTAAAAAAATACTGAGTTTATGATTTATGAAGATCTAATTTTAACGACCTTCTCTTTCTACTGTCATTCACCTACTTTGATTGTTCTAACCCACTCACTTTTAAGCAACTTATTGTTAATCAAATCTATTTTCCACTAGCGAATATTATTGAAGATTAATTTTAGCAAAAAGTAGGTATTTTCCCAGTAACTCCTACTCTCAAAACTTTCCATAATCGCCAATTTTCTGCTTAGTAGTCAATTTGTTCAAGTATTTCTAAATTACGACTTTTTAGTGACTTCACCGTGTTTATGCCAAATAAATCTTAAAGGCCACTCAGGCCCTATATAGAAACAAATTTAATAACTTTCTAGACTTATTTCTTCTCAGAATAAGGACTTGTAGCTACTAGACCCAAATTAACTAAAAGTTTAGCTCAATAAACACAAATTTAATAAAAAAACATACGTTTTTATAAACAACCTTTTAATAAAAAGGTCTAAAATGAAGAAAAATGAAGATGATAAAGTTGATGAAGTGAAGTTGATGTTGTGAAGTTGTTTGATGATGAAGTTTTAAAATAAATCGATATTATTTTACAATTTAACACTTTTGAATGTTCCAATTATAATTTTTTGAGGTTGTAAAATTTACTTTCTATATGTGGTACTCGTATCAATAAATAGTTTCTTATCTTATATGTTCCGGCCTCTGTCGGTGGGTATCCACGTGTTTTGTTGCACAATGTGTTTATTTTTATATTCTTTTTTAAAAATAATTTTAAGATCGTAAGTAATATTTACGATATTAATGTCTTTTTTTTATTTAGACGGCAAGAGCGCAATAGGCGGTGTAACATTCGGCGTGGTGATAGCAGCAGCGTTAGCAGCTGCATTAGCCACAGGAGGCATCGCCTTCGCAGCGCTCTGTGCTCGGAGGAAGAGGAACTCGCAACCTCACAAGCATCCTCCGGGAGACAAGCTGGAAGTCAGCGACGGCGGCCGGCGGTATGTGGTGGCATACACCATCAAACCGTCGCCCGACTCTAAGACGCCGGACCCACAGCCGGATATATTAAACGCACAAGGTAAGAATACCGTAACAGTAGTAGTGATGTTCAGTGCAGCTAGGGAGGGATTTATCTCGCCTTCTAGGTTTAGTTTGCTACTGTTTAAGGCCGTATCGTCGCTTAACATCACGCGAGATCATGGTCATCACATAATGAAGACAAAAAAAGGTTTTGGGTGATCTTACAAGAGAAATTATCCAACTAGAAATTTAGAATATCTTCTACATATTGTTAATTTCTAGTTGTTTGAATAGAAAGGCAAACATTTTAGTAGGTACTTTTATAATCGGATTTTTTTTTGCCATGAAATGAATTGTTGCTTCTCTTTCAGAATCAGATAACCAAATATCAGCACCTACAATGGAAGAAGCTGATGAGTGGCCTAGTATAAAAGAAGTTAGAGGTACGACATTTTTCATACATTTTAAGTATCTAGGTTACTATATAGTGAACGGATTATATAATTATTGGTTTGAGAATACAATAATTATTGAAGTTTTTTTTTAATTAGGTTAATAATTATGATAATGATGAAAGTTTAAAGGACAATTGTTGTATTTTCACGTTTACGAACCTGGGTTGAGGCTATAAATATAATAAATAGCATTGATATAACACATAATTTAATAAGCAGCCATAGATAACTGCGTTCGAGATTTAACTTTTTTATGTTCGGATACCCCATTTGCTTTGCCACTTTAAAAAATATGCTTATATTTTTAGGAGATTGGAGTAAAGCTGGGGCGGTATTCTCAGCGGAAGATCTCGCTCTATTAGACTCGACAGGGCGTCCACCGCAGGTTAGTTCCCATTAGGAGATTGTACGCAAGGTTGCTCGTTGCGATGTAAAATGGAAATTCGAGATTTCATGAATTTTAGTTGAGCTATTTTATCATACCTATTTATTATGTACCTATTTACTAATTGTATTTTCTATTTTGTTTATAATTGTGGTGTTTCAATAAAGTGTTAGGTGTCTAATTTAATCTATTGTGCGTATTATTATTGTTAAAGTTTACTTGTTTGTTACTTCTTCTTGATCAAACTAATAGACCAAACTGATAATTGGACTTAAATTCTAAATGTAGCTTTTAAGCAAGTGGCATTTAGTTTGATTTATTTGAAGATGTTATTGCAATTCACGAGTGCCATAACATTTTTAGTACATATTTGTATTGCACGCATTATTTTTGTGTGTAAATGAATCTGCGCATGCACACACATACACTTCCCATATACATACACGATGTAAAGTTATGTGCGCGCCCCTTCGTAAATTGCAAGAACTATTTCTTTCTACTATTTGTTACATAGTCCTCCAATCAGTCTTTCTTCCAGCTGACTCCTGGCAGCGATCTGGTGAACACGCGGCAAGAAGACGTCCTCAACCAGAACCTACCCCAATCCATGACTAACTTTAGGCCTAGCTACGTAGTAACCAACAGCCCTACACTGGGCAGCCCTAACTTTGTATGCCCTAATGGGAATTTAAACTCGCCGTTCGGCAGTCAAAGTCTAACACTCAGTGGTCCCACTCTAAGCTCAGGCAGTCTTGCCACTTCAACTCTGCATCGGACGAAAGGGAAAGGCAATGCGAGGAGAAGAGAGCATGTTTTGGCGGAAAATCTGCCGGGACCAGAAAGCTGCGTCTAATAGAGGTATTATAGATATTATGTTGGATGGTTTTGTTACAAGTTTTTAAAGTTAGAAGCAGGTTAATTAGGTACATTTACATAGTGAATATGAATAGCACTCGCGTTGGTTTTCAACATCGTATAAGTTAGAAAAGTTTGCTTTTATGAAATACATTTCTCGGAACTTCTTTGAATAACTACATAATATATTGGTTCCTGGTAAAGCTATTCAGGGTTACTGGAAAAATAAATTCGTGCTGTACAAAGTTCATCCTTTGTCAAAATTGACCTTTAGTTAAAGTGTCAGGTAAATTCTTTTTCACGCTATTTCAAGGTTGGTTTCGCTGAAAATAAGACCATTATTTAAGTATTTTTTAAACCTCACAATTTTTTTACCAGTACAGTCAAAGTAACCCGACTTTACTGTTGCTTTAAAAACTTGTAATAAAATTAGTCATATTCCTTTCCAAAGAACAGGTTAACAGTAACTATTAGTGTAGGTTTTGGACTATTTTTTTAAACACCGTGGCGTGGTCCATTCTGTATAGATTGTTAAAAAAATTATATAATGTATCAGTACTGTTTAGGACTTTTTTTTGCCAAAACTTCTTAATTTGTTGGCGTGACAATACTGTTAATACTTTTAGTGATTCAAACTTATAATGTGTCTAGAAATTGAGTTATAAAAATATCTAAAAAAACATTTAATAAACGGGTATAATAATAAAATATAATTTACAAATACTTGCATTATAATGAAACTTGAAATGTATCTATGTATTTGTTATCCCTTCTAGTTTAAACGGTTGAACCGATTAAAACTCAAAATCTGTCTTACTAATCCTTAGATCTTAGACCCTGGAATAACACATTTTAGCACTGTTTGAAGTGTGTTTTTTTAATAAATATATAAACGGAAAGCATGACTGACTGACTGATCCATCAACTTACAACTAGAACCGCTAAACGGATTGGGCTAAAATTTGGAACACAGGTTTTATGACGTAGACCACCGCTAAGATAATTTCTCTACGCAGCTAAAGCCGTGTGCAGCGTGCATTAACTAGTGCTTCAATAATTTTACAAAAGTTATTCAACTCAGAGTTACAGTTAAACATAAGTTAGTTGGCTTGACTTTAGATCAAAGCCAAAAATATCTGCATTTTATTATTATAAACTTCAAGAATAGTCTGACTTTTGCGGTTTTTCTATGAATAAATTTGAAAAGGCTCATGCAAATATATGACTTGGTTTAATTAACGTTGCAACAAGTAATGTACTACTTAAAAATGTAAGAATATTAAATAGAGCCTATTTAATTTTTCTATACAAAATTGTGGATTTACCAAAAATGAGATCGAGAACAAAAACAAAATAATATGAAAAATTAGTAAAATACACAAAACTGCTTTCAGTTTTTCGTCTTGAATAATTTCTGAATATTTCTTGAATAAACATAATATTATGTTGTAGAGTTGAAAATTGTATTATCTAATTACATAATATTATCTTGGTTATTGGTTATACCTTTTGTAAAAGCTATTATCAATATTAATATTATGGAACTATATTAATTATCAATATTATGGAACTGTTAAATCAGTAATTTCTACTTCAGTATACTCGTACTTAAGCCAGAGTCACACTAATGTGATGTGGTGTGTCGTTACGTTTTAGAATCATTTCAGCTATTAGAACCATTCCATACAATTTCTGGGCGGCTGTGTTCATACAACATACTTTAATTTTATGTGTTCCTAGCCACGGTAAAAAGATATATAGTAACTTGATTCCATAGAAATAGTTGCACTTAAGGTCCGCGACGCGATCAACAGTGATCAGCAAGCAGCGAGGTGCCGAATAGACGTTATTTTTGTGAATTACTCAAAATATCAAAAATACTGTACCTATATCTCTTTACCGTGTCCTAGCCTAGGAAATGTATGAAACCAATGTGATTGCAACGCGCTTCTGACGAGTTATGACACAACATACCGCAGTGTGGCTTTGACTTCATAATAGCTTTCCTATTTAAAGTTCTGTATTTGATGCTCAAACGTTTAAGAAGATCGTGTTAAGAAAACCTATAAAATGGTTATATTATATCTACTATTAGTACTTAAACTAGCTGTTTTAAGTGTATATTGCTCAAAATTCCATTAGCACCATTGTAATTAAATATATCAACTTCTAAATTCGTTGAAAACCTTGTACTGAATCTGTTACTTAAGTCTAAGTTTCTTTAAATAAAGTCAACGGACGAAACGGTAGACTGACTGAACTATTAACACACAGCTATGGTATCGCTGAGCGAATTGGATTGAAATTTGGCACATGTATAGATTGTAACATAGACCAATGTCGACGATGATGTCTATCGTATGTCTAAGTTCCTTCATATTAGTGAAAGGATATCTTAATGAAAGCAAAACCGTTAACGCAAGCAAGTTAAATAAACTCTCCCGACTTACCATAAAGTGCTTATATTAAAACGTTAACATGGCGTTTTAAAATTTAATTCCCAGCCTTTTTTGTGCACATTCTGACTAAAATACTGGTTCTTAGCAAAAAACTGTCTCAATTTCTAACAAAAAATAATTGTAAGTAGTCACTTTTGTAAGTAAAAAAGCTTGTAGAGACTCCTATTTATTTTAATAAACTTGGTTGTGTGATGTAAATACATTAGATGTAAAAACCTAACCAAATTGTATAGAGACTAGGTAGGATAATATTAAATGTAAAACGCTTTTGTTGTCAATTTATTTTAGTAAATTGTAAATAATGACTTAGGTAGTAAGGAATAAAGTGGATCGCTGTAACTTACAAAGACTTTTTAAATAAAAATATTGTTATAATATTATGAATAAAGTATTCAATGTTCTAATTAATTTCCACTATAGATTTGCGCGCAGTGTTTTCGATGTGTGCGGATTACACTGGATGATTTCCCGGGGGTAGACTTCCTTTGCAGGAGGTCATCTAGGTGGGTACCCCAACAGTGCCAGTTATTCTACCGCCTGAGCAGTGATGTGCAAACATTACTGTGCTTCGGTAGGAGGGCACTGTAGCTAGTGAAATTACTGGGCTAAAGAGTCTTAACATCTTATGACTCTTGAGTAGGAAGCCATGGTGCAGTGCACCCAGAATTGCACATCATTGTGAAGTTCTGGGTAGCACTGTACTGATTATGGGCAGCGTTATCTCTTAACATCAGGAGAGCGTCTTGCTCGTCTTCTTACTTCTCCACATAAAAAAAAAAAAATATGTCCCCCTAATGGTAAACCAAAGACATATAAAACGTTTTAATTTCCATCTGTCTGCCTGCTGTTTTTTTAGGGGTTCAGATGAGAAAAATTAGGGGGACACAAGAAAATTTCATGAAAAGAGATGATGAAATATTCCATTATAGTGCTTGGCGATTTGAACACAGCATGGATGCACAGTGACATTTTTTTTCTCTCTAATAAGGTACGAATAAGCGGGTAGCTAAGACATTTATGTTATTTCACAGCGGGATTGCATAAAAATAAATATCATAGCAATCACGTTAACATTTTACTATAATAATAATATTATAAGTAAACTACGATTAAAATAATAAAATCATTTTTTATTTCATTAAATTATCATTTTGTAAGTTACGGCATTTCACCATGTAGTGCCATTTTATAAATAGCAATTGTAATGTTCAATTTTGCGTTAATTCTATTGAATAGAGTTTAAAATTGGGAGATAAATGTATGTATAAATGACCTATGATGGAACTGTTGTAGTTCTTAATTTTTTGTGGTCCTAACAATATGGCAATTTTATATTTAATAAATAAATAACGGTTTATATATTAAGACTTTTTATTTATATTTTCACCAGATCGCTGCGTGTGCTAACCTGAGTTCTAAAGTCCAAAGTGAGGCTACACCTAAGTTTAGCCGGTTAAATTTAGGTGTAGCCGACCGCAGTCGGTTAAAGTTAGGTGTGAACAAAATGTTTATTAAAATAATTTTTTCGGCTACACCTAGGTATAACCGGCTAAATCTAGGTGTAGCCTCACTTCGGACATTAGCCGTGACATATACGATAATAACATAAGTAACTAATACCTATTTATTCCCTAGCTCTTCGCTGTCTATTTCTACGATACTATATGTAGATATTATTACTATGATTACTATATGTAGATATTATTTATTGGTTTAAATACCTAAACATAACAAAGCAGCGATTGGTTCACGAATTTTAATCCCCGTCTATTTTTGTTGGGTC
Organism: Hemithea aestivaria; assembly: GCA_947507615.1. Lineage (NCBI taxonomy): Eukaryota > Metazoa > Arthropoda > Insecta > Lepidoptera > Geometridae > Hemithea > Hemithea aestivaria. The sequence goes on along the minus strand of OX382344.1, from coordinate 6,948,215 downwards.
ATTTTTTGAGTGCAGTTACATGCTTCCACCTTATCATTTATTCGTAAGTCTGTGCATACGAAAGGAACGTGATTAATTGATAGAGCAGCTATCAACACACAGCTCAAACCGGTGAACGGATTGACTTTATATTTGGAATACATGTAGATTTTAACACGCACACCTTCGCTAAAAAAAATTTTTACACGCAGGCAAAGGCGCGATTTATAACAAGTTACAAAAAAGAAAAAAAACCGTCAATCTAAAATCTTCTCCTATCTTTCAATGTAAAATAAATATATTATTAAATACAGGAAGAGGTTGAAGATCCTAATGATGGTTAATATAGTCAGGGGAGTAGAGGCTTACTTAGTTTAACTATTTAACACCAGACTTTGAACACGAAATATTGGACTCCAGTATGGGCGTATTCATTATTACAGCGCTTCCGCATTATGGTGAAAGCACATCTATCCGCATTGGCAATCGAATTTTGAATTCTTTAAATGAAATGTCATGAAACCTCGCATACTTGCCGGAGTCGAAACGGAAGATTTAGTATACCTACAAAAATTCTTTCGGCGCGGTCGATGCGGATAGGATGTGCGGGCACCATTAGAGGTACATTTTTTTTTACTCATTATAGGTTTCTATATTTCTGATCATGTCCCCCTCTAAGTAGGGATAGAAAGGTTTGTAAAATTTGGACCATTATTCAAGATTTAAATTTTTCAGGTACAAATGAAAAAAAGAACTGTATTTAGTTGCGAATATAAATTATATAACATTAAAGCCAGAAACAAAAAAGTACAAAAAATTAAACACTGTGAGCTTATTATATTGCTCCAATCAAATTATCCATGCCAATAAACTCATTAGCCGTGGAAAATAAAAAAAACTAATGCATTCACATGAAACCAATGTTAATTCCATTGAATGTTGAAAACGTCAACCTCAAATGAAATTAGCAAGTTGCTTAGCTGTGTGAGTGTAATATAGCGGTTGCTTCGAGCGTTGGTCGAACAATCTAATAAAATCACCCCAACCCACCTGTCTTGCACCCCCTGAAGTCTGGTTACTTAGCCCTCTATATCGGATTAGTGGGTTTACTTGACGCCAAGAAATAGAGCTTCGTCTAGACAAGGCTTAAATAATAACAACCGTTTCGCGTGTTCATTTTAACTCAGTTATCACACGTTATAAAGCACTTATTGTATTACTTTTTAAACAAATTCGTCGAAAAGTATTACAATTTTTCATAATTGAATTAAGTTGTAATCGCGTTTTTTGTTAGTTGGCAAAAATCACAGAACTATTACTATTTTGTGATTTTAAAAATTGCTTCCAGTCAATCGATGATACATATACATATCTATAGGGATAAGTAGGTACAGTACACGTCTTTTAATAAATATAAAAATCTCTGTTCACAACGTTTTTGAACTTGTTTTAATGTAGTTTCTTATTCAAAAAGACTAGACTGATTTTTGTGATTATTTTTGTATGTATTTGGGAGGTCTGAAAATATTTCATATTATTTCCAACAGACGCAATAATAGTAGCGCGAGTAAGCTAGTCAATTTACAGAATTATAATTAACGATACTTACAGAACTTGATTCATAAAGTTTAAAAACAGTTGAATGCCGAATTAAAACAAAGCAAACGGAAATTAATTTTGCTGTGTTCGTTGTTCATCAGAATTCAGAGGGTCTTGGTTAGAATAAATATTTTGAAACAGTCCCGTCAGGCTGTTAGCATAGAGTTGTAAGAGGTTCGCTGCGCCTTACAATAATAACGTTAACTGTTCTCTTATTCGATTAGATATCGGAGCGACCTCTTCAATATTTACTCGGCTGTTATGATACTTCAGCTTTGTGGTCTTACCTCTGGTCACGTTCACATAAAAGTTTTTGTACTTATTGAGTATAGAGTAGAGTAGTACGCTTTCAAAAACTTACAATAAATTAAGTATAGCTCGCTCTTTTTTTAACTTTTATTATTATATAGGGGGCAGTTGTTAGGTCATGTTGTAAGTCCTGTATTAATCTTGGCGACCTGAAACTGCAACAAAATTATGTTATAGGTAAAGGTATATTTAACTCTGACAGTGTAACCTGTTCTGTTGGAGTATAACTCGTTTAACTGGCCCTAAAAAACTCGCTCAGCTGACCCTTATAGGTATTTGATACAACGGTGTACCACACAGTTTATAACAGAACAGTCTAGATACAGTATGTGCGGCGATCACGTCGGAGTTACAGCGCCAATATGTAAGTAGTAAGTACCGAGTATCGGGGCAGGTACGGGATTTGTACGAAGGCTACGTGGAAACTGCTGTAGTTACTTCAACTGAACTTTATATTGGGTTGTGTTTCTAGGTAGTCTCTACTAAGCTGAAACTTTCCCTTCACTTTTTCGATCCCTACTAGTATAAATGGAGAGTGTTTTCTAGAGGTATAAAATACCTGTGACATTCTTGGTATTTTTTATTGCAATTAGGTGAATAAGCCCGGTGTTCTATTTTTAAGTGAGCCTGTTTTTTACAGTTGTCCTGCCTACTTAGCCCCTCTACTACACATATTACACATACACACATATTTATAGCAGAACTAGCTGCGCCCTGCTTTTACTGGTTTTACCCGGTGAACTGTATCCTATGTGTTATTCCAGGGTCTAAGTTATCTCTATCAAAAAATCAGCTCAATCGGCCTACACGTTTAGGCGTAAAGAAGTAACAAACATACACAATCACTCACAAACTTTCGCCTTTATAAGTGTGATTGTCACTACAGGAGGTCGTGATGGACTGTTGTACATGTTCTCAAATTTTCCTTCCAACCAGGTGTCTGTAAGAGATTGCTTTATGCTATAAGACCATCATTTGTTTACCTAAGATTTAAAGCTTTTGTATATAACTTTTTTTTTATACATCGAAGCAAGAAGGCGAGCAAGACGCTCTCCTGATGGTAAGAGATAACGCTGCCCATAATCGGTACAGTGCTACCCAGCGCACTGCGCCAACGCTTCTTACCCGAGAGTCACAAGATGCTAAGACTCTTCAGCCCAGTAATTTCACTAGCCAACTTGGTAGGTATGCAATAAAGTGTTATTCCATTCTCTAGTGTTTAGTTTCTTCCTGAAACTTTGTCCAGCCCATAACTAAAGTGTTCCCTTCAAGTTATAGATATATCTATATATAATATGACGTCATAAATTGCACCCTTCCAAAGCCTGGCCACGTTGCTAGTTCATTTTGTTGGACCTTTGCTTGATTATGAAACTTTATAACTCAACGTCCAAGATTCAGGAGGAATTTAATAAAATGAGTAGGTTTATTCCTAGAACTAATGTTCCATCGAGTACATAATGAAATCTTATTAATATTTAATTTGGACCGTTTTATTAAGTATTTCCAGGTAGCTTGTAATCACAGACTATAGTAATAAAATCAGATACCGCCACCTTACTGTTATAATATTCTACCGTGAATCGCTACGGTTGTAAGCGTTGGCCCACGTGAACGCGCGGGTGCGGGCGCGGGCGCGGGCGCGAAATATCAAACATACGACGTGCTATGAAAGTGTTCACGTACAAACGCACGGCGCACGTGCGGTGTAAGCAAAGTCTGCCGCGCCCGCGCGTGCGTTGTACGTGAACACTTTCATAGCGCGTCGTATGTTTGATATTTCGCGCCCGCGCCCGCGCCCGCGCCCTCGGGTACACGTGAACAAGCCCTAAGAGTGAGGTAGCTAGATAAATTACTGGGCTATGGAGACTTAATTTATGTCTCTGATCGCTTAACATGAGGTGAGCATTGGGCTCGTCTTGATCATCTGTTTGCAAAAACAACTGATTATAATTAAACAATTTTAAATAATATGTACGATTTAGCGAACATAAACATGCAACCATTTATTAATATAAAATCTTTTGTAGGAAAGTCAGAATAATACAAAATTAATTAAAACAAGTTATTAATTGGCTTTTGTTTTTGATGCACTATCCACCTCAGTTACACAGCTTTTGCTAGCTACATTTTAAAATACGTTATTCAAAAGGGACGCGTCAAGTTCCTGTTCTAAGTACGAGTAACTTTTGAAGTACTGAAATGAAATTACAGTCAGAAATAGGCTTATGCCTGCTGATTACGTTCCTCACTGTCAGCTTTTAAGGGGCCCTTTAAGCGAGGCACTGTAACATTATTAACGATTTTAGACACCTTTTATTTAAATGGAACTGAAGTTTACCTGAGGCCTTGGAATGAAATATTGCGTTGTAACTTTTGCATCGTTGGCGTGTAAAAGTATGAAACTTTAAGAATATTTTTTTATGTAATCAGATGAACCGGGGAGTCCCACATATATAACTTTTTTTTGACCCAGGAAAAATGCGTTACGCATCATCACCCCACGCCCCCGGCGGTATGTGGGACTCCCACGCCGAAGATGGGCGCGGCGGACATTGATATAGAGGCGGTGCACATTGGTATAGAGATAGTTCAAGTTTCGGGAAAGAACATGTTTATTTATATCTCGAATAGCACGGGAAGTAAAACAAGAAGAAACACGACAATGTCTATTTCCGGCGTCCGCGCCCCGCTTAGCACTGTGCTAAGCGGGGCGCGGACGCCGGCGCGTAACCGCAGCGACTCCCTGAAGAAGATCCTCGTACAGGATCGAAACGGTCGGCACGCAGCCGAAGTAAATACAAGTGAGTTTATGCCGTTTATTTACAAAGATGAATATAAACACTCACGAATCATTTAATGTCTATTTCATGAGAAATTTCGTACGTTCTTTTTTTTCCAGGAAAATTCTGTCTGTAACCCAAATTAACGCAAATATTAAAGCCAAATTCCAAGAACGAGTTAAAAGCCAGTTCCAAAGTAGGTAAAATATCAATCAAAGTCGGCAACTAGGAAACAAAATAACAATTTAAATGCGAAACCTCCCGAGTGGAGTCTCAACAGCTCTATCGCACATTCCTGCCGCAGAAGTTTTTCCCTCGAAATTACTTTCAAAGTTGGCCTTCAATTTACACTTCAATGAAGCAACTGTAAAGTTTGAATACAAATTCTACTTAAAACCAACCCAATCAAAAGTTTGGATGGCTGCCACCTGCCCCATTGATGTCTTCGTTTCAATTACGTTATTACTATTTAAATATAATTTTGTGCCGTACTGTACAAAATCATAACTAATTACGTATTTCTCGATAAAACCCAATGACGGAGATTCATCGTTTGAATAGGCAGATTTAGGCAGTATTTTAATTCCACTAAATTATTGTGCCAATAAAATAGTACATTTACTAAATATATATTACATTAAAATATTCGTATATTATAATTATTTCATTTAGTATTCTACCCTCTTCTATTTAAGAAGGTACCTAACTGACCTTGTCAAATTACTGTTAGAGCTTTGTATATTATGTAGGCTGGTCCCTCTAGTTTGCACGATTTGGTAAAAAAAAGTATTATTATAAATATCATTACCTATATATAGATGTTAAAAAGAAATGATGGATCAATACAATTACAATAACCAATCAAATTCAAAACGAACAAGCAAATCAACAGACCGCTGTAAATGTAGATACCGAGATAAAACGAGCTGAATGAGATCTGTTCGACATAAACCAAAAGCTCGGGCAATACTTTAGACAATCGCATTGTACCGAGTACCGAACCTTCTGGCTGTAAGTGAACGTAAGTCCGGTTGGCCGTAAAGCCTTCAAAATCAAACAAGTGTTCGCCACAGCCCCTTCTACGCTTATCTGATTCTACGGGTCCCTGTTAGACCTACAGATAGTATATTAGGATAGATGATGTATGCGCTTTTTTAGCCAGATCGATGGAAAATGCAAATGCCTGCCATGAAAAATGGTCTCCTAAGATCACGTAAAAAATGTATGTAAATTATGAATATTGAAAACCACTTTCTCATTGTTGTATTTACTACTAACAACTGATGACTCTTCATTGATCTGTTTACCGTACACTATAACAAACAGGCAGGTTTCAGGATTTATCCGGCGAGTTTAGGACTCACTTTTCGCCTGGACGCTACCGTGTTTTGGAAGGCACGTAAAACTGGGCCATGGGCGTGCGTACTGGCGTGTGGGTCTCGGCTGTTTCCCTTAAGATATGAAGGAGGCAGTCGTCAAGTCATGTTGCAGGCCCTGTAGTAATCTCGGCGACCTGAAACTGCAACATATAGGTTGGCCACACAACCTATAAATTGTGATTTGACTCTGATAGTGTTATATAGGGTAGATATGTTCTGTTGGAGTAACCCCAATTATTTTTTTTATTTATGATTATACTACATAAATGAAGTACAAATACGAACTTTTTTTTAGATGAAATGCTGGGGTATATTTGGCCCAACGTATAAGTATTGCCATTCAACGTGGCAATGCTGTCAGCATTCTGGGCACTCCGCCATCTGACAGTGGTTTGGAGCACTTGGATTTTCTGTAGATTGGCTTGTGGCCGATCTGTGGTTAATAAAAGTGTTCTTTACTGCTTGTAGTAGCTGTAGTATTGTTAGTTTGTTTTTCTCAATAAAGGCAGTTGCCACATTTTAAAAAATACGAACTGCCGGGATCTATCATGATATATCAACAATGGTTAGACCGTTCTCAATTACAGATAAGGTCCTGAATATTTCCCGATGCTAGCTGCGATGATGAGAAATGCCAATTACAATTGAAGCAGGTTTAACGGTTTTATATCATTGTTTGTTGTTCCGACCGAATTGGATTTGTGGTTTTCGATTTTCTGTATTAAAATTGTTTTGGTAAAGGTTAATACTAGATCAACTTGATAAATTAATTTTATACAACACGACCTTTAACATAAAATGATATATAATATGGAAATTAACATAGCAGTCGTCCGATGGTAGCAGACTTAACCTAGAAGGTGGGATAAATCCTTCCTGGCTTCACTGAACATCATGCCGGAACACGGTCATAATGAACACTTGGCGACACGGTTTTTTCTTATGTTAACTATAGCCACGAATTAAGCCTACCACCAGCAGCAATAATATACGAAGTGACCGCAAAACTACTTTAAATAACATACAGTCTATAGCAATTAGCAATTTTTGTTACATAATATTATCATCATCATCATCTCAGCCATTGGACGTCCACTGCTGAACATAGGCCTCCCCTTTGGACTTCCATAATGTACCGGTTGGAAGCGACCTGCATCCAGCGTCTTCCGGCGACCTTTATAAGGTCTTCTGTCCACCTTGTGGGTGGACGTCCTACGCTTCGTTTGCTAGTCCGTGGTCTCCACTCGAGTACTTTTCGACCCCATCGGCCATCTTCACTTCAGCTTGCTAATCCGCCGCACATACATATTATAAAAACAGCAAATTCAACCAGGTAATAAGTAAACTGCCAGCTTACTATACAGCTTAACATTACTCTGGCTTTAAGTTGCGGTTGTGGATCCCAAAAGTGCGCCATTTTATCCGGCTTCCAAGTTCTGCAACTCCTGGATTCCCGGTAAAATATGGTTAAGAGCTAATTCTTTTTGTGTGAAATACAAAGTGTTGCTGTGTTTTGCAGGTAACAAAGATGCGATTAATTTACATAATATATGAATGCATATAACACTTGTGTACGAGTAAAAATTCTATGAATAACACCCTATCGTTTTTGCGTCGGGGGTTAAAAATAAAGATGATATTGATTATATTAATAATATAGATGATATTATTATTGTTAATACTGCAATACCTCGGTCAAATCCTACCAGCATTTGATGCATTTGACCGCGGTATCGCTCGCTGATGATTGTACTGATGATAAAAACGTACCTATGTTATCAAAACATGTAAAAATGCAGCATTTTTATATTGACATAATTAACTGAATAACTGAATTTACTGAATCTAACTACTACTAATTAACAGAATTTTTGTGTGTTTACACTAAATACTTTATTGTAACACACAAAAATTCAGTTAATGTGTTATTAAATCCAAATTTCGCCGCATTGTTGCGTAACATGGCGCGAGATCGTGATCTAAAATGAAAAAAAAAAAAACGAAAAATCGGAACCTTTGTATATTTTTTGCAGTTTTCACAACTAAAATACAAATATTTGCCCTTTATTTTATAAGTAAATATTAAACTATGTACTCGAGGTCTACATCATTGTGTAATGAAGTGAATGGGCCGGAGTGGTAAGTTAGCAAACCTCAAGGTTCAGCAGACAATAGGTTATTGTTAGGCGCCACTTCAGCTCCACACCGTGAGATATGGCCCGAGCTGCGAACCTAATTATACCCTGTAGGGGACATTATGAAATAGGGACTGAATAAACACTTGGATTATGAAATATAGGTTACTCGCTCCTCAGCTTCACACGGGTTTGTGTTATACATAAAAACCTTCCTCTTGAATCATTATATCTATTAAACCGCATCAGAATCCGTTGCGCAGTGTTAAGCATAAGTGCTTGTTCACGCTATAAAACGCGGGCGCGGGCGCGGGCGCGGGCGCGGGCGCGACAGACTTTGCTCACACCGCACGTGCGTTGTACGTGAACACTTTCATAGCACGTCATATGTTTGATATTTCGCGCCCGCGCCCGCGCCCGCGCTCGCGCCCGCGCCCGCGCGTTCACGTGAACAAGCCCTAAGAGAGACAGACACACAGTGAGAAGCGATTTTGTTTTACCCCACTTACACTGTCAGAGTCAATTCAGAATTATAGGCTGTGTAGTCCTGTGTCCTGTGTAAGCTGTGTAACCTGTATGTTGCAGTTTCAGGTGGGCAAGATTACTACAGGGCTTGCAACATGACCTAACGATTGCCTCCTACATAATATATTATAAGAAACAGCCGGGAGTCACAGTTTTACGTGCGTGTTTCGTGATATTTTTTATTCAAAGTGTTTTATGGTGTATTTCATTTATTTGATTGAAGTTTAAATAGATCCTGATGTTCGTATTTTTTTTACGAAATTGGTAGCGGTTTTTAGTAGAGCTGGCTGGAACACACAAACATAATTATGCCTTTATTATATTAATACAGTAGTTTGTTGTATAATTTAATAAAAGAGTTTCTTCTCTATTCTTTTTATCGTACTTTCCTAATGAACCGTCCACCCAGTGTAGTCTTAAAACAGAATTGTCCAGTTATCATTTATATGCAAAAATTGACATGCAAAAGTGCCTTTTAAGGCCTGTTTGAATAAATTAAGTTTGAGATTGCATGTTGATGTCTTTTTCACCGGCGAAGAAAGAAGTAATGATCCTATGGTGTACCTCACGTGTATGTGCACGCACACACACAAATACGACTTAAGTGATGGAGTAGTGTGCAAGCTTTTCTTTTGCAGTCAGCTTACGTCCATTTATTTCAGTTGGTCATGCGTATTTTTTTTTAGTTATAAAAAGATTATTTAAATTTAAAATATCGTATATTACCGTCGTCGTCGTCGTGTTATTCTACCGCCTGAGCAGTGATGTGCAAACATTACTGTGCTCCGGTAGGAGGGTACTGTAGCTAGTGAAATTACTGGGCTAAAGAGTCTTAACATCTTATGACTCTTGAGTGAGAAGCGTTGGTGCAGTGCTCCTAGAATTTCAAATCATTGTGAAATCCTAAGTAGCACTGTACTAATTATGGGCAGCGTTGTCTCTTAACATCAGGAGAGCGTCTTGCTCGTCTTCTACTTCATAACATTAAAAAAAAAAAAAAAAAAAATATTATACAGGCCGCCCCCGTTATTTAGCTATTGAAAAGCAGCATAAAAAATAAATATATATAAAAATAAAAAAAGCTAGTTACTGCCAAAGGTATACATAGGTAATCCATAAATATAGATAATCCAATATTAATCTTAGCATGAGGTTTATTCCTAATAATAAAATATAGGTAGAGGTAAATAAATATACAATACTTATCGCAGGGCGTAACTTGTAATGCGTAGAATTGTTCTTGAAATATATAACACAAAGTTTAATCTTCAACGACAATATTATTCTAACAAGCTCTACCAACTGCTGAGCATAACAAACTTAAAAAATAAAATCAGAGATATAACTTCACGCAAGTTGCAAAAACACTCATATACCAGCACAACCTCAAACAAGAAGTAGTAGAAACATAAAACGAATAATAAAAAATATAAACAACAGATATGGCGGAAAACATTCAAACAAGTCGCATTTTGATCTTAGTGTGACGCCCGCAAGATCGCGCCCTAATGTCTATAGAGAGGCCGACAGATGGTCCCGCTTCCGACTCTCATTACCCTTTTGTCTTATCTCCACTAACAACACAACAACAATCAACTTTAACAGCAACTAAATAGAGTCCACTATCCTATAATACAAGTGCAATCAGCGACGAGTACATTATTGAGCGGAATGTTCCAGAGATGCAGGTTTCTTTTCATACAAGTATAACGACGTCGGGATGTTGTTGCAACATTTTGTGTGCAGTTTTTGAATTCCGAATTGTAAGATAAAATTATAATAAGTGCACCTCTTATCTGCACAAATTGTATGTTGTATACCTGAATTTCTCTAAACTTTTGTAGAGCTTAGGTTTGTGTTGTCGTCTGTCGTTAAGACCTAATTTTATATCCATTTGTAAATAAGACGAGGAGAAAAATAATTCAGTGTGGTTAGAAATATCATAATTGCACGCAACATGTGAAGCTCGAAAGTTTTTACAAAACCGTGTCACAAAGCAGTTATAAGTGTTCACATGATGCATGATGCAGTGAAGCCAGGAAGAGATCCCGCCTTCATGATCGACAAGTTGTGGGCAATGAACGACGGTGCAATACACAGGTGTTGTAGATGTGTTGGAGAAGGTAAACGCTCACTATCATCAGGCGCGCCGTCTGCCTGTCTGTCTGTGTCCAGAAAAAAAAACATCCACAACTTTTGTTATAAAATTCTAACCTTTTTAAAACGTTGTTGATCTTGTTATTGTATTGTGCATAATATTAATAAAATGGTACAATTGTTGAATCAACTCCGTGCAAAAGAAAAAACCTTTTTGTTTGAAACTTTTCAATCCTTACTTAACCACATTGCTTCTTTAGTCGCGGCCGCAACTCTCACGAAGGCTTTCAAAAATGGCTCTAATTTTCCTTAATAACGCTGGTGAAAGTAACAGACCATATTCCGTAAACGGTATTTTCGGATTCCGCCGCCATAATAAAGGTCTCGAGAGACGGCGATGTTCTGAAAACCATTTACCACGTTCCCCTCCTAAACGGGCACATACATGGCGAATATCACTTGAAATTGGCCTAATCTTTAGTTACGGCTGCGGGAGTTCGCTTTTAAACGAAATTGGCGGTAATAGGAAGTTTAGTGCGGTAGTTTCAGAATATTTATGTATATATTTCCTTCCTTCCTGACACTGACTATATTGGCACGAAAACACCTCCGTTTTATTAGGGATTTGCTACTTCCCTTATTCAATGAACGAACTTCGAACATCTTGTAAGTGGAGGAGATTCTTTTATGTCATACATCAAGCGAGGTACGAGTGGAAGTCAAATAAGAATTTTCTCAATACTTTTATGTGGACCACACGGAACTCATTTGTAAGGAAGGATTCAAGAAAACTTTTTTAATAAGTCACAAACATTCAAAGAGTCTGTAGGCCTTTTGGCTAATTCATAGCCACTAAGTATGATGTCCACTTTGGTATGGTAAATAGCAATCGTCGGATACCTGCAAAATCAAGGCCTGTTTCGTTACCTTTAAAAAATCTTTATGTATATTAACCCCCGATGTATTAATAAATTATTGACAAACAAATCTATCACACAGCGCAAACAAAAGCGCACAAAATAAAACAAAAGCAATGCGGTAATTCAGCGTGCAGAAGCGCGACGTTTTGTCATCTGCCGCGAGTTGTCGACCCCTAACCTACCCCCGTTCCCCTTGTCTCTTGTACCCCGGGGACATTGCAGACAAATGTGATAAGCAAGTACATAATGCTTAGGTTATTCTACTATTTAAATTATTATAATGCACTTTTTTTATTCTTTATAGGTTAATCTTTGACCTCGAAATACCTTTTCATCACATTTATAAATGCAAAAGTTTGTGTGAGTGTGTATGTTTGTTACTTTCACGCCTTAACGGGTGGACTGATTGAGCTGAAATTTGGTAAAAAGATAGCTTAGACTCTGGAATAAGGCAACAGTACAGCGGCTAAAACTGCAGGGCGCTGCTAGTTAACAATATTATAATACTTTTTTTTTTGAGAAAAAACAAGCAAACATCAAAACCTACTACAGCAGTAGAGAACCCTTGTATCAATTAACCACATATTGGCCACAAGCCAATGTACTGAAAAACCAAGTGCTCCAAACCACTGTCAAATTGGATGGCAATATATTATTCGACTTTAAAATAAAATTAATAATTATTTTATGAATTTAGTAATAAAAATATTGACTCAAAAATTTACCAGTAGCTTCTTAAATAAAAACCCATAATTTGACAGAAAATCAAGTAATAACATAACAAATTTCATGATAATTACAAGTAATTATTCGTAACCTACTTTCTTCAAGTTCTGAATACAATGACAATAAATCCCCGTACGGCGTTGAAATTCTGTATACAGGGTGGTTTTTAATGGCTCTTCAGAGACGTCTCGAAGTAAGACTGATACGTGTGGTATCAGTCGCGTGGGAGCTTTTTGGTTTACAATGTGAGTTTTTTGTCAAATCTACGCGAAACATTGTTGAAAATTCTTCTATTGTAATTAGGTCATGTTTTAGATAAAATATTAGTAATAATTACAGACTTTCTTATAATAGTTTTTTTTGAAGTGAAAACTTCTTTAGCGGCGCTGAGCACATTTTTTTGTATGGGTAAAAACTTTCAAACTCGCGTCAGGGTCACGTGATGCTGATCGAAAAAGCGTAAGATCGAGGGGAAGGGAGAGGAACTAGTATCTCCCACTCTTTCTACCGTGCCTGAGTGTGCTGCTCTGTTTAGGCGGCACAGGGGGCTTAGACAAGCGCGCGCTCGTCATTTTTTTTTTTTATATTTTATATTTTATATTTTTTTTATTAGACACTTAAATAGGTTCGAATCAAAACTGTTTGTTTCTTACTTCAGTTATCATAAACCAATTGTATCAGTTGTAAAAATTTGCGATGATGATTCTGATAATAACGATGGTGTAAAAGTCGTCGAAATTATGGATGGAAGTTGATTTTTCTGAGAGATAAAATTTAATGTTATATATAAATAACGATATAATATTATAAATAAAAACATATAAATTGTCATATTTGTGTACGATAGCGCAATAAATAAACATTGTATTCTACCTCATAAATGATAGTATTTTTATACTTATAATTAAACACAACGTTAATATTGAAGTTTTCACTTCTGCCGGCACTCCCGGAGTGCTACCTTTTTTTTTCAATATATCATATTACTAGCTTACGCTCGCGGCTTTAACCGCGTGGTAAAATTCTTTCTTAGCGGAGGTTTACGTCATAAAACCTATCTGTGTTCCAAATTTCAACCCAATCCGTCCAGTGGTTTAGGCTGATAGGTTTAGGTTGATAGATCAGTCAGTCACTCTTTCCTTTTATATATTTAGATAAGTAGGTACGTTCCTTTATTAATTCAATTATCTACGTTCAATATTATTAGTTTATCAATAGATTTAAAATGTCTGGGCTGAATGGTCATAACATTTTTTAATTGTAATGTATGAAGCGTTGGTGCAGTACCTACACTTTTATATCATTATGAAATCCTAGGTATCACTGTACAATGGAAAGTAGGTAGGTATGGTAGATAGGGTGGTATGGTAGGTATCACTGTGTAATGGGCAGCGTTATCTATTACCATTAGGAGATGGTCTTGCTCATCTTCTTAACTCTTCGCTTAAAAAAAAGTATTTTTACAAGCTTTTATTTACCTTCACCTGTAGTTGTCTGTACTCAAATCATGCCAGTTAAATTTGATCCTCTTCCTGGTTTCCAATTAAGCTGAAATTTAGAATGCATGTATAAATCGATACAAATGCAATATTATTATGACATGAAGCTGTTTTAATGATGGAGCTGGAATATGGACGTAGGTACTCGGTTATTAAACGACACAACCCCATCGAGTTTGGGCTCATTTGATACGTCATGACGAGTACTTTATGATTCTAGATGGTAATAATAATAAAAGCTTGTTTTTAAAAAGTTTTTTTTTTATTTCACTTGTTACCCATTTTTTTAAATCACACAATTCCTTTAAAATAATCACCCTGTATAGTATCTAAGTTTAAACTGTGGGTAGGCAAACGAGCGCTCGCGGGAACCGATTACCATATTCAAGGCATTCGCGACTCGCGCCTCACGCGGTAGGCTCCTAAGGAAATTATTTGTCATATTAACGTCACTCTGCGTCGAGTTTCGAAGCGTCGAGATCTTAATATATTGAATTATGATCCGTTCCAACCTCGGCGGGCTGCTGAAGTATCGATGCGAAACGAATATTTTTACTTTACACCGAATTGACGGTTGATGCTATCTTTTTCACTTATTTTCATCTTTTTCACCTTTCGTTTATTTATACAGGAAAAGATCAATTTCTGACAATTCCGATAATTATAGAGAAAAATCTGCTTGTATTTTTATTTTTATATGTATGAAAAAAAAAACAAATATACCGCAAGTAAAAGTGGATAGCACATTTTGATCATAAATTGAAAAATGTTAATCTTGGCGTGTTTATTACCTTTCGTGCCTAAACGGATGTATCTACCGGTAGAGCTAAAATTTAGTAATAATGTAGCTTAAATTCTGGAGCAAACACATTGTAGGCTCATTCTCATGGAATCGATTCTCATCGTCACCTTCATGGCAATTCTTATTTATTGCTTATTTGTAATGTTTATGTATAATATGGTATAGAGCTGGATGACACGAGTAAACTTTTATATAAATCATTTAAATCGTACGTTTCATTTCGAAGAAAAACAGTTTTGAAATTTTCGACGCCACGAAAGTGATTCAGTCATTATTTTTTCACAACTTTTTCAAGTAAACCCCTTTTAAAATACTAAATCTACCAAAAGTGTACAATAAAACGACATTCTACGTAACAACAAACCTCACTACAGAAGAAAATATGCGTAATTTGAGATATTACTTTACCTTTCACTTTACTTTTTTATTAGTCAGAAACTTGGTATGTATGTTTTAAAACCCTAACATAACAGATAAAGTACTTTTTAGTTGGTAAAAAGGCCCTTTCTAAACAAATAAATAAAAAAAGAAATCACTTTTGTGGCTAAAATCACCTTCATGGTAAAAACCGCTATGAAGGTGATGCCACGCTGGTGACGAAAATATCCCTTTTTGGTGAAATTCTGGAAAATTTATGTATAATGTATAAAATAAAATACTACATCTTTATCTCGCATATTTTGGCGTTTCGAAATGCTGGCTTTGATTTAAATAACTAAAATACAATGCATAAAAATATTGTCCATGCAAGTGATCGGTACACCCATGAATAAATTAAAACTTAGCAAATATATTTTTTCCACGGCTCGATAAGTCCTAGATCCTACTTTTATGATTGCAGAACATGGCCATCATTGAAATGAATCAAACTCTGTATTAGATTGTTAATGTTGTATTTAACAGCAGCCGTTAAACTACGCAAATTTAAAGCACCTAAAATCGTGTGACCGCCGCATTATGTCATTTTAAATTCAAAATAATAATGAAAGGCTTTTTTGAGACTGTCTACCGTAAAGTGTATTTGTTTGCGAAAATTTTGGTATATGTTATATAAAGATACACCGAAATTTGTTAAAGTAGTGCCCAAATGTTTCACTGCAACGGAAAGTGTGACACCATGAGAATACGAAAAATGCCCCCGTTTTTGACCTTTCATGTTAAATTTTAGTATTATTTTTTGCGTCAATTATGACAATCTTTATTAATTTTGTAGCTTAATATATGTTTTATCCACCTATTCAAAATTCATGTCTCTTTCTTTAACCGTTTAGGAAATATAACCGTGTGACCATCAAATTTGAGCTAAAATGAGAATGAGCCTGTAATAGGCTACTAGTGGTACAGCTTAGTGAGCTAATAAATTAAACATCAACATGCTAGAAAACCCACACTAAGTCAGTGTTTTAGTCAAAAGATGTAATAATAAAACAATATTATGCTAGAGGTTACTCCCTAATTCGTTGGCTAGAGGTAGAAAAACAAGATCAGCATGCGATCATGTTCTCAAAGGGTGAATTTGACCTTAATAAAACTATGACGAGTTGTATTACCAGGGGTAGACTTCCTTTGCAGGAGGTCGACTAGGTGAGTATCCCAACAGTGCCAGTTATTCTACTGCCTACCCAGTGATGTGCAAACATTACTGTGCTTCGGTAGGAGGACACTGTAGCTAGTGAAATTACTGGGCTGAAGAGTCTTAATATCTTATGACTCTCAAGTAAGAAGCGTTGGCGCAGTGCACTGGGTAGCAATGTGCTAATTATGGGCAGCGTTATCTCTTACCATCAGGAGAGCGTCTTGCTCGTTTTCTTACATCGTTTGTATATAAAAAAAACTATAACGAAAACGGACAACAAAGCTTGTCTATTATTCCCTAGTATATTTCAGAGCTCAACTAAAGCTGTAGGCTTTTGTGTGAACCAAATGAATTGTTATTTTAGTGTATTTGTAATTAAAAGACAGTAGCCGCACAAATAAAAAGCTCGGCGGCAACAAATCAATTTTACGTCAGGAAATTACTTTGTAAAGTTGAAAAGGGTTGCGCGATACGCCACCAAATTGAAATTCTTTTGTGTGCCCCTGCCTTTACATGTCCAAAATGTTACCAGAGTTACCTGGCTTCGCTCCGGTTGGTTGAGCTCAATCACGGATTACTTAGAAGATAATATCGGCTAGCATCAGATAACACGGCTTTTTAAAATCAGAATCATCAATGTTACCAGCACAAACTAAAGTAGAAAATTTAAACATGGGAAGGACGTGGCGATTTCGAATCTTTCTATAAATTTGCTTTTATTTTCCTGTAAAATTGAAAACTAACTTTTATAATAGAATAGAAAACTCTTTAACGAAACCCCACAAATATACAGGAAACATATAACTAAAAGACAATAGGTATCATGACTTAAGGATAACAATTGGCGGTCTTATCCTCAAAAGTGATCTCTAGACAACTTTACAGGGAAAGAAATATTGATATTTACATGGGTATCTTTTTATTCAATATTTTTCACTTGTTTGTTGCATTTGAAAGCTTATCACGACCGTTCTTTTTTTCAGATTTATTCGGTGAGTTCAATCATAGCTAACGACATTTTTCGATCAAACTTTCCAATGTACACGGCTTAGCCTTCGCGGGTAGTTCCAACTTTATACAAATGTTTGCTCGCCTTATTACGCACGTCGTCAGTAAGTTACAGGCTGTTGACTTGCTGAGGTATATACCCATTTGCCCCCAACGATTGCCCTCAGGTAGCAATTACCACCGAATGGGGACTGGAACGTTATTGTTCCCAATTCAAATCGCTTTAAAATACTGTGTAGATCGCCAATGCCACCCTTTTTTTGACCCAGGAAAATAATTTGCGCATAATTACCCCATGCCAGGGGCGCGGTATGTGGGACTCCTCCGTCGAAGGTGGGCGCGGCGGAGATAACCACTAAAAACCTGGGAGTGTTCCTGCGGGACGCAATAACGCCGGGACAGCGGGTTCGCCGAAGCACTCCACTCATTCTGGGAATTCATCCCCAAATGCTACCTGGGGGCAATCAATGTGGAATGTGGGGGCAAATAGGAATATACCATTGCTGTATCCTGCGGTTTTACTCTTTCAAACCACCAACATCATCATCTCAGCCTTCGCGGGTAGTTCCAACTTTATACAAATGTTTGCTCGTTTAACCCCAGCCTCAGTAAGTTGCAGGTTGTTGACTTGCTGTGTCCTGCGGTTTTACTTTCTCAAAACTGTTATACGTCTAATTTTTATGGAGAGTTTTTTGTTGTTTTTAAGCCAAAGTATAAGTTTGGCCATTCAGAGTGGTCCCTAATTTAGCTAGTTTCTAGGCACTTAGCTTTAAGGATCTTTACGATGATTTTTTTATGCAAACAAGTAAGAATATGAGCTCGCCTGATGTTAAGAGATAACTCTTCCTATAATCAGTACAGTTCAACCCAAGATTTCACACCATTGTGTCTTACTTAAGAGTCACAAGATGCTAAGACTCTTTAGCCGAGTAATTACATTAGATACAGTGCCTACCGAAGCACAATAATGTTTTCACATCACTGCTCAGGTGTTAGAATAACTGGCACTGTCGGGCACCCACCTAGACGGCCTCCTGCAAAGGAAGTTTACCCCTGGAGTAATATTAATTGTTAAATGACCATTTTATTTTATGAAGTTTTTTGTTCTTTCTTATGAAAAATAAATTCTTTTATTATTTTTTTATTTATTATTTATATAATATGTACGTAGGCTAAAAACATTTTACATCCACATAACGTTAGAATTCCAATAACCTCGAAAATAACCTCGTTTATTCAGAGAAACTTAAATCATAAAGTTAGGACCGCCATTCATTAACTAAAATAAGCAATCGTACTAAAAGCTAAAAGCAGACCGGGCCTGAGGTAAAAACCAATTACCAAGTTACAGACTGTTCTTAGTTCTTCGTGTTTATCTACGTTTTAATGAGATTCTATTTATCATTAACTTGCAACTCTAATTGGGCGTTTTGGTTTAGCATTTCGCCACGAATTGATTTCTGTGAATTTACTTACGCATGCTTCGTAACTTTACCTATTATTTACAAACATCACAATATTTGGACTCCCGGGTGATCTTTTAATACTCCGAATCAATCGGCCAGTGTGGGTAAGGTCTACTTTTAAGTACGTGATATGTGTTTACGATTCTTAAGCGTTACGTCTGCTATTTGAATTTTAAATGAGGCAAAAAATCATTATTATCACCGAAATTTAGTTCAAGGGGTTTTGCCGCTTCGACCATTGCTGATCTATTGTGACGCCCACTTGAGCTATAGTTTACCTCCTTAACACGTAGCTTCTAGAAACTACCAGATCGTCAAGAGGGTAATTTATTAATGTATCTCAGGTAAAAAGTACTTACACTTAATTTTTAGTGCTACGTGTATCAATTTTGAGTGCTACGCGCTTCGTCTCCGAGTGCTACGGCTACGAACAACGCTATGCTATCGACATTCGCTTGACAATCTACCTACTCGTATATTATAACCAACGTATTATATAAGGATTAATAATTATTAAATTGGATATAGCCTTATTTAATCTTAGATAGACACTTAAGTTGAAACGCATAATATGTGCTAACAATTACTTCGAGTGTCAGATTTGGTAATGATAAGGGGGGGTTCATAAAATACGTGAGATGCTTAAGGGGGGGAGGGGGTCGATTCAAATCTCATCTAATCTTACGTTGGAGAGAGGGGGGGTCTCGGCAAATATCACGCAATTTTTTTTCTGATTGAAACAAAAAAAATTATATTATTTTGGTCCATTTAATTCAGGATTTAATCTTAAGCGTTATCGTAATACGATTAAGATCATTTACTAATTCGTTCGAAAGAAAAAAAATTCATTCATACTTCGACGTTATACATCTACTGACTGTCAAACCACTATATTTGTTTTATACCAAATAGCTCAATTTAAGTTCAATAGTCTCTCTTGAGACCGCGCATGATTCTCCATGGACTGAATTAGAGTAGATATTCTTTTTTTAATCACATTAGTTACGATTTAAGTATTCTATTGTTAAATTTTTATTACACTTATTATTAAACTTTTCAACAATATTGATTACTAGTCTTAACTAGTCGTAAATAAAAGCACGAAGCATTTTTTTTTCTTTTTACAATAACAATCCAACGTGTTTAGTTTACGTAAGAAACCCACATTTTGAAAAATCTCACGTGAGATTGGGGGATGGGGGAGGGGGTTGAATAAAATCTCACAACATCTCACCAGGGGGGGAGGGAGGGACAGAAAATTTAAAAAACACCTCACGTAATTTATGGACGCCCCCTAAGTAAATCAGTCTAATTAATTATTCTTTACACACTGTGTTACATCTCAGTAAATTATTATCATGTACAATATACACACATGTACACAATACAATATGTACATTATTGCACGTTACTATTGTCTGGATGTAACATTATTTTCGTTCGTTATACTGTAAACATCAGCAACTTGTAATTGGCTTTATAATTACTACTTTATTTAGACATACCTGTTACTAGCTGTAAGTTTTCCTTTGAAAAAAATACATTATATATTATCTAGTAGGTAAATCTATCAACACTCTACAGTTGCTACTATTCCTAACGACTAACTGCTACGATTATCTCTATGCTGCTAATATGTAAAGTTTTGTAACCGATAAAAAACAATGTGCAAGTAACACGATGATGCCCTATTGTAAGCGAAGACGGCTCATATTCAGGCATATGTGCGCAATTTGCGGGCATTTGGCAGCGATATAATGGGTCAATGGCTATTAGCCTGGCCCTTATAAGCCTCGTTCAGATAAGTTCAGCTTGTTTAGGGTTATAGTTGCTTCCTTCACTTATGGAGTATTTTGGCTGTGGACTGTGGACACAAGTTACTCGTCCATTTAGTGCGTAGACATTTTTCTTTCGATAACAAATTTTAACAATTTTAGCATAGCAATCTTAAAATTTTGTCTATTATGAATAAGTAAAAAATAAGGTAGAAAATAAAGCCGCTAATTTTATTAGTAGGTACCTATATACTTACCTAATGTTGTTTTTTTTTAATGTACCAACGTAGGTAAGCGCTGCGCAAATATTTATTATTCTACGAAAAAAATGCTGCACGATGTGGCACTTTTTATGCAGGTTAGGCTTATAAAACTAGATCTGGGTTACATTACGCCTATAATAATACATATATTCGCATCAACTTATGAATAAAAAAAGTTTAAAAAAATCTTGTGTTTATAATAATTAAAAGTACGTACGAGGTGTAGTCACTCGAACGTTGGCAAAAGATTTTTTAAAGTTAAACTAGCTGCGCCCAGCGGTTTTACCCACTTTACTGTAGCCTATGTATTATTCCATTGTCTAAGCTATCTCTATACGAAATTTTAGCTCAATCGGTTCACACGTTTAGGCATGAAGAAGTAACAAACATACACACTCACACACAAACTTTCGCCTTTATAATATTACGGGGAAGTGTGATATCCCCCATTAATGTTAAACTTTTATATCTAGTACTCAATAGAGTTTCATAGAGTAGTGACTCGTAAAGGCCGGACATTTCTATGAAGTGGTAATAACAGAGAAACAGTCGGGACAATATGGCGGAGTCAATAATTGGGAAATATTGCGCGGCGGTGGGTTTACGAGGGCCTTCTCAGCTGGACGCAGTGTGTATTGGAAAAGAGCCGTGTGTCGTAGGATATGTGGCTCTATAATGCTAACTCAGTTAGTAGACTTATAAGAAAGCTTATGTTGTAAAAATCTGATGATGGAGACTATTAAAAAATATTCATATTTTTACGTAAACTGTACAAAACAAATAACATTTTAGAGAAAGGCCTCTTCAATTTAATTATGTTAAATATTTTTAATATATGTTACCTATATATATTATTAACCACACCTGGTGGGATTTGTCAAAGTTGCGATTATAGATTACAAGAGACTCGATTCACAAAGCAAACGATATTTACAACATCCATTCAACAAACACTATTAGGCCTCTTTACTTCACGCAGAATACTAAAAAATCTTAACAAGTGAATTAAATTAAAAAATTAAAAAAAACCCCCAACGCACGATTTCAAAATTCACCATTTTGTGGTGGCGGCCATCTAAAACTAGATCAAAATCCGTTCAACCATTCGGGAGCTACGATGCCACAGACAGACACACATACAGACAGACACGTCAAAGTTATAACACCCCGTCGTTTTTGCGTCGGAGGTTAAAAATAATAACAAGTAAATTCTTATCCCAAAATTATATTCAGACTTCAACTTGAAGACGATCACACCTCCAAGGCATAAGTCACCAACAAGACAGTTAATCAAACAAAGGCGTACAAATGAACCGCTTGCAACATTAAGCCCGATCTTCACTTAGCTAAATGCTCCCCTAAGCAAACAACGCTCGTGTAAGTAAACTAAATACGTGAGGATGATGTAACGTCATAAATCTCTGCAACTGAGCTAGATATTTACTAAGCTTGGATGTGGTGACTCTCTTACCCTCTTAATGTATCACTACAAATTATGTGAATTTTTTTTGTGCATATAATGTGTTTGTAATTTCTTTACGATTTACTGGACAACCACTGACATTTGACGTGTCGGCAGCACTCTTTTCTCAACTCAAGAAGAATGCGCTACGTATTATACCTTGCAGGATGATTTATAGGACTATCCCTCTAAGAATGAACACACGGCAGCATTTACCCACTAAAAACCTGGAGGTATGTCTGTTAACTGCAGGCAAAAAGCAATATTTGGTCTTCACTGACAAGAGGACCCTCCGCTGTAGGTAGCTTAGACCTTGAAAAGTATCATACTATAATAAGAATTATTATTGTATGATACTTTTCAACGCGTAAAACCGCTAGAAGTTTATATAATGTCACTAACATTTCATTCTACGTATTTTGGGAACCATTTTCAATTAAAAAATCAAGCAAACAATTCTACAGCTACTACAGCTGGAAAGGACACTTGTATTAACAACAGATGGGCCACACGTCAATGTACAGAAAATCACTTGATATCACATCTTTTAGTTTTTTATCTACGACTAAATAATATGGCTGAGTAATCCGTCTTCAGTTAATGGCGTTACGGTGATACAAGTGTCTGGTAGCCTCGTAAATAAAGACCTTATTATGTAGGGGCTGGTAAACCTTGCTCGCTAACTAGTTTGAATATCAATGAGCAAATTTACTCGTATGTACGGTGGTTCAGTACAGGGATAAATATGCACCAAGAATTTAGCGGCGATCAAAATAGGCCAATCATGGCACAGTGATACGCAGTGATACCACAGCCGCACTATATAGGATACCTAAAAAAAAGACTCCACGACAGAAATCGTTGCTAGAAGATAAAAATATGGAAAGTCGGTGAACTATAGAAATACGCTTTCATGTATATGGGTAAATCCTGAGATCGGGCGTATTTAAGTGATTTCCGTGGCAGATTTTAAATCAAAGTATTATTGCATTTTACATGTAAAACATCAAATTTCCCATAATTATAATTACATCAATCAAATAGGCATCATTATAACTTGTTTTGTTCAGAAGATATTTAAATTTAAATTTTTGGTGCCACGGGAATCAATAAAGTGTGGCATGGGAATCAAAATTAAAACTATTTTGTTTGAATTCTATGTTATTATTTAAATATTGACCTCTACATACTAATAATATAAAATAGAAATGATTAAAAACGGTGATCCAAACAGATATACACCAAACATAAAGTATTAAAAAGGTCTATATTGGCTCTCTATATAATAATCATGTAAACTAAATAAAATCAACGTATTGCAGTCTTAAACAATGTAAAAATATTACAGTCACAGTCACTGACAGGATTCACTCCAGAAGCTGTCATCAGATTGTACATTTATCATTAGTTAGGTTAATCTGGACTGAAAGTTGCAGTCAGCCCATAGTTTCGTTTTATTTTTTCATCATACATCATCTCAGCCATAAGACGTCTACTGCTGAACATAAACCTTCTCTTTAGACCTCCATATATAACACTGGTGTTGAAAGCGACCTGCTTCAAGCGTCTTTCAGCGACCTAAATAAGGTCGTCTGCCACACTTGTGGGTAGACGTTCTACGCTGCGTTTGCTTGCCTGTAGTAGCCACTTGAACACTTTTCGACCCCATCAGCCATTCGCTCTACGTGCTATGTGGCCTGCCCATTACCACTTCAGCTTCCTGATCCGCGGAGATATGTCAGTGACTTTGGTTCATCTCCTCATTCCTGATTCGATCACGTAGAGAAACCCCGAGTATAGCCCTCTCCATAGCTCGCTGAGCGACTTTTTAATGTGGTCTGTCTACTATAGTACAATATAAAAAAATCTGATGTATACAATATAAAAAAAAATATCTGAAATAATGAAATATACAAATATAAACTGTCAAAATCACTTCCATACCTGCGGCTTCGCTGTAGTTGGGTAAAAAGTGAAAGAATGCGCAAGAAAACTCAGGGGAAAATTGATCACCGTGGTAAAATACCATGAGAATCAATACCATGTAAATCAAAATTGTATAGTTTTTTGTCAATATTTTTAAATACCATAATTATAGACCAAAATTAATAAAATATATGATAAACAACACCCTTTTACTAACTGCACACCCTAGTTAAAAAACCGTAATGGATAAAAAAATATTTTTAAACATGGAAAAGGTAATCAATGATCTAGTGAACCAAAACCACGGTAATCAATTTCTCACCTTCGGAAAACCAGTTTTTAACAACGAGAGGAGGAGCCTCTCTTCACTATGTTTAGAGCGCAATCGAAGTTAGCCAATAGCGTGCGTACAAGCTTCTAAGTATTGTGGTTTGTGAAATGTGGGTAGTTATGTCGCGCGCCATGGGAATCACTTTTTGTCCGGGGACAAACCTAAATTTGTTATTTTTTCTAAAACTACGCTGAGTACAGCCTTCGCGTATTTTTTTGATCATGTAACAGTTCACCCTTTACAGCTTTGATCACAGGAATTAATTAAATTCCTTTTATAAATTAGTGTAAAAAATATATTTTGTTCCGAAAATGTGTAAGGGACAGCCCACGGTAATCAAATTTCAGGGCTTTTACATTTTTTTTTAGATACTTGCAGCTAAATATAACCTGATGTCTATCATGCATTAAGTAGATTGAACCTTAGACTAACAGGAAAAAAATACCTTTGGGTAGAATTTTTATGTTACGGGTAGTTTATTCCCCCAGACACGTAAAATTTTGACTCTCAGGAATCACCCATATTATACTACATAGTTTTTTTTATAGTTTAATTACTTTTTTTTTAAGTGGCAAATGCCTTTATTGAGAAAAACAAACTAACAATACTACAGCTACTACAGCAGTAAAGAACACTTTTATTAACCACAGATCGGCCACAAGCCGATCTACAATATGTATAATGTTTTTTTTATATAATTTCATAGATGTAATCGCAGAAACGACGGGGTATTATAAGGTTGACGTGTATGTCTGTCTGTTTGTCTGTCTGTGTGTTTGCTACGTCGTATTTTCGCCGCTTGATATAGGTCTTGATTCTATAGATCGAAAAAAAGTAATGATTTTTTTTTATGTGAAGAAGTACGAAGACGAGCAAGACGCTCTTCTGATGTTAAGAGATAACGCTGCCCATAATCAGTACAGTGCACTCTAAGATTTCACAATGATGTGAAATTTTAGGTGCACTGCACCAACGCTTCCTCCTCAAGAGTCATAAGATGTTAAGACTCTTTAGCCTTAATTTCACCAGCTACAGTGCCCTCCTACCGAAACACAGTAATGTTTGCACAGTGATGTTGATTAAGTTTTTGTCATCCAAGCTTATATCAATAAATAGTTATATTCAGAAGATGTTGCTTCGTCTATCACTTCACACTTTATGCAAAATTCCTGACATATGTAAAGCATTATTTACAGGAGCGTAAAGTTGCATGCATAGTTGAAATTTTTAGCGCTGTGTTATTAATATATGTATCTACTCATAATCTCTCTATCTCTATTCTGCACAAGTGAAGCGACAATGAGACGACGGTTGAGTATAGAATTTTTCTCTAAGACCCTTTAATGTTACTGTCTTTATCTAAATGATTTTATACTTAAGCTCACAGTTTCTATAAAATACTTTGCTTTATATACGTGTAAAACAAAGACGTGAGTACGTATGAACCTTTAATTGGCTGTATGGCGTATAAACTGTTAATTATTAAGTTTTATTTTTAGCTGTTGGTTTACCTATAAATAAATAAATAATATTTGTAGACCTATGTATAAAAAATAGGTATGTAAAAATAAGTGTACAAATCTTCAAACTGTTTTGCACTAAGTAGATGCATACAAACTTTCTCCTATATAATTTATGTGTGAATTCTTAACACATGTGATGAAAATAACTAGTTTATTATATTATTCCGTGGAAGTAAAACGAACATTACGTTGGTCCAATTCAATGTAATTTTCTCAATAAGACATAAACAAAACATATTCCATATTCAAACATATAAAACGAGTAAATTAATATAAAGGTTAGTTTGAACTACAACAGAGGTCTAACACTGGCCCTCAAACTAAACTTACTATATATCAAACATTAACCAACTACATTACTATTTAACCCAAGTTGGTTAACACATTTACGCGTTTTATCCCCGCTAAGAGGTTTAGTTAATACGTCCGCCATCATATCATTCGTACACATATATTGCAGATCAACAAACCCTTGCTTAACAATGTCTTGTACGAAATGATGACGAATGTCAATATGTTTCGTTCGGGAGTGATACATCGAGTTTGTTGCCCTGGCCAACGCAGATTGATTATCATTATAGATACGTACAGTAACGTTAACGCCAAGACATTCATGCATAAAACTCCTTATAAACAAAGCTTCCTTACAAGCATCTGATAGACCTAAGTATTCCGCTTCCATGCTTGAAAGTGCTACTGTTTTCTGTTTTCTGCTTTGCCAGCTGATAGCACAGTTACCAATCTTGAAGATGTAACCAGTAAATGACTTCCGGTCCAGCTCATCAGAGCCCCAGTCTGCATCTACATATCCACTGACAGACAAACCACTCTTTTTATAAGTTAAACAATGGTTCAGTGTACCTTTCAGGTAACGTAATACTCGCTTCGCAGCCTTCCAGTGATCCTCTCCGTAGCTTTCGTTAAACTGGCTGAGGACACTCACTGCGTGCGAAATGTCAGGTCTTGTACAAACAGCTATGAACATCAGACAACCCACCAACTCTCGATACTGCAAGTTTTCACATTTGGAGTCATTTTTCAACAGTTTCAAACCACACTCCATT
This sequence comes from Hemithea aestivaria, assembly GCA_947507615.1. NCBI lineage: Eukaryota > Metazoa > Arthropoda > Insecta > Lepidoptera > Geometridae > Hemithea > Hemithea aestivaria. The sequence goes on along the minus strand of OX382344.1, from coordinate 6,921,068 downwards.
GGGGTAACAGCCGGTTTACACTCGGCCATATTAAACCGTTGTAAAACATTTTTAATGTAACTTGACTGATCCAAGGTGAAACCACCTTCTTCCTTTCTACAAAGTCTCATGCCGAGAAAGTGATGCGCTGGCCCTAAATCTCTCATATCGAATTGAGACATCAGCTGTTTCTTGATTGTAGACTTATCAATCTCATTATTTGAAAATAAGATGATATCGTCAACATACAGACAAATAAAACTCAAACCTCGAGCAGTATTTCTCATGAACACACAAGGTTCCGACGAAAACTTCTTAAATTTCAGTTTTCTTACTAATACGTCATTTATTTTGTCATACCAACTTTTGGACGCTTGTTTAAGACCATAAATTGCCTTATTTAGGCGATATACTTTTGTAGGATTCCTCTTGTCACGAAATCCTTCTGGTTGCTCCATATAAATGGTTTCAGACAGATCACCATTTAAAAACGCTGTCTTAACATCAAGATGATCCGCCTCCATGTTATGTTCAGCGGCTAGAGCAAGTATTGTCCTTACAGTTGAGTATCTGACTACAGGTGAGTACGTCTCAAAATAATTTTCTCCATACCTTTGTGTATAGCCCTTGGCTACCAAACGAGCTTTAAATCTCAAAACTTCACCATTAAGTCCTCTTTTCTTCTTAAACACCCATTTACTCTTCACAGTCTTTTGTCCTGCCGGTAAATCAGTCAGTGTCCAACATTTGTTGACAATAAATGACTTGTACTCATCGTCCATCGCCTCTCTCCATTTCGCAGATTCCTCGCCTTCCAGCGCCTCCTTCACAGTGAGTGGCTCGTCGTCAGCACGATCTACTTCAGCCACGAAGATGCATTGTGATGCTAGCTGAGCGTTCTCGTCGTATTCCAACGACTCGTACGACGACGATTCATCTGGAATATAATTTTCATCGCGAAAATCATCTGTTTCACTACTGTCAGTAACATCTAGAGACATATCTCTACTTCCATCTGCCTGCCCAACTGATTCATCAGCTCCAGCATTACTTGGAGTTATAGAATCATCATTTGAATCTAAATGTGCAGGGTCTACTACACTAACAGGCTGACAGTTACATTTAGATGGAGAGATGTGGACAAGTACATCACGTTCTTTTAAAGAACCGTTATCCTTCTCAGGACGATAGAAAACATTTTCCAGAAATGTTACATTTCTGGCCTTCGTTATGCATTTCATGCTCGTAGGGTCAATGAATCTATAGCCCTTGGTGTCTTGACAATATCCTACAAAAATGCACGGTTTAGTTTTTGCATCAAACTTCTTTCTGTTTTCTATCCGTATATGAGCCATACATCCAAATACTTTAAGGTGAGTTAGATGTACCTTTTGTTTGGACCATTTTTCTTCGGGCGTAGTTCCTCTAACAGCTTTCGTGGGGGACCTATTTTTCAAATATACGGCGGTGTTTACAGCTTCCGCCCAGAAGCTTTGATCCAGCCCGGCACCAAGAAGCATGCACCTGGCTTTCTCCACGATGGTGCGGTTGGCTCTCTCTGCCACACCATTCTGTTCTGGCGAGTGAGGAACAGTCGTCTCATGGCGAATACCGTGTTTCTTTAAGAAATTCTGAAAACGAGTATTAATAAATTCAGTGCCGTTATCGCTACGAATGCTTTTCAGTGTTTTCCCGGTCTGATTTTCAACTAAAGCCTTAAACTCCATGAATTTAGTAAAAGCTTCATCTTTAGTTTTCAGAAAATAAACAAAAGTCTTTCTCGAAAAATCATCTATAAGTGAAAAGAAATATCTTGAACCACCAATCGATTTTTCCGGCATGGGCCCGCATAAATCCATGTGCACTAGCCCTAATATCTCAGTCGCACGACTGAAAGACTTTTTCGGGAACGGTAATCTAATTTGTTTACCCTGAATGCAAGAAATACAAGACTCGAACGTAGAAGTATCGTAATCTATTCCAGAGTTCATACCTTTTAGGACTTGCATACTACGCACGTTAAGGTGACCTAGTCGTTTGTGCCACTCTACTTGTGACGCCTTTTGGGTTTGTGATACATCCTCTTGCACCGCTGGCGAAGCTTTTGAGCCTGTTTGACTCTCCATCGACACAGCCTCGTTGCATTCTGTAAAAGCTGAACAATTATTATGCCCTACAACTGATGTATCACTCCGCTCAGACTCTACAGTTTCAAGCCTATACACACCACATTCGCGTTTAGCTGACGCTATCAAGGTATCATTTTTATATATTTTACAATTTTCATCTATAAAAATAACTCTGAAACCTTTCCTTGTCAAAGCACTGACAGATAACAAATTGGTTGCCAAATTTGGCACGTAATAGACATTACTTATTGTCTTTACACTATGCTTTAAGGTTACTATCACATTGCCGCGACCGCGAGTAAAGAGTTTTTCACCATTCGCCACTTTCACTTCAGTTATGAAACCAGGCACAAAATCAGTGATCATGTCCCTGTCGTTACACATGTGGTTGCTGGCACCGGAGTCGACAATCCACACATCCTTACGCACGCACGTCGATAATGCAGTTAACATCGCCTCTCCGTTACTATTCTCTTTCTTGTTACTTGCTCCCCCCTTGCATTGTTTTGATGTGTGTCCTAACTTCTTACACTTGAAACATCTTATTTTCTTATGTGAAACAAGCGCTGTTGTTGAGCCTTCTTCATTTTTGTCACCGCGCCGCTGTACTTCCTGCATCAATTTTGCTTTTACAATTTCACTTGATAGTGAAATGTTTGAGTTTTCTAGTGCCATGATTAAGGGATCATATTCGGCAGGCAAACCGCTCAACATTATAACCGCGACAAAATCATCATCAAGAGGTGACTGAATGTCGCTCAATTGTTGACTCACATCACAAATTTTTGCAATATACGCCTCCATGTCTTTGAAGTCACTCAATTTGGTGGCAAACAATATTCTGAGGAGACTTAGTCGTCGCGTAAGGCCTTTATCCTCATAAGCCTTTTTCAAATTGGACCAGGCTTCACGGGCTGTCTCCGCCTTTCGGACATGCATGTATGCAGCTGGCTGTACTGACAAACAAATTTTTGCCAGTGCTTTCAACGACCTTTTCTTAAAATTTGGGTCTTTTTCAGCACTTTCAGCCTCATCCTCGGAGATAACATCCCACAGGTCTTCATGTATGAGCAGCATTTTCAATTGAAACTTCCAGTTTACATAATTTTCATACCCTTTTAATTTTTCAATTACTGGTATAGCTGCTGCTGCAGGATTACCTGCTGTTGAAGCCATGTTCTCGTGAAAGGACCATAACCTGATGAAAATAACTAGTTTATTATATTATTCCGTGGAAGTAAAACGAACATTACGTTGGTCCAATTCAATGTAATTTTCTCAATAAGACATAAACAAAACATTAACATAAGCATTAACAGGAGCGTAAAGTTGCATGCATAGTTGAAATCTTTAGCGCTGTGTTATCTGGTGGAAAACCACAGAAGTCGCAGTAACAAGCTAACGCTGAATGGAAACTTGGGAGTCGGAACTCGCAAATAAGGTCGAACTGGATTCTAAACTTGTCCACTTACCTACGACCTACGTGTTAAATATATTTGGTTTAAATTTTTTTGTACGTGGACAAGATAAGTGGGATTTTAGTATTCCACTCGACGACTTATAGGTATTTCAGTTCAAAATAAAATAGAATATAAACGAATTTATCCGTTATCCATAACTCAAGCATTAAGTTGCTTTGGAGTTGCTTTGGGGTTAGGTGGCGCTGTGTATATGTCGTAATGTCGTGAAATATTTTTTATTTTATTTATTTATAATCGTGCATAAATGTGAGTGTGCGTGTATGTTAATTTTAGTGCTTTTTTATCGTATTTAGCCCGATAGAGCATAATATCACTAAATCTTACTCATATTAAAACGTGAAAGTTTGTAAGAATGCATGGATGTCTCTTTCACGCCTTAACTTGTGAACCGATTCAGCTGAAATTTGGTATAGAGAGCTTAGACCTTGGAATAACATTTATAGGCTACAGTACAGCAGGTAAAACCGCTGGGCGCAGTTAGTAACTTATAATGCCGTACTATTTTATTTCATTGACCAGCAACATTAATTTCACTGCCCCATTTATAACTCGTAGTACAGAGTGATTGAAAATCGATATCTATTATCGCCATTAAGCTTTAGTTACTTTGACTACATAATTATATAGCTAGACTTATGTTTGAGAGACTAGGTTAGTTTTTAAAGGTTTGATCGTAATCAGTCTATATAATGCTAGCTACGTTCAGCGGTTTTATCCACTGAAACGTAGTGTAATGTTTTATTCTGGGTTCTAAGATATCAACAATCCAAATTATAGCACTCTCAGCACTTGCCCTCACCTATGTACCCCCTCAACGTACGCACACACACGAACACACACACGCACGAACACACACACGCACGCACACACACTTGCGTTCGTACGTACGCGCGGACATACGCACTCAGGCACGCATACACTCACGCAAGCACGCACGGACGTTTGCATATATAACTTCATTTCCTATCATACGTTTCACTCTACAAATCCGAATGTTACATCCTATTCCAACTGAAGACCCTCAAGCACATTTAAGGGCTAATTACAAGAAAGAATGCTCGAAGAATAATGAAGATCTAAACAAAGTAGTAAACACAAAGACCCTCCGTCGCTACATTGGACAAACCGTGGAGTTGCCGAGAGCTCTTGAGCTGGACCCAGGCTGAATGGATTCCTTATTCATCTAGTACTATGGAATCCAGTATAAAGGGTTAGGCCATTTCCTAGATGAAAAATCTTCACTAGTTAAGTTAATTATGGAATGAGGCGTTACTTTTTAGCATGAGCTTCCTTCATGATAATTATTAATTAAACATTCATTCCGATCTAATTTGTGTGTTCAACTAATTTAATGAGGTGGCGAGAAATAAACCAATACAAATATTAGAAATAATATCAACACTAAATAATGATGTTATTTAAAATATTATTTAAAATAAAATAAAAATAATGACAATTAACTACTTAACTTTGGTACTTTAGAAATACTTTTAAACAAAACATTTTAAACATCTTATTAAAAATACGAGACAAAATACGGGTCCAATAATTATATTAATGGACAAAAAATGTTTAGTTAAACAGTTTGACAGTCACCTATTAATAATAATACATAGCACAATTATTATGTGGAAGGGTGTGTTACTCTACCCGACAACCGACCCGATAATCAACAATACATCAGCAACCCTACAAATTTTACATAAGTTTATAGGCAACGGAAAACCATTAAATCCGTGAGCCAACTACTTATGTATCTGTCTCTAAAATAAAATAAAGTATAACACTGAAAAAAGTATACAAGTAGACTTGACTTTAATGTAATTGATGCACTGCCAAGTTAGTTACACGACGTTTAAGTAACTTCTCCAGAGTAGGTAGGACTGGCGTAAACAAAAAGGTCTCTTCACGAGAATGCACTTTAAGTTTCTTGCGAAGAATAAAAAAAATATTAGAAGCATTTTTATTAAACAGAAATGATGCACCAATTGCAAGGCCATTGGATTGTACCTACGCTCTTCTTTTTAAAATATATATTGCAATAGTATATCCTACTCTCTATGTAGAGAGTTGGATATACTATTAAAAAACCACTATTTATTAAAATAATGAAATAACTTAAAATTAAATGCAATATATATTTTAAACATTTCTCTCCCCTACTCCCCCTACTTCTCTTCTTCTTTCTCTTTTTTTTTGAACTTTGCCGTCATCTGTGTTTCCCGAGCGGTACAACTTGGGTATCTTCAAGGCACGAGTGAATAGGTACCTTTCTAGGCGTCATACGTGATCCATCGTCGACCGCATTTTCACTTTCCATCAGGTGGGATGTGGTCAAACGTAGGCCTATTTAGTATAAAAAAATAAATAAAAAAAAGAATACATATTCACGCACGCATACACTAACACTTGCACAAAAATTTTATTCTTTTTATACTTAGCTACTGCCAGGATCTGCTCTCCTGGTGTATTTTCATCAATTCTCGCGGTCTTGAATTCTTTCACCTTCCAAATGTCAGCTCACTAAATCAAAAAGGAATTTAAAAATCTCGCGAGCAGCCTGTATGTTTAGGTGTCCGTGTAAAGTACAAGCGATTGATCTCTCTATGGATGCCTCATTTCTTTTATCAGAAATCTCCTTCCAGTAGTGTTTCGGTCCATGGTTTCTTATTTAAAATGAACACGGGCCACTGCAGCTCATCTACATAATTACAATCTAGGTTTGGGCTACTTTTAATATAAAAACTGTGATCTTGAAAGAATTTCAAATGTAAAAATATACAATGTCAACTCTTTATGCAAAACGTGGCTTATAAAACAGTGTCATAAAAATATATTGCAATACACAGGTAACACTTTGAAATAGAAGCCGTGGATGTGTTGATTTGTATAAAAACCAATTAATTTACATTTTTTTCCTACTTGGGTGTCTTCAAGTCGAGGGTATTTGCTAGGTCTGTGTGTTCAGCTTCGACCATGTCTTCACTTACCAACAGGTGAGACTGTGGTCAAACGCAGTCCTTTTCTATATAAAAAATAAAAGTATTATGTGAAGAAGCAAGACCGTGGAAAGTGGAAGAGGTATCACCGAGAAAATTCTTAATAGAAGAAGAAGATAATAATGTCAATATAGTTGTATATACCGATTTTTGCGTTATATTTAGCCGAATTGCTAATTGTTAGCTTATTTGGTTAGATCCAGGAAAAAAGGTAAAGCACTCTTTATTCCATATAACGGCAGGGTGCAATTTTAATAATAAGAACAAAATATTCTCACATTAAGCGTGAGTCATAACATTCATACAAATAAGACATTGCGAAGATCAAAGTTCCAGTTGTTAACAAAAGTTCGCAATAAGTTTAAAGCCGTAATAAACTTTACGGCGCGGAATCCTCAATGTGCGCGAGTCGAACTAGCACTTAGCTGCTTTTTTATTCTTTTCCTTAATCGAGTTTCCTCTAGTACCTGAAGACAGTGGCTAAGTTTGTTGCGGGTAGCGTCTGAGATAACTTTTATCTGGCCTTTGCTAAACAAGGCTTTCGTTTTAGTGCGTCTCTTTGAACGCTGTTCACACAAAACTTTAATAAGCTTTAGTTGTCGCCATCGATGGTGATATATAAACTTTTTAAAGTTTATGTTAGAGTTAAATTAGTTATTAACTAGTTTAACTTGCTTTAAAAAGCAAGTTTTGAATTCGATATGTAAAAAGTAATATTTTTTATAAAATATAATATTTTTCAGAACTTTTGTATTCTGTGTGAATGTCCCCGCATTTCTGCAAAACTAGTGATCGGTTATGTAATATGTTTGTTACTTCTGTTCACCAAAATGACTAAGCCGAGTGAGTTGTAATTTGGTAGGTGAATTTGGTTGGAATTTGGTAGTATAGGTAAGTAGCTTCAAACTTGATTAAACTTCTCTAACCCTAGCGCGTCATATTTTTAATTTTAATCAAAATATGTATGTATGCCATTTTGGTAAAAATCTACTTTCATTCATTATTAGATGGATGAAGGTGGTTCTCAGTTCGTAAAATCTACTATTCCCAAAACGCTCACTGGAGTAACTACGCTTTACCAGTTCCGACCGCCTATTACTCGTATGTGCGTAACATTGTCAGTATTTAATCTAATGTCATACGTTCCCTTAACTCGGTGATCCGGACGTGGGTATTCTCCGCAGTACTTTATAAGAATGGATCGGATGCACAGGTTTTTTGTATCTGATTTGACGCGCTCAGCCTAGATATAGATTTTAAGTGGACGAACAGGCAAATGATTACCGCACTAAGTGCTAGCTCACGGTCGAGGCTTTGCTCCTGTCAAAAAATTATTTCTGGCCGTATGTTTATACATAAATAGCTATCCATGAGCCCCATTAAAAAAACTCGTCGAACAGTTTGAACTATGCGTTGATCTGACATCAGACAATAAGTCAGTCAGTCGCTTTTCCTTTATCACATATTGAGATTTATTACAAATTTTCGCGTGAAGTATTGTAATTCTCAAAGAAAATAAAATTTTCGAGCACTCGAACCTAATTTGGACACTTTGCTGCGAATATGTGCGCTAAATGACTTTAGACAAACATTTATTTAGTACTAGCTGCGCCCAGAGGTTTTACCCGCACACATACACCGTTTTACACGTAGAGAGAGAGATTTACGTTTATAATATTAGTAAGATAATATTGAAGATGACAATTGCCATTCCTCTTATCTATTAATTCAGCGGCGGTCTCTGTGCTCGATCTAGCGTACACAATGTAATGCCCACTATTACGAGCATCAATTTATTCAAGCGTAATGTTACACTAGTACCCTCTATATCCTTTCACGGAATGTTTCACACTAGTGTAATGTCGTATGATTGTGTAATATTGAACTGATAGAACCATCTTGTTAAATTTAAAATCAAAATTATAATGTGTTTTTATTTGTTTTCTGTGTTTCGATAAAGAGTTCTCTATCTTTATATTGTCAAGACCAGAATTTTTAATTAATCAGAATGTTTAATGAACAAACCTTCAGCTTAAATTCGAAACTATGCCCGACTCCCGAACGTAAGTTTTCTAATTTATTTTCTCAATTTACTATTTGACAATGAAATGAAATCTATTTTTTAATACATAGAATAGTAAAAAATACAAAAATAGTCAATTGGGATAGTATAATTATGTCTTAGTTATAAAAACTACCCTTCAAATCACTCATACGTATCCAAAAATATTTGAAAACGTGATTTTCTTCATGTTATTTACAGATTGCGAATCACAATTCACAGACCAAATGTGGGCTCGTATTTACCGACCCGCAGGTAAACTTCGCTTGCAGTTAAAGAGGAATTCGGAGGTTTTATCGCTCGTTAGGGGCCTTAAACGACGGAAACGTCCGGGCCGACGAGAGACTACTTTAACAATATACTACGAGTGCTACTTAAGACGGTAATGCTTATCAACATCTATATATATCTAAATAGGTATGTAGTATTGTAATTTTTGTCATTATTCTTTTGAGACCTTCTTAGCTAACTGCTGGGCATAATATGCCCTTTCCCTCTAGTTCTGCCCCTACTATTCTGTGTGGATCTCATGATAATATATAGATCCGACTTGTGGTTTTAATAATTTAAGAAACCCATCGGGCAGGTTGTATGTCAACACTGCGCTTTCCTTCCTGAGACATTCGCTCTAGAAGGGACTTACACCAAAAATAATATTATTGCATGTGGCCGATCGGATCTGTGTATTATAAGTGTTCATTATTACTGTATTATTTAATAGCTGTCTTTCCCAATACAGGTAATACAGAATTTGTGAAGCCGGGCAGGAATTTATCCTACCTTTCAGGTTTTGTCTGCTACCATCTCTTTAGTCGTCTTCATCGTAGGTTAACATCATGCGTAATCGTGGTTATAGACCACGCGTTCTACCCTAACCTATCTCTACATAGTAGGTATAAAATAAAGTCGCCTCCCCCATCAGTCTTTCCCTATGTATGCTTAAAACCTAGATCTTAAAAACGCAACGGATTTTGATGCGATTTTCTTTAATAGATAGATTGATTCAAGAGGTAGGTTTATGTGGTGGTTGGTAAGTATACATGCGCATTATAGTAGAGAACACTCATAATTTTCTGTTAGGCAACGAAGTGCGCGCGGATCCACTAGAAAAGAATAAAAGAGGTTCTTAAAAAACCTATCTATAGTTTCCTTATTGACTACAATCTACACTTCATAATATTATTATAGCATTCTCCACAAAGGAATACGATACGAGTAAGCGACGATAATGATTTTATTATTGTTATTGAACATGAAATACTCTCATACGTTTCCTATTGTACGGTGCCCTTCTAACAAATATGAAATAGACAAATCACGAATAGGCGTTGTAACGAGAATTTGATTGCGTCTGCCCTTTAGTGGCTGCCTCCTTTTGGATAGCTACTACATATTTTACCCTACTGTCGTGGTTATTAAATAATATCAAGATACATTTATTAATGAAAACTTGAGACTGCAACATAAAAATTAGTTAACACAACTAACAGTTAGAGTAAAAACACCAATCATAATTATTTCTTTAATGCTTTAGGCTTCCATTATTATTTATTATTTTAAGGCACTTTTAAACTCTTTTCACCACTTACTCCTGCAGTAGCAAGAAAAAGATTAAATTAACAATTTTATTACTGGTAGTAGTAGCATTAGTATAAACACGGGCAAGTAACCTCTGTATTAGTATTTTATAATTCTTAAAAGAATTAGCAATACCTGGTAAATGTAGCATTCGCGTGTCATATCGCTCCATAAGTTCAAGCAACTGTTATTATTTGTACTTTAATGTAAAGATGACTCAAACATAGAGTGCGCATTACCGAAGGTATACAGTCGCCGACGATACGCGTTGACGCTGCATAACACCATACGTCATAAATGTCTTTGAACCAAAGAGTTTCTACTTTGAACAAGCCAATCAAAACTAGCCGTTTTTGCAAATTAAAATTCATTTATTTCAGGTTTAAAAATAAAAATACCCATACATAAAAATCGGAAAATTTTAAAATTAACAAAATTATAAAAAAAAATTCAGTCACGCTATAAATGTCTTTGAACTTTAAACCAAAGATACGAGCTTCAACTTTGATCGAGCGAATCAAAACTAGCCACTCTCCCCCCGCACTCCGCCATTTTTACGGTGACTTTGTTTTCATACAGAAAATCACGAAAGCGTGGTCTATTAAGGTTCTCTTGTCTAGGTTTTCACATGAGCACAAATTACAAATATGAAATCGAGCTTCCAGAAATAAATGCTTCCTTGCATGTTCCGATAACAGAATGTTTCTGGTCGTCGTGTTCTTCTTCGTTGAGCTAATGGAAAACAAAAATACTTACATATAAATAAATACTTTATAATAGAAAATCCAGATTTTATTTTGGAAAAAATTTAATTAAAGTTAGAAATCCGCGTCAACCCATAGCTAGATAGACAGACAACGGATGAGAACGGCAAGGCAATAATCAGAGGGAGACTCTAGGTAGAGGTATAGGCATGAAAAGGAGTACCCAGGAATGGGTCATGGAAGATGATGATAATACCTAAAGTATGAAATGAATCCTATTCCTTGTTAGTTTTGCTTAAGATGATCAGTGAATAAAATATTATTAATAGGAAAATACATGAATACATTGCGTTGAAATCAAAACGTTAATATTTTCTGGACATCAAGAAAGACAGGTAAAACTAGTACAGGTATTAAATACTATGCACAATAATACAATGTAAATCAGGATGCTGGTCTACTGGTAGAAAATGCAAATTTACTCGTAGCATATACACGTTGTGTTGAATAATAAAATAAATATCTATATTCCCTCTCGTAAGAAACCCTTACAAACTGATCATAATAAGATAAACCGCCGTCTCAAATCCTGCCATTAAAGAATAATATGTTCTAGTTACACGTAATAGGCAATAATTCATTAATACGCCACTAAAACGTTACAATTTCCCTGCGAAGAGATTGTGTCGGAACATTACGGGGCAGTTAACTGCAACGAGCTATCATAATGACGGGACCATTACTTTTACGTTTAATGATTATTTGAAGCGTCTCATAATTTTGCACCATTTGTATCTTGACGTGGATGACTGCTTGTTGGATTTTCCGTGGATTGGGATTAACTTTTTCGCATAGGTATGGTATAGAATAGAATAGAAAACTCTTTATTAAAACACTACAAACATACAGAAAACTTAAAACTATAACACAAAATCACGACATAAGTGTAACAATTGGCGGTCTTATCGTTAAAAGTGATCTCTTCCAGACAACCTATATATTTTCTTATAACTTTTTTTTATATATAGAGGTACATCACGTTAGCATTTGACCACGATCTAGCGTGATTTAACTAAATAGCACTAAATGTGGTGTACTACAAGTATTTGTTACCTCTACACGCCTAAGTGGCTGATCCGATTAAGCTGAAATTTGTATGTAAACCCTGAAATAACATATAGTTTTTCAGCGTGTCAAAACCTGGGCTCAGCGGTTTTGACACTTGTTCATAAACTTAATATCTTGTAGTTTCTTGATAAACATAAGGCGCCCTTGAGCGAGATGGGGTGCCGATGTTAGGGGGTCACTGAAAGTAGTTTGCAGAGGAAGATGGTAGACCGAGTTGAGTGGCGTGTCAATCGAGAGGTTTATGGATAAATATAAGCTGATGATGATGATGAACTCATCCAGTAAGTAAAGATTTAATGATCCTCAAGACAGTCAAAAGAAAGAATGTATTGCAAAATGGCAAGCGTGTTGCAGAAATAGAAAAGAGTATCAAAACTACACAATATTTTTTATTGAGACCAATATTTACAGACTTTAGACTAAATTAAAAAAAATATTAAGGTCCACAATTGGCGACCTTATCGCTTAGAGAAATCTCTTCTAATCGACCAGCATAGCACAGAGTTTTTTAAATTACAGAGTAGTATTTTAAAGAGGGAACTATAGTAGCTGAAGTCAAAAGTCAAATCAAGAGTGAATAGCTTCTTACTGAACAAGCGTGCTACAACTTCGACTGCATCGTCACTTACCAACAGGTGAGATTGCGGTCAAACGCTTGTTTAGTCTGCTATAAAAAAAAATTAAAAAAAGTTTGGTTACTGTCGTTCTATCTGCAGCAATGGTAGTTTTTGCTCGCTCCCTTGCACTAAAAGGTAGAATAAAAAGTTAATTAAAATCATGCCGCGCTAGAAACTATTCTGTTTGCTTTAGCCGTAACTGGGTCTGATGGGGTTGTCTTAGACAACCTTTCCCCGGCTCTTCTAAAATAATATTACACTAGTTACGTTTTAATTGAAATGAAATTGGTATAAGTTTTTTAACTTGTTCTTATCCCAGGTCCCAGACTTAGTGTTTTTAACTTAATTTTGGTCTATCTAGAAAGGTTCAGCCAGCGTTTGCAATGTAAGCGCAAAACAATGTGTTTATATCACATTAGAAACTTTTAATTAAACAGTGTGTCTCTACTATTTTAAGAATGTACTATACAAAATATAAACTTCCTCTTGAATCACTCTAAATTTGTATAATCCGTAGCTTAGTTATAAAGATCTAATCATACATAGGACAGACAGACAATCAGGGGAAAGCGACTTTGCTTTGGACTATGTAGTGATAATGGATCCTAAGAAGTATACATACCCCTACCTCAATTAAAAGAAAACATCTAGAAACTAGCTTCAGAGAAATTGCAATCTAATTGAAAGCAAGTGTATATTTTTCAAAGTTTATCCCCACATCTCTGTTCACGTCGTCGTGGAATTAAATCGAACGTTGTTAGCGATAATGTAGCGATTTATCAGTGCCTGTTTTAAATCCACCGTGGAAGTGAGCATCCGTTGGCAATTCCTTTAGCGCGGACAGAACAATAAGTAACGCTTAGTTCCACGTCCCTGCGCTGGGGGGCGTCTGTGCCGCCGGACTCTCACTAATGCGGACATTACTCACACATCTTGTGTTGATGTAGTTGCTTTATAAGTACCCTCATTTAAAAGCAACTACTTCAAAAGATAATCTTGGAAGGTATATAGGTATAGACGCCGTAACGCGATTACTGGGCAAAGCATGTATCCCTATCGCTTGGCAAAGGTTACATTACTCAGAATGATAAGAAGGCCAGCCCGAAAGCTATTGCAAGAAAACTGGATCATGTAACAGGGCAGGCAAGAGACAGTGCGAGATCGAAAGGATGTTATAGATGGAGGTGGGCATGGAGGTGATTGAGCGAGGCCTTTGCAGCAGTGGGACAGCATAGACTACACATAAATATATAATAGAGAAACCAATAGAGCGGTTCATCACTACTTGCGATCCAAATCTGATCAGAATCAGTCAAATATCGGTCTGGCGTAGCCGTAGAGTATTTTGTATGGTAGCCGACGTGACTACAGCCTATTTGTTTCGCTTATTTGTTTTGCAAAAGTGCTCCATTGTAGCCTATTTGAATAAATGAAATTTTAGTTTGAGTATTCCATTAATATGTTTGCTAACTTTATAGCTTCTGATAATATAGCTTTAACACTGTTTCTGATAGCGATCTATATGTTATAGAATCTTAAATATTATTTTAAAGAACATCCATTACCAAAATACGCCGGATCCCGCATTATTGAACGAAACAAAGTATTTTTCTATCAATGAATAATTAAACATTGTGGTGGAAAAACAGAACCTTTGTCATAATGAGAGAGTCCATGGCCCGGGGCTGCACCGCGGTCCGGTAATAAATCATCGAGCCATTCTGACCCGCCCCTCCTTGCCGTAGAGATGCCTCTATACGTATCGATAACCTTAATGTTAGAATTTTTCTTGAAAATACAGTTAGTATGAAAAATTTGATTTAAGGAAGCTACCAAAAGTCATCCTTACTTAGTGGCGCTACCAACTGCCCGCACCAAGGGTTTTGCTTCATCGTTTTAATGAGGACTGGTCGCATTTGGAACACTTTGCCGTCATCCGTTTTTCCCGAGCGGTTGAACTAAGGTATCTTCAAGGCACGAGTAAATAGGTACCTTTCTAGGCATCTTACGTGATCCATCGTCAACCGCATTTTCACTTTCCATCAGGTGGGATGTGGTCAAACGTTTGTCTATTTAGTAAAAAAAAGTGTTTTTGACTAAAATAAGTTTTCACTTCGAATAATGCCTCACAGGAAATGGACCTGGATGAGCCCCGATGGTTCCACGAGAAATGAGATAGACTTCATCATGACCGACAAGAAACGGATATTTAGTGATGTCTCTGTGATCAACAGGGTTAAAACCGGCAGTGATCACCGACTTGTACGAGGCTCACTAAATATTAACGTTAAGCTAGAAAGGTCCAGTCTGATGAAGTCTACGCTCCGACCTACCAGTGCCCATATTCAAAACCCCGAAAGCTTCCAACTCGAGCTCACTAACCGCTTTGCTTGCCTTGAGAACTTAGCATCAGTGGACGAGATCAACAACGGGCTAGTGGAAGCTGTACGCACGGTAGGGTCTAAGTTTTTTAGACCCCGTCGTAAAGATAGACCTCAGAAATTGGCTGATCAAACCTTAAACCTCATGGCTGAACGACGCTCGTTACAGTTGCAATCTCCCGACGACGCCGAGTCTTATAGGCAGCTCAATAGACGTATATCTAAGTCCTTGCGTCATGATCTGCGTCTCTTTAACACTAACCGTGTTAAGGAGACAATTGAGCAAAACCAAGGCTCCAAAGTGTTCGCAAAGGACAAGTCTATTGGGCAAAGCCAGCTGACGAAGCTGAAACGGGAAGATGGCAGCATAGCGTCGACCAAAGCAGAGGTTTTAGGGGAGATCGAGAGGTTCTATGGACAGCTTTACACTTCGGTCGCAAAGCCCGTTGACAGCTTGGTAGGAGATCCAAGAGCCAAACTGTCCCGACATTATACCGAAGATATCCCGGACATCAGTCTTTACGAGATTAGGATGGCCCTGAAGCAGCTTAAGAACAACAAGGCGCCGGGCGAAGACGGAATCACTTCAGTGCTTCTGAGAGCGGGTGGAACACCGGTACTTAAAGTCCTCCAGAAACTTTTTAATTCCGTCTTGTCCGATGGCAAAACGCCTGAGACGTGGAGCAGAGGCGAGGTGGTGCTGTTCTTCAAAAAAGGTGATAACAGCCTATTGAAGAACTATAGGCCCATTACGCTTCTGAGCCATGTTTATAAGCTGTTTTCAAGGGTCATCACGAACCGTCTCGAACACAGACTTGATGACTTCCAGCCTCCCGAACAAGCAGGTTTCCGAAGAGGCTTTAGTACCATAGACCACATTCATACGCTGCGGCAAGTTATACAGAAGACCGAGGAGTATAATTTGCCACTATGCTTAGCGTTTGTGGACTATGAAAAAGCCTTTGATTCGGTGGAAACATGGGCGGTGCTCGAGTCACTTCAGCGATGCCGTATTGACTATCGGTACATTGAAGTTTTAAAGTGCTTGTATAAGAACGCCACTATGTCAGTCCGAGTACAGGAGCAGAGCACGAAGGCGATTCCATTAAGAAGAGGCGTAAGACAGGGAGACGTTATCTCTCCGAAACTGTTTACTGCCGTAATGGAAGACACCTTCAAGCTCCTGGAATGGCAAGGACTTGGCATCAATATCAACGGCGAATACATCACTCACCTTCGGTTTGCCGACGACATCGTAGTCATGGCAAAGTCGATGGAGGAACTCAGCATGATGCTCGATGACCTCAACCGAGCTTCACAACGGGTGGGCTTAAGAATGAACATGGACAAGACGAAGCTTATGTCAAATGCCAATGTTGCGCCCACCCCAATATCTGTTGAAGGATCGGTACTCGAAGTTGTGGACTCGTATATCTACCTAGGACAAGTAGTCCGATTAGGTAGGTCCAACTTCGAGAAAGAGATCAACCGCCGAATCCAACTCGGTTGGGCAGCGTTCGGGAAACTACGCAATGTCTTTTCGTCCGATATACCTCAGTGCCTCAAGACGAAAGTCTTTGATCAATGTGTGTTACCAGTGATGACTTACGGCACCGAAACGTGGTCCTTCACCAATGGCCTCATCTCGAAGCTCAAAGTCGCCCAGCGTGCTATGGAAAGGGCTATGCTCGGGGTTTCTCTACGAGATCGAATCAGAAATGAAGAAATCCGTAGACGAACTAAAGTCACCGACATAGCCCGGCGGATTAGCAAGCTGAAGTGGCAATGGGCAGGCCACATAGCGCGCAGAGCGGATGGCCGATGGGGTCGAAAAGTGCTCGAGTGGAGACCACGGACTAGCAAACGAAGCGTAGGACGTCCACCCACAAGGTGGACAGACGACCTTATAAAGGTCGCCGGAAGACGCTGGATGCAGGTCGCTTCCAACCGGTACATATGGAAGTCCAAAGGGGAGGCCTATGTTCAGCAGTGGACGTCCAATGGCTGAGATGATGATGATGATGATGATGATGATGACTTCGAATAATAAAAATCTTACAAAATGAAAGATGGTCGATAATACAATCTTGAAAAGTAACGTGATCGTTATCCATATTAAGCCAGCGTCGCGGCCTCGAGGCTAAGCTCCTGATGAAGGGCATCCGAAACCCAGGGTCGAGCCTAGCTTCAACTTTTATATCCGTGAGTTTATTTGTGTGTTTACATAGTTAATATAATCGATGAGCGGGTACGCCGAAGCACTTGTCCGCGGATAGTTGACTTGCCTAAGATACCGATTGTTTTGCCAAGGTTAATAAAGATTTATTCTATTGTACCTATATTCAATCACGTTTCTTTGCTCAAACCCAATATTGTCTTGAATTAAAACGAGCTATTTGCCAGGAGCAATGCTTTCGTGTCGTCACAGGGAGGTAAACGGGACTCCCCTATAGAAAATGAACGCTGCGGAGATACCCACTAAAAAAAACCTGGAGAAGCAGTAGATGCGGGTTTATATTACCGAAGCAGCTAAATACTCAATCCTAAACTAGCTCCAAGAAATAGTGCAAAATGTATCGAGCACTAAATCTCAGCATCGGTCAGCTACTGCTCAATGAGTAAACCTGCTCGGTAATAATTCAGCGGTATCGATACATCTCCACAATCCTTACTCGGCGAACATATTTCCACGTCCACTCGGCTCCTTGCAGGGAAACAACGGACATAACCGACTATGAAAACTGTACTGTAATGGATCACGTATTTTACGATGCTTGTAAAATACTTCATACGTTCTCTTTTAACAGAATGACACTGTCTTTAATATAATTTAATTTAGAGTTATTACATAACTATTTTTATTACATATTTTGTATGTTTTTAATTTTTTACGTGCCTGCTTTGTACTTAGATATGCACTTCAAATTTTAATTATGATCGTATAAATCTTTTAAAAAAGCAACATACTGGCGGTGACAGTGTTTTGTAATATCCAAAGGTGAAGTCTCACTCAACATCAAAAAGCCAGACTGCTTCTTTGCAATCGTGGCATGAAAAAGCCTATCAATTAGAATTTAGACCAACGCCAGTCTTGCTTTAACTATAAAATAATATAAGCAAGCTATTAGATGCTACTATTTAGGTACTAATTACTGATGTATTATATCAAGACACAGCTAAAATCACTGCACAGCTTGACTTGACTTTGATACAGCCATAGGGAACGTGGCTTAGACATCTAAGGATTATTATGAACGGGGCCAAAGCCGCGCTCGATAGCTAGTGTATGCACTGATGTATTTTACCTAGGTTGTGGAGTAGTTGCATTTTAAAATACCATTATTTCGTAAGTCCAAATATCTGTGCACAAATACATTTTCTAGAAACCCCATACTGTTTCAATCAGTACTAACACGGCGTGAAGTGCCCGCGCCTTCACATTGGAGCGCACTTTTGTCCCACTAGGGAACTTGCGTCGGCATTTTAAATTCACTGCGATCCTTTCGCAGTCGGAAAATTTAAAGTGCGTCGCGAAACGTACGCCAGTGGCACTCTGTCGCATTTGGCGAGATATCGCTGGATTTACTGGGTCGCCGGCTTTGTGGGGCTGAAATAAAACGGCCCGTTGAGAAATCCACCGCACGTTATTAGGAGAATGCTAGATTTATATCTTGTATTCAATTTGCGTGAGAGGTATTTGTTTGCCCCTATCTGGGGCGCGTCGACGTTGCCCGCTTAGCGCACTTGTGATTAACAAATGGTAACTGGGGAGTTTTAAATCGTTCCAGTTTCTTTGTTAAAACCTTTTTAAGTGTGTTATACACAAAGTGATGTGAATATAAATTTTCGCCTCTCCGTACATGTTTGACTGGAAAAGATCGCTATTAGAGATAAGACCGCCAATTGTTATACTTAGATTAATACTTGGCTGTGTCATAAATTAACGTTTTTTTTTTTGTAGTGTGTATAAAGAATTATTATCATTCATTCATACTACTTACTTTTTGTAAAAAACGTACCTACCTAATTTTTGGGTGATTATTCATGTGATATTATTAATATTAAATACATAGACATCGAAATGATATCTTTCGTTTCTAAAGTCAGCAAAAGAAGGTTTGCAAAAGGCAAGTGTGATCACGTAAAGTCAACTAGCGCCGCGTAGTGCGAGTTCCTTTCAACGATCAAGGGGCGTCATTCTCCGCTCGCATTTTTTCCACGTCATTTGCTCGCTCACTCCTCATACTGTCAGCTGCAAAGATAATACACAAGTTTATGTCATACATCACTACAGAGGACTCAACCATAAGAGTACGCATTACCGGAGATCTGATGATACGCATTGACGCTGCATATCACACGTCATATTATGCCTTTAAACCAATGATTTTCAGCTTTGAACGAGCCAATAAAAACAAGCTATCTATAATTTATCGCTATTAGCGACAAACCGCCAATGTAACACCGGTTTTTCATGTGTTATCTTATTTTAAGCTTATTTTATTGTATTTGTGATGTGCAATAAAGAGTTTTCTATTCTATTCTATAATAATTATTTAGTTGTAAATTTCTTTGAACCAAAGAATTTTAAACGAGTCAAAACTAGCCAACCCCGAAAAAAGAAAAAAATGTGAGGCCTCGCACTCCGCCATGTTTTGACGATTTTGTTTTCATAGAGAAAATCGCATTTAGGTTGGTTTAGTCTGTGTATATCACGCATAAACTGAGTGATTTGCTCCGCACTCAGACCAAAATGAACAAGGTTAGTGTGTAAGTTTTAGCCGCTGAGGTTTAGGCACCCTGAGCACAAATGTTACTAAGCTGTGAAACTTTCTAGTCTGTTGGTTTTTGTGTATACTGGCGTCCTAGTTTTATTATGTTTCAGGTTTAGTAGGTTTACATAATGTAATTAAGTAAGTCTATCTCTTATCGTTTTTTAATTTAAAATATACCACTAATTTGATAATAGAATTTAGTATTGATATAATAGCTGTAATGCAGTCACAACGGTCCTAGTATTCTATTTCCGACTCAAATTATATAAAGGCGAAATTATGGTTGTATTTATGTGTGTGTGTGTGTTTGTTACCTCGTTACATCTAAACGGATTGACTGATAAAGCTGAAATGTTGATAAAAAGGTAGCTAATAAGCCGCCTAGCTGCTGCTTAGCCACTGTTTAACCATAAAATAACGCAATAAGCTACCTACTTCCTCATGACATGGCTAGTTTTGTGAATGATTTTTCATGCTCTTTTAGAGACCTTCCGTGTCAGATAAGCTCATTCAGCGTGGATTTATTGATTGCTAAGCGCATTTATTTCACCGTCGGATATAATAAATAGAATAGAATGAATTTTTATAGCTATCTGTACCGCGGATAAGAGATGGAATTTCTTTTGAAATTTTTATATACGAGCAAGACGCTTTCCTGATGGTAAGAGATAACGCTGCCCATAATCAGTACCGTGCCACTAATACTTCCTACTCTCAAGTCATATTCTTCAGCCAAGTAACTTACTGGGTACTGGGTACAGTGCCCTCTTACATCACTGGTCATGCAGTAGAATAACTTGCACTGTTGGGACCACCTAGTCGACCTCCTGCAAAAGAAGTCTCCCCTCGATAAAAAAAATATATAAACAATGATTACACCGTAGAATATAATAAACAGAAAAGAATGAATTTTTGTAGCTATCTGTACCGCGCCGGATAAGAGACGGTTAGTAATATATGTCGTCGGCGAACGGTTAATGTGTTCTCGGCTCAGTGGAGATCCAGCACCAATTTATGCCGACGACGCGTTTTCTTATCGACATGTTATTACCTAATTCGACGTTTTCGCACCGCATTAGCTTGAGCAGCGTCATCGATAAATGGAAATATGACTTTGCTTGAATTTTTTGCTGGGAAAGTTTATTGGTCTAGATTGAGTAACTTTATTAGCCTTTTACTTATAATGCTTTGAACGTTTTAATGGACGATTGTTATTTTCACCGTGCTCATTATTGATTTTATTCCCGTGATTTTATACTAAGTGTTCCTAAAAGGGTTTCGGAAATTTACTCATCATTATTACAGCACAAGTTTGTTCACTGCTGGACCTAGGCCACCTCCATAGCACGCCACTCAACTCGGTTCTCCATCTTCCTTCTCCAACCACTCCTAGCGACCTTCCATATAATATCATCACCCCATCTCATCCAGAGAGGGATTAATCCCGCCTTCTAGGTATAGTACGTACTACTATCTAAGGCCGCATCGTCACCTAACAGCACGTAAGATAATGGTCAAAGGCTAACCTATAATGAACAAAAAAGGACGGCCTACACTAATACGTCTGCCGAGATGCGGTGGTCTAAATTCTCTAAAATTGCTCATTACTCGAATATTTTTAATATTTTCAGCCATAAACGAACTCCTTCTAAACTGATCTAAGCTTCCACGTGGATTCTTCCAGTACACGCTGAGTAGTAGAGTACTGGTGCATGAATAGTGCCGTAAAGTCGCGGCGAAAAGGCAAGGAATCGTTAGGCTACATCAGTGCCGAATCATTTGACGCGGCGCTTACTCACGCTTCCTTAACGAGAGCTAAAAGGGTTTCTACTTTCTACCTACGAAGGACGTTGTCTTTCTAGTATTAAAACACTCGATGTTTTCAGCTGCTAATTTTTTAATGAGATTGCTTCACAAAAATTTCAAGTGTGAAGCGTTACGCTACTCTGGTATATTTTATTCCATACTTTTTTTTTACTTCGTAAGTGTTTTTTCGTTGTGTTTTTTTTTTTTTCGTAAGACTTATGCGAACAACATGCGCGATAGTGTATAAAATTTAGAGTATTAAGTTCCATACTGATTTAAAAACTATACTATACTACAGGTGGTGTGTTTGCTCATTAAAAAAAGTTCACAAGCAGAAAACTGTATCATTGTAAATCTGAGACGGCTGCTACAAAATTCCGGATATACATATGTACAGGTAAGCGTTCTACATATCTTTACTACCTTTCAAAATGGGTATCAAAAAAAATATCTTGACTAGTAGAAAACCGTTTAAAAAAATTTTTTTGCTTAATTTATTCATACACCTCTTGTTAGTTAAAAGATTCCGTTCAATGTTTACGTAGAAAATTGAAGCGTAAGTAATTGAGCACGTAAAAAGGCGAGGAGTCGTTAGGTGACATCAGTGCCACATCATTTGACCCGCGTACCATCGCGACGACGTTCTGTCGTCGAGTCTTGTTGGCTCATATATGTCACTATAGACTGATATAGACTATTTACATAAGATATCTTTTTATAAACATGGTTTCTGAACATGTTTAGACCCAGAAAAAGAGATTATTGCCATTATATATTATGTTTTTTTTTACAATAAGCGATAAGCAAACAGTCATGTGCCATTTATGTAGTACGTTTTCTTTGTTAAAATTTTAAGTAATAAATAAGTAAAAAATTGCACCAGTATTAAACGAACTTTGTGTTTTACAAAAAAAACAATTTAATAAAATATTTACAACTCTGTTAGCGGAAAATAAAATTACACTTACAAAAAGGTTGACGCTAAGGTCACCATAGTTCGGTCCGGGAATACCCAAGGCACATCTCACGTGAGGTAAGTGGGCCGTAAAATATTCTACATTCGTTTATTTTTTCCATTTCTGATGCTGAGCCGACCTTGATAACCTGCAACCGAAATAGCTCTTCCTATCAAGATAAAACCTTTTAAATTACCCCAAACTTGTCTTGCTTACGTGCGGCCGAGGTGCGGCAGCAAAAATCTCTCCATTTCGACAAACTAAGAAAGGTCAAATGTGAACAATGTTTTCGACTCTGGTGTTTAGTTAAGTAGAATTCACTTATATTTAGTACTTAAAGTTAAAAAAAAACATGAGTTACAGTCGCGAAAATTTTAAGTGTTATACTTTTTTAAATAATATAACAGATCTCGCGGTAAGATTTGTTCTAAAGTATTTAAATAGTAAAAAATACGTAGGAACACGATAATTCCACCGTCGACCGCATTTTCACTTTCCATCAGGTGGGATGTGGTCAAACGTAAGCCTATTTAGTATAAAAAAATAATAATAATGAAGGTGATCAGAGATTACTACGTTTAGGAGACTATATATTGCGACTGCAATGGACAACACCTGGTGTTAATTCTAAACATCACACGAGCGTCGGACTCGTGTCATTTGCTCGCATAAAAACCAATCGCATCTTAACTATAACCTTTAGCACCTTATAACACAATACAAAGATAACATAATCAGTACAAAGATTTCACGAATTACAAAATTACCTATTCCCACGATCTCAATGCAGAAGACATCCGCGATGTGGATGATTGTTCCAAGTCAGAACATATCTCACAGGCCACGAGCGCCTTTTGTCGCCAAATAATTAATAGCGTAGCACCCATTGTGGCGACGTCAGATGAGCACCGCCTTTGTCCTAAGTCCTTACTAGCTAGGGTTAGTAAGATTTGTTAGGAGTCTTAGCTTAGACTGAGAATTATTCTCGAGGAGGTTTCGGCTGTAAATATAATTTTAGTGGGTAACGATGAAATAATGTAAGTGTACTGAAATGTAAGGCGATTTTTTCATCTTTACGTGTCATACAGTTTTGTCATACTCGTTAATACTTGAACAAAATATTAGCGCAGCTTTAAAGTATACGCCGTTTCTTTTAATATTAGGGAGATTTTGTCTAGCTAGCGGGTAGAATCAATTATGTTGCCATATTTTCTTTGTTTGTCAATGCAATTCTGGTTAATTTGTAAACTGCTATTTATTATTTTAAATGTAAGCTTAGGTTGCGTATTAAGTATAGAAAAGGTATTTTGAAATAAATGAGTAGGTATGTAATATTTGTATTATAGGTAGGTACTCGTATATTTATTAGCTCATTATAATTTTAATATATATCCATAAGAAATATTTATTTATATATTTATTTTCACTAAAAACTAACATTACAGGTTTAACCTAATTCGATAGCGTTCTTACAAACGAAATTCTTACTACTATTACTAATAATATTATGTAGGTAAGTCTAATATAATCTAATAAAAGTGTTCTTTACTGCTGTAGTAGCTGTAGTATTGTTAGTTTGTTTTTCTCAATAAAGGCATTTGCCACAAAAAAAATCTAATGATTATTCTTTCTTTCGATTAATGAAGTCTGATCTAGAACCTCACAAACGCAATTGTTCGTAGCATTGAGTTTCACCACAACAGCGTAAAGCCTAAATGTAAGCCTTGGGCCATTCAGGGCACTCATAAACTTTATTTTCAGCTACGCTGGTTGAAACACCAGCCCTTTAGTACCTCTCTGACCAACTCACTATGTCAGTAGTTTAGGTTTTATTAATCTTATCAGTGGTAATGACCACGCCTGTTACTCTGGGTTTATGACAATGACTAGTACTAAATCCTAAATGGGAATTTCACTGCAACCTTAAAGTTACCGATGGTACTAAATTCTTAATGAGAATTTCACTACAGTGTTTAAAATAAGCCATATTATTCGTGTTACGATCACAAGTTTTGAGAACCAATCACTGTATAATAAAATATTCAAGGAAGGAGATTAAATGTAGGTCACATGGAGAGTTTATCAGTACACTACGTCTATTTTAACTTCTGAATAATATATAGTGTATAGGGTCAAAATTATAGGTACACTTGTCTTCTTAATTTGACCACGCATCAATGACACATTCCTATATTGAATAATTTGTAAAACATGAGCGTTAAAAATCATATAATAAGTAAAATCCTACATCAACACAAGGTCGCAGATCGAAACGTAAACGGTATGAACAAAATCCTGCTATTTACTGAAACGTTTGATCGGTCTCATCTATTTATTTTTATATCACATAATTCTGATGTGTGTGTTGTGATCCATGCACTATCTCGGGTGATATAAGTGAATTATAATAGAGATAGGTATGTGTATTTTTATGTGTCAATGAGGTGAGATACGACCGTCCAGTTTGTTGCACAATACTCAGGAAGAATAGAATTGAAGGGCATCAGCAACCTTTAAATCCACGAAGCGCCGCCTCGAGCAACAGCAAATACAGCCGAATATGGCAGTCTTACAGGCTGGCCAGCACTGCATTCCAATAATAAGCATCCGAAGACCGAAGATTCACAAACACTTTTATCACAGACCAGAAGGATTCCAAAAGAAATATCACACGCGTACCGCTGCGCAGTAGAATGCACGCACTGACTGCCCTTTCGGCAAAACGCTGTATTTAAAATGGTGGAGTTTTTTAAACTACCCTCACTATAACAATTACGAAGATTGAATATAATCCAGTCATTAAGAGCTACATTTTTATCAAAACTACCTTTCTATTAAGTCCAGGGAGGGATCCCCCTTTTAGGTTTGGTCTGTTACTATCTATCGCATCGGCGCTTATCATCGAGATCGTGGTCAAAGGCTTACCTATAAAGACGAAACGAGTACGAATTGGGTATTTTTGAGTTGTGAACTGTTTAGCTAAACAAAGTAAGTTACACATAAACATTAAATAAGTTGGTCTCCTGTGACCTTAGTTTAAATAAAATTAAATAAATATTAACTAAAATTATTTATTTCTCTTTGTTTGTAAAATCGTACCACGCTTAGCAACTTGGATATATAATGTAAGTTCTTTGAAGACGTAAGTCAATAAAACATGCACACAATCAAAGCCTCAGGCTCTTTTAAAAGGCTAATGATGCGGTAGTCTGTCTCTATAAAGGCTAGGAACTGAAGGCGCATTAAACTTTGATTGTGTTTTCATAGTCGGAGGCTGAGAGCGGCGTTAACTTTACTGCGCACATATCGCCCTCTAGCGGGATATACCTAACTACTCTAGTGATGGATAACTATCGATTTTTTAGGGTTCCGTAGTCAACAAGGAACCCTTATAGTTTCGCTTTGTCCGTCCGTCCGTCCGTCCGTCCGTCCGTCCGTCCGTCCGTCTGTCTGTCCGCGGCATTGCGGAGAAACTATAAGTCCTAGAAAAGTGTAATTTTGTATACAGGTAAGTAATAATAAGGGTAAGAGAACGGTGACAAAAAATAATTTTTAATTAATTAATTTAGGCTACCTCCCGTACACGTAAGATGGGGATGTTTTTTTTTTTTCTGGCTGATACCATCGTGTGGGGTATCGTTGAATAGGTATTTTAAAATGAAGGACGGTTTGCTAAGAAACTTTTTCGATTTCATGTTCTGTTTGAAAGATATTCAAGTTTTAAAAAAAAAATTGAGCGTCCCCCCCCCCCTCTAAAATCTGAACTACTAGCTTTAAAATTCTGAAAAAAATCAGAGGTATGCTTTCAACCATGAACTTTCCAGGAAAACTATAGCGGTTAAGATAAAATTATTAGTTTCGGTAAAATCAGCAAAATAAGAATACCTAAAGCTAACCTAGCCTATAGTTTATTAATGCATAACTAGATGGCGCTAGTAGTAAAATTAGATCGCGCAAGCGAATTGTTTATGGTTGTATTGTTTACGAGTTATAGCTATCACAAATAAATCACCATATTACAGTGTTACTTAGCTCATAATTTCTAACTTAAGTTTTTTTATTATAATTTGATATAGCATGGTCAAGGCTACTTGTGTGAATGATCCGGATATATTTTTTTTAATTTGCGGAGAATATTATGCTCAAAGAATTCCGTTTGAATGTGACAACGTTCATAATTTAGGCTTACAAAAATTACTTTGGATACTCCCTGGAAATTAACGACAAGCCTTGGATTCCCCAAAAGTTATGCAAAACGTGTGTTGAGTATCTACGTTTGTGGACAAATTAGAAAATAAATAGATTTTGGTACGAAACCGCTATAATGTGGAAAGGACTCGAGAACCATCACGATGACTTATTTTTGCTTAGTGTAAACATAAAACTATTGTTTTGATTTTATTAAAAATTAAGTATGCGGAACATAACTGGCTCATAATGTGTTCATTTAAAAATGGTTTACTTTGTTTTAGGCCAATGGTGGTTATATATTTTTTTTGTAAAGTAAGAATTATTTGGACTTTTCTCAACACGTCCAAAAACTAATGCGTCACTTTCAAAGGCTCGAATGTGACATAACCATCAAGTTACACTCTCTCCACGACCACCTAGACTATATTCATGACAATCTTGGGGTACTAAGTGAAGAATTGGGCAAGCAATTCCACCCGAACTTTTGTTCGATGAAGTAACGCTATCAAGGCTTCTGGAACGCACATAATATGATGGCTGAATATTGTTAGAGCATTTAGAATAGCCCTTAGAATAAGAATAGCATTTAGAATAGCTCTGCCTTCAGTTTCAGCAAGAAAATCAAATAACATAAAGAGTTTTTCAACTTAAACTTAAATTAATTAGGATCATCTCTACATTGACCACCCACAAGGTGGACAGACGACCTTATAAAGGTCGCCGGAAGACGCTGGATGCAGGTCGCTTCCAATCGGTACATATGGAAGTCCAAAGGGGAGGCCTATGTTCAGCAGTGGACGTCTTACGGCTGAGATGATGATGATGATGATCTCTACATTTATAGCGTTTTATTACGAAAACAACATAATATGTGTCATATCTTTTTAACTAGAGCTGGTACAGAAATTTCAGTCACAAATTTGAAATCGTCGTCAAAAATCATCCAAAATGCTGTTGTGCAGTGTATTCAATCTACTAGAACTACGGAACCCTACATTGTGCGTGGCCCGACTCGCGCTTGGCCTATTTATTTATTACATTATTTGCTTACACAGTCATTGCCGCCTGCTTATATGTATGGTCTCACACTTTCGGTATTTTTCAAGTATCAAGTATAAATGTTTTACATGACTTAAGATACATTTACATATTGTTAATATGTACTCATTTTGTGACTCACAAGTTCATTGATATAACTGCTTTGCTTGTCTGCTATCACTCCAAACACACAGTTACACACACAGAACATTTATTAGAACTAAGGTGATCTGGACATGTGCAAAAGACTGCAAGAACACATAGCAGAAAATTAAAATTCATTTTTTTTAATTGTTTGTCTGAATATTATAACCACGAAAATGCAATCACGGTTACTTTTTTTTAATTTTTTTTTTTATACTAGATAGGCCTACGTTTGACCACATCCCACCTGATGGAAAGTGAAAATGCGGTCGACGATGGATCACTACTAATACTTCTATCATTAATTAATCAACCTCAATTATAAATTAATTACATCCCAATTATAGCTCCCATTTATGTTATTATTATCTAATCTAGTCTAGAATTAACATTTATTAAGTTTTTTAAGGTATATACCTATAATATTAGTGAGGTTAACCGATAGCGCGGTGCAGATTTTGTAAGTACTATGTTTTAGAAAATTGCGTCTAAAGTTTATTTTTAAAAAACAATCGATACCTCTGTAATAGAGGTTCAACTCTAAACCCTTGAGCACATACATACCAGAGTAAAGATGCTTCGCCTTAACATTAAAGAGTTCTTGTGAGTGGTCATGAGCTCATATCGAATGAACGGTCGAGTCGTAACCGGCTATGTCCAATGCGGACCGAAGCCTTATTATACGTTTCGCTTTTACAGTTATTGTAAGGAACTACTTGCCCGGTGAATGAACTGAATTCAAAGCCGTCGGCATCTTAAGGTTCATCTTTTGAAAGCTTCTGAGTAAAGTAACAAAAAAGTTATTTTCAGTTCAAAGTGAAATGCGACGTGATTTATAGAAGTAGTTTTGAAAAATTGCGATAATTCCACATTTTTGTTTAGTTATTAATGCAATGTTTGTATTGTATAGAAGTCATAATATTAATTCCATGGTTCGTGTTTCGTTACGTTGTTTCGCAGTATAGAATTCTTCTTCAAAAAGTTCTTAAGATATTTTATTTTGTTTAGATTTTTAATTCTGCTTTGCACAGTGTAACACAGGTCTTTAGTGTAAGCATTTATTAGCACTAAGTACACTATTTACGTTATTTATTCGTAACTTATTATTTATTTTTACACATATTTACCTCTATATTTGAGCTCACAATTCTCATTTAGCCTACCTACAATATATTAAAATGTTTTGCATCTGTTCACCTACGAAATTCATTATTCATGTCCTGTCAAAGTACGGCGACACAAAATTGTTTGTAAAAAAAAGCTTTTGCCTCACGTTAGAATTTTTGAAACGTGTTCAATTTCTGGCTTCCCGTGGATTTTTTACTGCAGTAACAATATAAAAGTTAAATGTATCTAGTGTCTATAACTTAGTTACTCCTAAAATCGGTTGGTTAAAATACCATTTGTAATTTGTAAATACAACCTTACCCATAGGGGCCTAAATAAAATAATTAGACATCAAGTTTCTTGCCTTCACGACGACAATAATTAGAGTTCCGTACCTCCAAAGAAAAAAACGGAACCCTTACGGATCACTTTGTTTTTAAATAGATGATAGAATTTCGCATCAAGAATTCCACTTGTAAATGAGCTTTTCGAGGTTGTTGTTGGACGGTTTATATTATACGGCAAGGGATTTGAACTGAATTATTACAAACTAGGTAGGTACAGATTAAAGATATATTTATGTGTATATTACCGCATATTTATAGATGGGATTTATCTCGCCTGCTTTACCGATCATTGCGTTGACAATGGCCATCACCACATTAGCAACACCACTGGTAGTTGCAGACGTCTACAGGCAACGGTGACCGCTCACCATCGATAGGACCGCTTGTGTATCAATCTCTAACATAAATATTATATCTACTCTGGTTGCTCGGCTTAACGGGCTTAACGTCTCCATTACCTAATATAATATCCCTATCGTAAAACTCGTAATATAAACCGTTACGATTTGCTTTACAACCTAATAACAACATACTACAAGACATAAACAATTTGTTATTTTCACACAAAAAAGCTACAAACTTCCACTATGATATCGTAGTTGGAATCGTTTTTATATCGCAGCGGATTCGATCAAAATCGGAATATTTCCTCGAAATTCAGCTTATTGGATATAAATCCGGGATAAAACGGGCTCGTACCTGTTCAGAGGTTACCTTTAGTATATCCGTACGTTTGCGGCAAAAATACAATTTATATGTCTATTTGAATAGTAATAATACTATGTTTAATTTTAACTTATTGATTTCAAGTTTTATAGTAATACTGTTTTAGTTACACTACTTTTAAAAGTAATTCTGGAACGAAAAAAGAAAAAGAAAGATAAAATTTGCTTATTTTCTTACCTTTTGTGCTATCTTTTTTTAGAAATGTTTTATGTATGATACTTGCACAAGTAGAGGTACGTATAATATGCACGTATAATTAATATGTATAGCCTCCTCTTTATAGAGAAGTCAGATTTAAGACGAAGATCTAAAATCTTCATGATCAGCGAGTATACGTCAAGCATGTTTTATATAGCATTTCTATATTTTAATATGTTATAGGTATAATAAGAGTCTGTTCTCTGCCATCTTTTCCTCTGTTTGGTTCGGTCTTGTTTCTTTTGTCCCCCACAATCAAGGCATCGTCTCTTCGACCTACCACGAAGCCGTATTCCTATGACAATAAGGTCTAAGCATGCCATTTACAGTATAAAGTGGAGCTATAGGTGAACGGCCTGCACACCAAACCGAATTATCACTTGGACCGTTCACGGCCTCCCAATGTTAATTGTACGTTCAAATAATCATTATGGGGGACAGTATTTACACGCCACGTCCGAATATTCAGAATACATTCGCCCGTTCACACAATTTCGTATTTATATTGCGTAGTGCAAAGATTTGTAGACTTCATTTGAGTGCCGTAATTTTGGGATTTTCGGACGTTTCACCAACAAATTGGATCACTCACAATAATAATTTTCGTGAGAAATTCTTTCGTGCAAATTCAAGTTGTTTACTGTCAAGGGAAGGTCGTGGGTATTCATTTGCTGAGGCGTCATCTCGTTAGACGTTTATTTCATGCCTACACAATTTGTACGAGTATTTTTATTAAAGGAAATACAGAAGGAAGTGGAACTGTGGAATAAAACGTGAGTGTTATGTTGATGGACTCTTGTTATTAAGTGTTTATCGATAAAATATAAAACAACATGCTTACTGACAATTCCCTGGGTATTGTAATAGTTGTAGCTCATTTATACAATACTGCTTTCTCAAAAATTAAATTGACTTCTCGCTGTCCACACGTTAAAAGCTAGCAGGCAACAAGCTTTCCTCGCGCTTATTGTTTTCAGTCAACTAGTTGTGCACCAGCCGATCGCTTTCGCTTTTCGTGACAGATTATGACTATCCTCCAACGCGCTTCAAGCGCGTAGTCTGGAGCTCGTAGTAAGCATGCTGTAAGCGAGACGTTAACTACTGAGTGGTACTATGGCAGAAGACTTTCTTGGAGTGAATCTGGTATTATTTCGCTTGGAACGATGTTGCATAAATAATACGTAGGTACGTATTCTAATACACATATTATGTGACGTTAAGAATTCACAAAGAGTAAGTAACCACTCACTATCATGTCAACCGTAAGATTGTTTACCTGTTATGGCAAAGAACAGTCCACATGAATTTACTCGTCAAATCAAACATCTATTGGATAGGCTTAAAGTTGTTTGAATTTTAAAACGCATTTTTCTCTCTCTATTTTAAATATCTCGTATTGAATATTTAATATGGACAAACGCCATTTGAATGAACAGTGTAATAACCAATGTAGCAAAATATTTGCAAATGAAATACGTGTACTATTAAAAAGGAAAGGTTCTTTTTTACGAAATTGCATTTCTATTTACCTATAGCGTTTTTAGTTGTTTATATTTATTAAAGGAGATTTATTTTAAATATTCTATCTATTATATTGACGATGCATTAAGCATTTTTTAATCAAATTAATAAAGGTGAACATTTGTTTGTATCAGTTGAGTATTGTTAGTTTACACATAATTCTGCATAATCGTCAACCGTTGTGGAAAATTCTAATAAATGAAATAATTCTTCTAATAATCAAATAATTCTAATAAATTTGGAATTTATGTTTTACTAGCTGCGCCCAGAGGATTTACCCGCTGTACTGTATAGCCTTTTGTGTTATTCCAGGCTATCTCTATACCAATTTCAAATAATATTAGTGTGATAAGACTGTACTGTTGAGTTAGGATATCCCTGTGATTCTAATTTCTGGATAAAGTGAATCGTTAAAACTAAAATCTTAGCGCCATATTTTTTTTTTTTTATGTTATGAAGTAGAAGACGAGCAAGACGCTCTCCTGATGTTAAGAGATAACGACTGCCCATAATCAGTACAGTGCCACCTAGGATTTCACAATTATGTGAATTTCTAGGAGCACTGCACAAACGGTTCTTACTCAAGAGTCATAAGATGTTAAGACTCTTTAGCCCAGTAATTTCACTAGCTACAGTGTCCTCCTACCGGAGCACAGTAATGTTTGCACATCACTGCTCAGGCGGTAGAATATCTGGCACTGTTGGGGTACCCACCTAGACGACCTCCTGCAAAGGAAGTCTACCCCCGGTGAATATTTAAATTAAATTCAATATAAAATAAATTATACAAGCACTTAGCTGGTTTATTAAAACAACACCTACTAAACATAACACATGGATATTGTTAGCAATGAAGATTAGCTCAGTAAAGCGCAGTTTAATTACATCTCTTGACATAGAAGCAGGATTAACCTAAAGTAGATCGTTAGAGTGATGTTGACGAAGTTTGCCCACCAATTGTTGTAAAACTGTTGGAAGACTAATGGAACTTATGACTAATTAATTTGTTAAATTACCAGCTGAGACCGGACCCTCTATACAGTAGCCTATGTGCTATTTCAAGGTCTAGGTTATCTGGATACTAAATTACAGCTCAATCAGTCCATCCGTTTAGACGTTAAAGAGTAACAAACATCAAACAAAAAATCTATACGTACATACAATCTTTCGGAATATTATATTAGAATAATTGGTTGGCTAGCTATTTTACAAGACTTTTATTCTATAAAATATTATTTTTTTGGTCTACGCTCTTGATTTCTGACTGAGACCTTTAAAGCTTTACCAGACGTTTGGTAAGCGCGGCAGGCACTCAGCCCAAAGGTTGATTTTAAGGCTCTCACCCTCAAAACTATATTAAATTTGAGCTGTTTTTGCTCAGGTCGAAACATGCCTTTATTCGAGAAACCAGCTACATTTCAATGAGAACGACCATTATCATTACTACTGTATTCTTTAAATCCTTAAACAGACACACTCAAAAATAAAATAGCCACCGTAATATGAAAAACATGGACAATTTTAATGGCGAACGCTTGCGCTAATACAGCATTAAATTACATTATAAACGTCGGTAAATGAACTCAACGATAATATTAAGTGGTCCAAACTGTGTAATATAGGTAGACATCGCACTACAAATACAAATTTCTGAACCAGCGTTATTATTATCAATTAAAATGTTTTTCTCGATCAGAGATGTAATTTTGTGGAAAATACCTTTATTGAGAAAATATAGAAACCACTACTTACTTACGATCGAATAGTAACAGTGAATAAATCACAAATAGGTACTATCCACAGCTCGACCACGTTGCTATATAGAATTCAAATAAATGATCCAAACAACTGTCACATTATGACAGTGTGCTCAGTTATGCTGGCAGCATTGCCTCGTTAGATAGCAATACTTATTCGTTGGACTAGATATACACAAGTGTGTTCTTTACTGTTGTAGTAGCTGTAGTATTGCTTGTTTATTTTTTCTCGATATACTACACTACTTCTTTTACATAATAGTATTAATTTATTTATATGCAGTGCAGTCCCGCGCAGTATTTTGTATTTGAAAACACCGAGGCACTGTATTTGATATGGACAAATGGACAATCATGATGCATACCGTCGTCTTGTCACCAATTCATTAAACAAATGAAGTCATATGAATTCACAGTTGTTTTATTTGCACGGTATCCACCATTACAACAATAATCTGTGATTAAGCGGTATTACAGTCACGAATCGCATCGGTACAACCGTTCTCATTACAACTACGGAATGGAGTGCAATTTGGTCGCAAATGGATTGAATGCGGTCGCACTGTTGAAAAATTTCTTCATTTGCATCGCCTATTTTGTAGTCACGTGATACACGTACTCGTTTTACTAATTGACTTGTTATTTTCGTCAATTTGTCAGCTTTTTCCATTCTGTTTGACATTTTTGTAGATTCACGTGCTCCCGGATTCATTAACATAATATCTTAATTGTAAATACTGCTTGCGTTTGATATTATTGAATGATTATAATATAAACAAATAGACAAAACCATATAAATTCAAATGGACATACAGAGGTAAAATAGAACAGTGGAATACAATAGAAACCTAATGGAATTCCGATGATTCCTTCAAGATTCTACAATTTGCGAATTGAGTACAGCGTTCGCCGAGCTAAACTCAGTCAGAGCTATCTCGAGGTATATTTGTGACGGATGAGAAGGAAACAAAAGCGATTCCTCCGACGGCACTCGTACGCGACCACAAAACGGCTTACCGCCTGCAATCGTATCTCGGTAGCTCCAAGACAAAAACAAATGGAAGTATTACGGTAGACAATCTACATTTAAATGGATCTTTTTCCTCAATTCGTGCGGAGTTTGGTGATAGGTATCGCAGTTCCCGATTTATTTTAGGAACATTTACATTTCACCGCCCCTCGTGAGGACACAGTTCCTGCAGCCGATCCGTCAACTTGTCATAACGCGCTGGATTTTATTTTTGTTCAATTTTATTAATATTACCTGTTATATTGATGATGTTTACGAAGTTTGTAAGGTATCTGAATGGGGAGATTGGTTTTATTTGATTGTTGAGTAGCAATGTCTGTTTCAATAAAGAGAATTTCTATTGTATTCGTTACGCACGACCATTTACGTCGATGCAGCTATCAATATAAGGATTGATAATGGTCTGTTATGATATTCTTTGTGTATATTTAGTAGGTCTGAAAATACTCGTATGTCGAATTCTTTATACCCAAAATTCAGCAAATAACAATATATAATGTTGATAATTTTGGAATTATGATAATATTTAAATCCAGAAAAACTACGTTCAGGAGACAACATTTTATAAAGATTTACCTAAAACTACTCCAACGTAAGTCGTAGTTGAAGAAATCAAGTAGTCTTGAGTCTTGGAGCACGTTGCCGGAGGCTTTGTATCGCGGGGGTTATTAATTATTGCGATGTGAATAGATGGCTTTATCGTGGAGATAATGGCTGCAGACTGAGACTTCCGTCTGTGGCGCGACGATGGCAAATGACTGGATACGTTATATGATACAAATTAAAACGTAAAACTTATTTAAATATATAATATTAATAATTGGGGTTTATACTCCAACAGAACAGGTTACCCTACTTACACTGTCAGAGTCAAATCACAATGTATAGGTTGTGTGGCTAACCTTTATGTTGTAGTTTCAGGTCGCCGAGATTACTACAGGGCCTGCAATATGACCTAACGACTGCCTCCTACATATCTTATAGGAAACAGCCGGGACCCACAGTTTTACGTGCCTTCCGAAACACGGTAAAAAGTTAAGAGTGACTAACTGACTGATCCATCAACGCACACCCCAAACCGCTCAACGGATTCACTTGAAATTTGGAATATAATTAGGTTTTATGATGTAGACCTCCGCTAAGAAAGGATTTTGCCACGCGGGCAAAGCTGCGAGCACAAGCTAGTTTATTATAAATATTTTTGAGAAATTTATATTCACGTCGGAAATTTATAAACTTCGTAGGATTCTAAACGAGAGATTAATTTTGTATAATTTTACGTCGACATTTTCGCAAATTGATTAACTTTTACCGAACTCATTCGTAAAATAATAAGTGTGAAATTTACTATAGCGCTACGAGAGTTAAAAAAAAAGGTAGAAAGCGAAAATTAAGCATCATCTGTGATCATCTCGATAATAAAAGAAAATAAACATACCGATTTACAGCCAATAGTTTATTTAGCATTGAAATGAAACAAACATTTATTTAAACTTTTCGCATTAAATACATTGCGAAATAAGTGAAAATCTATCTCATGCATTTCGAAAGGCGACAGCT
This sequence comes from Hemithea aestivaria, assembly GCA_947507615.1. NCBI lineage: Eukaryota > Metazoa > Arthropoda > Insecta > Lepidoptera > Geometridae > Hemithea > Hemithea aestivaria. Next base: position 6,884,854 of record OX382344.1, on the reverse strand, counting down.
ATTATCATGATGAAAGCAGTTAGGATTAATTCCAGCTGCTTGTTTCAATGCTTGTAATTTCAAAAGTGGTTCATAATGATGCCGCAGCCAAATGAAGTGGAACATGATAAATCTATTTACGTGTAAGCGATGTGCTCTGTCGAATGATACCTCATGACACTCACTCCCGTATTTTTACAACCTTTTATTTACTTTCACCTGTTTGTTGTCTGTATAATCAAATCTTGCAAGTTTAATTTGATCCATTTCTCGGTTTCTGATTCGTCTGAAAAAAAAATTGGATGACAATGCAATATTATTATGACATGGAGCTGATATGTTCATGGAGCTGAAAGGTGGCTATAGGAACTCCGTAATTAAACGACGCAAGCCCTTCGAGTCTGGGCTCAATAATAATAAAAGCTTGTTTTTTTTTTTTTTTAATTTTACTTGTATTTTCGTGTCACTTTAGTTTCAGTGCAATGTCTCTACGAACATTATTTTTGTCGCCCTATACGATTACCTACAATGTAAACAAGCCAATAGCCTCAGATCTTAACGTGTCATCGCCCTTCTTATAACTAATGAAAAGCAAACACACAAGGGTGTATTTTATAAAGTTTGCGTTAACTTGTTTAAAGAGGTACCGTAAAACTACACAACTATAGTCCTGTCTTACAACTATGGTCCAGTACCATACTTTGACATTTTGTGTTATTAATAAGAAAGTAGCTACATTTAGAAAAAAAATCGGCCACATTTAGCTAGAATAAATAGTAGGCTTTGTAGTTTAGGGCAAATACGATAAATGGCATCTATGTGCAGTCAACAGCAAGGGGTGCGGAATAAACCTGTTTTTACGTGTTTTTGAAACTCCGTTTACTTTTATAACAAAAAATAAGTAAGAGTGGTCCACCAGTTCTACAATAAATTTTAATCAAGGGTAATATGTTTATATTTATAATATTGGTGCTGTTTTTTACATCAGTTAATTATTTTAATATTAAGTGAAATTTATTCCAATTTTCATACTTTGGATTCAACAATAGTCCAACGGTTTTTTTGGGCCATACCTTATTAAAAACCGAATTTTGTTTTAAACTGCATCAAGGTTTTGAGAATATTGACAAAGAAGAAGCCTGGAGCCAGTTCATACAAATATTATTCAGATCAACATAATATTATGGAGTTAGATCTTTCTGATATTGAAAATAGAAGACTGACTCAAGACAGGTCGTATGTTTAAATGTATGTCCCGCTGCGGACTTGCCTGAAAATGGCTCGAAAAAGGTGATGAAATTTTTTATCAGACCGGGCAATTAAAACTTAAAATTCAGCCTCAAAAAAAACTCAGCACTGAGAGATTTGCTGAGCTGAAAACGACGAGAACAAGACGAAAAAAAATTAGCAAGTTTACCTGCTAGACTTTTTATTTAATTTTTTATCTTACAATATACTGATTTTATAAGATATACTACGTAAATATAAGTAAAAAGTGATTCATTCTTCCATTAAAGTTACTTACAATGTTGTCACTTAAACTTGAATAAATATGAATAAATTCTAATAAAACCTTGGTTTTAATGAAATGATATCATATAAAATAATAATATTTCAGTATTCCAGACCTTTAACATTGCTTCAAGTCAGTTAAAGTACGGTTTTTTCTTGCATTTTTAACCTGGACTATAGTTGAAAACAGCGCACACAACAATGGTCCAAAAATAATATATAAAAAATAAAATGTTTTTGTATAATACCAGTTAAAACGTTAATAATATATTAAAGCACATTCATTAACCCACCTAATTAAAAATAAAAATACTCTGTGCGATTAATAACATGTCTCTGACAACACGATAAAGATAAAATCCTATATATTTGGACCATAGTTGTGTAGTTTTACGGTAGTCAAAGTGAGCCAGGTAGAGGTAGGTACGGTAAGTTTCAGGCTGATTGAATTACAGATTGTTTTACGCGGCGTCTCACGAAGGTAACACATTGTTGGAGAATCTTGAATGTTAGAGGGTAAAATAGTGGTACGTCATGAATTTTGTAAAATGACGACTGACTATCGTGGTTTTTCTTTCAACGCGCTTTCGATTTTTAAGTTCAATAAGTGAGTGCTTGTGTGCGTAAAACGGAATTCACACAAAATAATTTTAAACAAAATTTTCCTAAATATAATATTAAATACAAGGTGTATTTAATGACGGTTAGGTATATTTAAAGACGACAAATTAAAAAAAAAGTTTGTTACTACAGCCGACTATATTTTTCTATTTACTACTTTACAGAATTATCAATTACAAGCATGACGCAACATAGACAGTCCACCATCTCAATTAATATGCATATGTTATGTAGAATGTACCGTAGAGTCCCAAGGTAATAAAAGCATGATCTTACCACGCTCGCCTAAGCTGCACTGTTCCTCGCTAGGGAATACACGGCACTAATTTACCTAGATTTGTATTAAATTCTGTACTATTACAACCAATGAATAATTAGGAAAGCGGAACGGCTTTGATAACGTTCAAAACGCCCAGAAATGAAAGCAAATCACCCCTTAAACGCTTCGAATTTGTAGCGCTATCCTAGCCTCTCGCTTATGAGTTTATATTTTACTAGCTCAGTGGTTTCTCCTGAAACATTCATACATTTAGTATGAGACTAAGAAAAATTGCGCAATGTCGATGGTAATCAAAACGCAGTGTAATAATACGTCTACATTAATAAGGTATGAAACTAATATAATGCCAGGGAGGATTACCCCCCGCTATTGTCTATTTAATTAACAACGACTGACACCATCGGCCCACCAACGGTACACTGGTATTACAGAAGTCTGTAGGCGATGGTAACAGCTCATCATCAGGTGCGCAGTCTGCCTGTGTATCTGTGTAGGATAAAAAGCTAAAATTCTACGACACGGTAGAATATTCTTTGTTATTACACACATACCGTTGCCTTTATATATTAATTTGATCTCAGTCTTCATTGGAGACACAAGTTCCAGTTTGAGATTGACCTGATGGCCGATCTAATTTTAATACAAAGGCCGTGATTACAACCATGTTCCATATTACACACCTACGTTACAACATGTACATTATGCATCGCCTGTACGTAGATATACGAGTATGTATGTAATTGATAATTGAGGTATGTTCTTATTATTCAATGCAAGCCAACTAATACTCGTGAACCTATACACTTGATAACAGTTTATCATCTCCGTCTAACTTTGGACCTTTTATTTAAAAAGCCTCGTAGTTTAAATTAGTCAGTCTAAGATTAAATTTATACAGTTACGAAATCTAACCATGAACAACTTGCTCTGAGAAAATGGTTCTACGTAAAAAAAGGACGAATACAAAGTGTAAAAAACAAATATCAATTAACAGTTTACTCGTAGACATTCTTGATTGGTTTTAGTTTTGTAATGTAGAACAGAGAAGAGCAAATAATTGTGAGTGGGGACGATTTTAATTCTCCGCCCTTTGCAGCTTTACCTAATAGCTGTAGAGCCTTTATATTCATCAGTAACTATAGGGTGTTTTGCATACAAATAAATTATTGCAGCAACTAGGCAAACAAAAATTGGCAAACATCACCCCATAATGTTTAGCAGCTGTCATAGATTTATGAAACAGCTAGTTGCCGCAAAGAAGCGAAAAATTTATTTGTCTCATTTGCTAAAATGGTTGCTCAGTCAACTAATCTCCTCAGTTAAGAAGCAAATTTTGTTAAATGCAGAAAGAAGTAAGAAGACGAGCAAGACGCTCACCTGATGTTAAGAGATAACGCTGTCCATAATCAGTACAGTGCGACCCAGGATTTCACACCATTGTGATATTCTCGGTGCACTGCACAAACGCTTCTTACTCAAGAGAGAGTCATAAGATGTAACGATTCTTTACTCAGTAAATACACAAGCTACAGTGCCCTCCTACCGAAGCACAGTAATGTTTGCTCATCACTGCTCAGGCGGTAGAATAACTGCACTGTTGGGGTATCCACCTAGACGATCTCCTGCAAAGAAAGTCTACCCCCAGTAACATACGATCATACTAAATAGGAAATGGCTCACTCACTTTACTGTCTCTCCGTAAACGAATCACAAGAATAGATTAATTACACATGTCCGAACTATAAGCTGCACAATAGCCTACACGTAAACCTAAACCAAGCACAGCATTGGACAAAGCACTCGCAAACACAGCTGAATAATATTATGTAATAGAAACCCACCTTCGCTTTGCTCCAGGTACGATTATTGTACGCATCTTCATCTGAATTGTTCTATTGATAAATGTAGAATAGAATAATACTTTGTGCTTGGCAAACAATTAGTGGTCTTATTTACAGTACATGTTTTTAAAATGATCTTGGAATGAAACAGGACAGAAAATCTTACTAATATTATAAATGCGAAAGTTTGTAAGAATGAAAGGGATGTCTGGATGTATAGGTATATGGATGTACGAGTATGTTCGTTACTCTTTCACGCCTAAACGGGTGGGCCGATTGAGCTGAAATTTGAGATAGCTTAGACCCCGGAATAACATTTAGGTAAAGTGGGTATAATCGCTGGGTGCAGCTAGTATAATAATTAAATAATGTGCGTTATGCTGATATTAATTAAGTGCTTTAATTAAAATGGATTTATTAAGTAAGAAAATAAGTAATCAATATTTTTAATCAACTTAATTCAATTAAGTTTTTCTTTGTTTATAAATGCATGTTCGCACTCTCAACAAGCGCCCTCACAGGTTATGTAGATGTACAATAAGTTACACTAAGACCTAGATAATGACCTACATTGTTGTGATGAATAAATGAATAAATAAACACGCTGGTGTTTACTTCTTCAAGTCTTAGCAGTAAGCACCTATAGACAATAAAGTAACACAAAGGAGGTATTCTTTCAGGCAGAAACACAGCTTGTTGCAGCTAGTGTTACCATAAGTAACCAACGTAACCGTCTGCGAATTCAAAAGCTCCATTATTACCCCTTAACCAGGCGTATTGTCATTAAAATATTATCCCATTATTGTGAGTTTGGTAAATTGCACGTGAAATCGATGATTGAATACTTCACCGGAATCCGTGGTGCGGATGTTCACGGAAACAAATAGCTAGTAATCAATCCTATTATTTGAATGTCACTGTATTCCGCGAGGATAATTTAATTGTTAAATATTTCGTGTAAATTCAATTTACTATTTTCATAGGTTTGAATGAATATTGTTTTATGTAAAATATACGATTTATAACGAGTTGCTTCATCAACAGAATACTGAATAGTAGGTACCTACATATTTTTGTCCTACTGATATGCACATAAGTGGATGTGCGTTTGTGATTCTTGACGCCTAATCTGTTGAGTCGGTTGATGTGAATTTTTTTTATACTAAGAAGTAAGAAGATGAGCAAGACGATCTTCTAATAGTAAAAGATAACGCTGCCCATAATTAGTACAGCGCTAACTAAGATTTTACAATGATGTAAAATTCTAGGCGCACTGTGCCAACGCTTCCTACTTAACTCCTTGGCTACTAACACTTCAATTGTTTTGAAGCGGGGGTGGATTGAATTAGCTTCTAGAATACCTTAATTAAGGTTTAAATTCGAATGGAGTGGTTGCGGCCCGATCGAGCCGCTTGGCAGTTTAAGGAGAGTCATAAGATTTTAAAACTCTTTGGCCCAGTAATTTCACTGACTACAAGCGATAGTAGGTAAACTATCCCACTAATATTATAAACGTGAAAGTTAACGTAAGAACGTATGGATGTCTGGATGTGGACCAATTGAGCTGAAATTTGGTATAGAGATAGCTTAGACCCTAGAATAACATTTAGGTACAGCGGGTAAAACCGCTAGGCACTGCTAGTATACTATAATAATAACATTCAAAATTTCTTGTTTTTTTCTACGGCAGTGTAACTCAAATTTGAGTTACACATTAAATGTTTTAATAAATAAATTGATATCCAAATTGATATTTGGAAATAAACAAATTTAATTTAAATTAATTTAATATCTATTTTCGGCCAGTGCCTACCGCTACCACAATAACCATTATCTAAGTACAAAAACCGTTATATTAAAGCCATATCAGTATCTTTTGATGTCATTCTTTTTACAGAGCTTATCATTATGTTTGTTGTTCCCGTTTTGATCCCGAGAAAGGTCCGACGACCTTGGCGAAGGTTTTGGCTTCCAACAAAAACAACGTTTTAAAATTGCCCACTGATGTTATACAAGAGGTCATTCTCTTAAAAAAATATTCAGTCTTTGCTTTCCCTGCTTGGAAGAGATGCTTGCGTTAAGGCCGCGAATTACAACACTATTTTCTCTAATCTGTACCTAATCTTTAAAAAGTTCTTCTTAATTTTTAAGGTTACTCATTTCTATTTATGAGGAGGATGATAAATGAGGAGTTTTCTATTCTATTCTCTATTGCAAGTTGAATCGCTCACGGTTGAAACGCTTCTAGTTACTGATTATAATAAAACCAGACACCAAACTCTAAAATTCAATATTCCTTCAGTACTACATTTATACAATACGAATTTGTTGTCGACATCTAACGCATACAGCATTTAAACTCGACTTTTTGTTTAGTAGGTCTTCGAGTACCTAATCGATGAAAATATTTTATGTAAAAACCGATGAATTATGAACTTTTCCTCTTTTAAAAGTCAGTTTATAAAAATAACATGAAACTGAATTGGCATTCAATTTTGACTTTAGATTAGATAACACTTTATTGATACAACGTACAAGAACTTAGAACTAAATACAATTTGTAATATAAGCAATTTGTGGTATTATTGCTAATTGCGATCTCTTCCAGACAACCCAACAGGTAAAGAAAATAAATTATGGACGACGATGGTGTTACTAAACTTTGATGCCCGGCGTTTGTCTTTATTAAAATCATCTGTACTGCAAGTATAATATAATTTATCTGAATATTCGCCGCCACTCCGTCAGTTCTTAAAATGTAAATTCCCCATTTTATGATGTTCCAGTCGGTGGGGGCATTGACCCGTAATTTGCCAGATGTTCCGTTTCATCACTTAAGTCTTTATTGAATAAAAAGTTTGAGCAAGCTCATGCTCATACCCCCATAATGTGCATCCGACTCTTCATAATGTTACTAAACTCGGTTATAAACTTATTTTTTCCTTTCATAAAGTAAGGTTACATCATCTTTGCTTATAAAATATCAGACGCAGAATGGTTAACGTCGGATATGAGCCTTTTGTGGAGTTTTCCTTAATGTTTTATAGGCTTTTTAATGCTCAATAGACGGTTACTGTCGGTGAGTGATCCCATGGTTGTTTTCTTCCTGATCTTGGAATATGGTTATAGCTAAAGGTATTTGGTTACCTTTAATACTACTACTTGTAAGAATAAAAGTGAAAATGTATGTCTGTTGCTCTTTCACGCAAAACTTAAGCTGGAAGAAGACAGCCTATTTGTCATCCCGATCTTCCTCGCGAATTACGTGGTTGAAACTGTGGAGTGTGGAGTTTAGCTGATCTTTATTAATAATGACTAATTATTCTGTAAATAAAAAATAAATAAAACAACCACATAAAAAACTGAAGGCGGATACCACCAAAAAACCAGAAGTGGTATAGGATACCGACCAAATACAGTTCTTACTTGTAGAGGTAACCATATTATGTACAACACAATTAACATCCATAGACAAACGCCAAACGCCTATATATGGGATGAACTGCATCAGACAACCGAAAATTGTCCGAGTTAACTTTTTCCAACAAGTGTCAACCCTAAAATGACGGGTATGACCAATAACATTGAACGTACAAGAGAACATTTTAAGCCATAGTTGTCGCAGCCGGCACAGCAGGGTTGGCAGACGTAATGTAATTTTGCAAGTGTCAACACGCCACGCGCGTTTTGTCAACCGCAGCATGAAGCATTCCCGAGCGTTTGCCGTAATTATTTCAGGAATAGGTATATGTTCGGTACGTGAACACTTAGCACAGACAATCGTGCACAGAAATTGAGATTTATCGTCACAGGGAATAATAATTTATATTTAATATGCATGTAACAAATGCAATACACCGACATACAGGCAGACGGCCCGACTTATGATGAGAAATATCACCTTTAGACATCTGCAACATCAGTGGTTTTTCTGATGCGGTGCGGTGTCGATCATTGTGTATTGGTTATGTATTGGCTGTTATGTGAGCGGAGTATAAGCCTATGCGTACTTTACTGAATATTACACATAAGTCATAATGACTGCTTGCACATAAAGAGTGTGTAATTTTAATTAACAGTAAACAATAAAACGTGAGACTATTTTTGCGCGCAATATCTCACTGAAGTGTCAAAATGCCCCAACATAAAGCTGCCCGAGTACATCCTGTAATCCTGCTCAAGGAGAGCCATAAAAAATCTAATAAACCTCGCATGAAATGTAAGGACATTAGGTAAATATTTCATTAGAGTTAGATAAATGTTGCTCTTAAGCATACTCGTATATTCCGAGAAATTTGATAAAGATCTTTACCGCGGGAGGGTGGTGTTAAATCCTATAGTTGAGCTAAGTGTGGGACTGCAACGGTGCGAGCTTAGCGCTTTATAATGAGCTCCCAGGCGGACCCACTTGCTCTAGACTCGCGTTCACATCACGACTAACTTGGTTAGACTTACTAATAATACCTATATAACAACATACTACGCGAGTAGAGTATCATATGTGCAAAATGAAAGAGGATGCAGGTCGCAGGTATGGGGCGCGCTGGGATGTCCTTTAAAAAAATATTGGAGTTATTATTACTGTTAGCATTAAAATATTCCCGGACAGTCAACGCGTCAATGTCGTCCATAGACGAAGGTGACCAGTCCGCATCCAGAGGGCTGTCCACTTGTTTGTCTGAAAAATAAAAGAACATGTTTTCTGATGATGATGAGATGTCCGAGAATACAGAAAAGTCAAAATTACCGACAGCATGATAAAAAAATAATCATTATTACCCCGACGAAGAAGAAAAATTAATTTCCTTCCTAAATACGACGCTGTTTCTTTTTTGCACAACTTCTATGTCTATCTTTATAAGTGAGTCTCGCAATATTATGAAGAACGTTGACAAGTAGTCTGATATTGCGTAGCCTAACAAATAATATCATCATAGCCTTAATCAATTTTCTACTAGACACTAATTAATTGTGATACTAACACATTCTGATGAGTGTCTATTAACACTGTGGTATCATATCACACTTATATTATAAACGCAAATGTTTGTTTATGTATGTTTGTTACTTCTTTATGCCTAAATTACTTGAAACGCGCTTAACTGAAATGGATGCTGTTTACGAAGGTATGCCATTTTCCCACTTCTTCCAGGAATAGGAAATGGAAAGGTAGGGGAAAACACAGTAGACTCAATGGGTCGACGTGTTGCTGGTTTTCCCAGCCCCCGTTAAAGATAGAAGGTCTGCCATAGTCCTTCTAATGCGGCACAGCTTCGAGAACCGAAATTTGTTATTATCCTATGTCATATTTAATTATTAATTTATGCGTTGCACACTATTTTTAACCCCCGACGCAAAAACGACGGGGTGTTATAAGTTTGACGTGTCTGTCTGTCTGTCTGTGTGTATGTGTGTGTGTCTGTCTGTGGCATCGTAGCTCCCAAACGGATGAACAGATTTTGATTTAGTTTTTTTTGTTTGAAAGTAGAGTTAGTCGAGAGTGTTCTTAGCTATGTTTGGTGGAAATCGATCCAAGATGGCCGCCGCTACAAAATGGCGGATTACTTTTTTCTTCCACGACCCCATCGATATGGATATCAAATGAAAGGGCTTAACGAGTAGAATACAGCCCACTGTATAAAATTTAAAATCCAAGATGGCCGCCATCAAAAAAAATTTAATTACGTATTGCGTTGGGGGTTTTTAAATTTTTTAATTTAATTCACTTGTTTCTTATGCCATAGGAGTACATATTACATAAGCAAACGGCCTGAGAGATTAACGAGAATGAGAGTGGTTATCGCCACGTATGGGATACACATTCTAGAGGTACATTCAACACCAGATATGTTGCTATTAGGTCACCAATACTCTATTCACTAGCTTTTAGAAGAGACCCATGATGCCCACATGCAAACACAAATATTAGCCTGTTTTCTTCTGTTTAGTCATTATCTTCAAAGGTCGTGTCTAGTCTGCAGGATTTGCCACCACTCTTCGAATCACACTCTGCCAGGTTGTTCTATTCGTCGCTGATCGAGCCAACTGGCATGCCGGTAAGGGATTTTATTTGGTCCGTCCATCGCATCGGAGACCGTCCGCGAGGTCTCTTTCCCTCAACCTTACCGACTTAGCCTGTATTATACGCTATTAAATGCAAGAACTATGTCTAGGACTAAGAGTGAACGCGACTTTACTCTTGTCTTCACGTAAATATCTCAGCGCTCGTATCATGTGGCTCTCAGCTCTGTAATATTAGCGGCGATAAAATGTTTACACCGCGACCTGTTTACCTTAATGGAAACAGCGGATGTAAGGCGATAGTGTTAAAACGTTGTTTACTTAGAAACAGGCAGGATAAGGTGCTATTTATTCACAGAATGACGACACAGCGTTTCTCTACTTTAAGTCTCATTATACTGTGTGTGAAGTTTACACAATTTATGTTATGGATCCTCTCCATTCATTGCTTGTCTGGAAGAAATCGCATTTTAGCGATAAAACCGCCGCTTGTACATTTTTAATTTTTGACAATAATTTTCTACTTGTAATGTATTTCTTTTTGTGTGGTGTACAATAAAGCATTATCTATCCATCTAACTCAAAAACTTAACTAAAGTCACATATCTAAAAAGAAAAGCGATTGATTTAATGATTGACTATTGTATTGACTGGTGTATCAACGGACAGTTCAGCCACTGAACGAATTGGCTTCAGATTTGGAACATAGATAGGCTTCATGACTCAAACCTCTGCTAAATAAAGAATGCTATTCGCGAGTAAGGCCGTGATTATGAGCCAGTCGTGTCATCTTTTAGTTGCGTCATAAATTGTTATCTCCCAATCATAATAATTAATAGTGAGTAATAAGCGATAGTATTGGAACATTTTATGCATCGTCGCCGTCCCCTTCTCATAAAAATGTATTAACTCCTATAAATTTAGCATCGTCAGCGATTTATATAGCTCTCGATACACCCTCCACATCGTAAATGAAGGGGCGATGTTCTCGAACTTTACAAGGTCTTGTAGAAACATAGAGGTATACTTTTTGCTAATACGAGTGCTCTGATTGACGATATACTCTGGCAAAAAATATAAATGTACCTTTTTTTTTACATTTTTTAAATGCGTTTCGCACCATCACCCCACGCCGGGGGGCGCGGGGCGATATGTGGGACTCCCCCGCCGAAAGCGCGGCGGGGATACCCACTTAAAACCTGGGGGTGATCCTGTGGGACGACATAACGCCGCAGCGGATACGCCGAAGTACTTATCTGCGGCATTATTTTACTGGCTGCGCCAGGTTAAAAAGTAGCCTATTTGTTATTCTGATAAAAAAGGGACTACGCTATACTAGTTGTAGAAAAAGCTTCACTAACAAAATACTGACCCTACCGGTGGTAGGCGTCAGTTGTGGCTAGGTACCATCTGGATAAAACCGTGTCGCCAAGCGATCCTTGCGACTGTATTCCGGCACGATGTTCAGTGAAGCCAGGTAGAGGTTTATCCCGCCTTTAAGGTTTACTCTACTATGATCTTCGGCCGCATCGTCCCTTAAGATCAGGACTTGTCTTTGAACCTACGACTATTTTATGAATAACAATAATCTACATGATAGCAATGAATAACAATTATGATATGAAATACCTGGTAAAACAATAATCTATATGATTGAACGTCTCTTACATAACATCCGTCTGTTTGATCCAGAAAGGGAACAGAACAAATAAATATGAATTTGCATTGATAGATGTGCCATTTAAAAAACGGGGCATGGTGATGGATGGCCCTGTTAGCAGCTTCGATTACGTTTGACGAAATACGATATACAGAATGCATTAGCATTTATGCTGACTCATCTAACTCGAGATAATGTTAGGAGTTAGGAGCTGAAAGACAAAACCTACTAAGACCGCTTTGCAAAATTTTCACTGTTTAAGAGGAGACACATGATTTTTATTATTATACTAGCTGACCCGCGCGCACTTCGTTGCGCGTGAGAGTCAATTAATAAAGCGAATTTGGTGCTGCTATGTTCACTATGATAGTATTTCCATCCCCGTGACTTTGTAAGCGTAAAATAAGGCATGGCTATATACTATTTGCTCCCGCTGTGGGTAGCGAAGAATATCGGGTTGGGTATTTCTATGCAGTTTTGTTCGCTACCGTAGAAACCAATCCTATGTCCTTTCCCAGAGGTCAAATTATCTCAGTTGAGCGGTAGTTTATCGCCTTCATAAATTTTCACGCCTCTTTTCAGGAATTAAAACTATTTGTGGTCCTTTCCCGGTAACTCTTTAACTTATCTCTACTGTAATGTACCTCAGCTAAATTATTATTCGTTACTAATTTCTCACACCATCCTTCCCGCGACTCAAATCAATTCCATGGTTCCTGAATTCCCATTAAATCTCTGATCCTCCTTCCCCCTCCTTTAATACTTAGTCTCCTTAAAGTTAATTTCTGACATAAAAAAACTATTCATTAACAGAACTTAACAAAATATCAGCTCATTTTCGGTTCGGCGGTTACTAATTTCCATGCAAACGTTTTTGTGAAAAAATTCCTGTTCTGGTGAGAATTTCACAAAATCCCTTCTTATCGGTCGCCTACGTTACATAAAGAATACGTTGTCCAAATTTTAGCTAAAACGAAGAAGCGGTTACCTTTCCTACACAAACTGGATCCCTCTTTCCTCCCCTCAAAGGTTGATTTCTGGGATAAAAAGTATCCCATATCTTTTTTTAAGACTTAATCTACCTTTGTATCAAATTTAAGCGCAATAGGGTCAGCGGTTCTAAATTTCCCATTAATTTCTGTCAAAATAAATATTTAATGTTTCTAAACACAACTCAAACCATGATTTTACAAAATTTCGATTCAATCGGTTTAGTTGTTACGGATTTGCATACAATTGTTTTTTGTAAATAAATCCCGTTCCAGTGGGAATTTAGCAAAAGCCCTTCTCGTGAGTCGCCAAAACCACCTAAAAACACGCTATCCAAATTTCAGCTCAAATAAAGAAGCGGTTAACGATTTCTTACGCAAACTTGCACCCCCCCCCCCCCCTTTCCTCCTCTTTAATGTAGATTTCTGGGATAAAAAGTATCCCATTTTTTAGGACTCAATCAACCTCTGCACTAAATTAATTTAAGCTGAATAGGGTCAGCGCAGCGGTTCTAAATTTCCCATACAAACTTTGACCCCCCCTTATAAGTTAATTTCTGATATAAAAACTATTAAAAATTTCCTTAACAAAACTCAAACCATCATTTTACAAAATTTCAGCTTAATTGGTTTAGCGGTTACGGATTTGCACACAAAAGTTTTTTGGGAATAATTCCCGTTCCTGTAAGAATTTCACAAAATCCCTTTTTATCGGTCGTCTTAGTTTATGTAACTAAGAACACGCTGTCCAAATTTCAGCAAAAACAAAGAAGCGGCTAACGATTTTTTACACAAACTTGCACCCCCCTTTTTTCCCTTAAAAGTTGATTTCTGGGAAAAAAGTATTGCATATCATTTTTTAGGATTAGATCTACCGCTGTACCAAATTTAAGCTCAATAGGGTCAGCGGTTCTAAATTTCCCATACAAACTTTGACCCCCCCTTTACCCCCCTTAAAAGTTAATTTCTGACATAAAAACTATTCAATGTTCCTAAACACACTTCAGACAATCGTTTTACAAAATATCAGCTCAATCAGTTCAGCGGTTACAGATTTGGATACAAACGTTTTTTAGAATTAATTCCCGTTCCCGTGGAAATTTTGCAAAATCCCTTTTTATCGGTCATCTACGTTACATAAGAAATACGCTGTTCAAATTTGAGCTTTAAAAGATGGCCGGTTACTGATTTTCTACTCAAACTTCTACCCCCCCCCCCCCCCTCTTCCCCCTTCAAGGTTGATTTCTGGGATAAAAAGTATCCCATATCATTTTTTAGGACTCAATCTCCCACTGTACCAAATTTCAGCTCAATGGGGTCAGCGGTTTTAAATTTTCCATACAAATTTCGACCCCCCTTTACCCCCCCTTAAAAGTTAATTTTCGTCAAAAAAAAAATAATGTTCCTAAACACGATCTAAACAAACGTTTTACAAAATTTCAGCTCAATCGGTTCAGCGGTTACGGATTTGCATACAAACATTTTTCGGGAATAATTCCCGTTCCCGGAGGAATTTTGCAAAAATCCCTTTTTATAGGTCGCCTTCGTTACCTAAAGAACACGCTGGTTTAAATTTCAGCTTAAACAAAGAAGCGGTTACCGATTTCCTATTCTAACTTTGACCTCCTTTATCCCGCCTTAGAGGTTGATTTTTGGAATAAAAAGTATACCATACAATTTTTTAGGACTCAATCTACCTCTGTACCAAATTTCAGCTCAATAGGGTCAGCGGTTTTAAATTTTCCATACAAACTTCGACCCCCCTTTACCCCCCTTAAAAGTAAATTTCTGACAAAAAAACTATTTGATGTTTCTAATCACAATCCCAACTATCGTTTTACAAAATTTCGGCTTAATCGGTTCAGCGGTTACGGATTTGCATACATTCGTTTTTCGGGAATAATTCCTGTTCCTGAGGGAATTTTAAAAAATCGCTTCTTATTGCACGATGAAATCTTCTTACGAATACGCTGTCCAAATTTCAGCTCAATCCGTCCAGCCGTTTGGGCTGTGCGTTGATAGAACAAAAGTGTACGAACGATTTTATATAATAGATAAGTAAATCTTTAGATAGATATAACTCTTTTATTTAAAAACCGATTTAAATAAAACCAATACTATTTACAAATTAGAGAAATTTGCAACGTTTTAGCGAAAACTGCATACAATTCGGTTGTGCCGTTTTATCACACATAAGTAATAACCTTTTTACAAATTAAGCCTAATAAAACTACTCTGGTAAATTTTCGTTTATGGCCACATCGATAGATGGCGTATTTTTAGTTTGTCGCACTTTTTGCTTTTTGATTTTTTTGAATTGAATTTACTTTATATTCTATTACTTTTACTTCGAAATTTTGATGTAAATTAGGGGCGATGTGTCCGATATAAATGATTATTATTCATTTTATTATTTTATTTTACGTTTCCCTAGGAAAAATTGATAAAATGTTTTACGATCTAGATCGCGCAAGCGACTTTTTCGCGTCGTTTTGTTCATATGCGTATTTTCACAGTTCACCTTAGTAAAGGATCACAATGAATGGGGAGAAATTTCCATTCTTATTATATGTATGGATATGGATAATCATTGAGTTCTGTAAAAATTATTTAATAAAACAGAAATTTCGCTTTTTAAGGCCAATAGCGGTTTAAGGTAGGTATAAGATGGACTGGACTGGAATAAGATTTTTTTATGGCGTAAACTTTAGATCTAATAGGACCTACGCAAATATGAGACAGAACTCGAATATTTAACAGCAATAAAATAATATTGTAGAGTAACCTAAAGATGAGAATTTCTCTTTTTGGAGTGTAATACAGCGTATCTTAAGCGGAGCTATTAACAGAATAAGGCATTTTAAAGTTGATTTACGAGGTTTTGTTCCAAAGCTCTTCATGTATGAGCCGAGATTATGATTAATATGAAAACTACTGAACTGTATATGGATAATAAATAATTCACGATCTCAAGTGTGATGATTCAATAGCACCCTCCGTACATATTCATGCTCATCAATCTTACAATGTTTTGATCGTCTATCGCACCTAACGAGCAGGTAGACTCCAAAAAAAAGTAGAAAATACAAGTAAATTTATGTAATTCTATTCTAAAAAAATATTACTAATAACTAATACTGTTACTGTCCAGCTGCAAGATAGAAGTAAAATGTAAAATAGCATTTTTTTCAATTTACTTGTACCTTGTACCTTGATCACATTTAACAATAAATAATAAGGACAACCTGGTTAAAAATCTTTGTCGGGGAGCTTTTAAAATAAATCCCATTATTATCAAAAATTTTGTAGTAATCAGACACACAGTTCATTAGTTTTGACGAGAAAAATTAACCAAACATTAACATCAATATTACCTTTAATAGAAAGTATAGGAATATCCAGAAATCTAGAACAATGTTTACAAATAAAAGTCTGTTTACCTAACACGTGTAAATCAGCAATAGAAATTCCATTCAGGATCGTCCCAAAAGTGCCCGAAATCTTATTACGTCTCTATTTGAGCCAGAATTCGAACGGAGCTCTATAAAAGTCGCAAGAACTAAAAACTAGAAAAATAAATATCGACAGCTGAAATATGGTGAAGACGTCTAAGTTGGGTGGTGCAGGGAAACTTTAAACTGCTGCACTGACTAACGACGCTCCCATGAAACGAGGAATTTCCTTTATTTCAATTTTGCTACACCTTTGCATTACATCCTTATAATGTTTACTAGGAGTTACAGGGTTACTAGCTTCTGCATATAAGTATAATACGGTATGACTGCTTATAGGGCAGGTCGCAAGCTAAAGTTAAGTGTAAAGTAATCGGTAAAGTTAAACTTATTTTTTAATAAAATTTTAAAACTTCAATCTTTCAACATTTTCAAATTTGTCAAATCATAGCTAATAAGCACTTGTATCGAATTACAGAGAACTCTGTTTTATTGTATATTTCTAGTTCTACTGTCACAATAATTCGATTTATTATATGTATTCCATCAACACAAACCTACATTTACACCCAACTTTCGCATTAATTACACTTGTAGGATATATCATAAAACGAGCATGAAATACACACGCAAATTAGACAGTAAAGCATATAGTATAGATATACCGGCTGCCTCATTCCTTATCGTTTCTGACAAACATATTTTAATCAAAATAGTGTACCTTTCAATATTATTAATGAAAAACAAACAGGAGGCAGGCAAGTACATAATATGTAGGCAAGTTTCTGGACCATCTAAAAACTACATCATTTGTGCAGTTTTGATGTAAAGTGGTACCAAATATCAACACACCACCTAACTTTCGCATTAATTACACTTGTAGGACACAACATAAAATGAGCATGAAATACACACGCAAATTAGACAGTACAACATATAGTAGATATACCGGCTGCCTCATTCCCTTATCGTTCCTGACACATGCATGTCGTACGCTTCGCTTATCTCGTTCCTCGTTGTACTAACACGTGTTTACTGAATTTCTGTCTACAGTTATGTAAACGAGACTTTAATTTTGCTACGAGTTTTCTTTTTTATAGGACTTTAACTAGTTATAATGATGACTAGACGAACACATTCTTCTAAAATCATCAAAAGTAAAATAAAGTATGTGAAAATTTGTGGGCAAATGTTTGTAATATCCGACAGCCAGTGTTTTTTTTCAGTGAATAAAACCGTAATACATCTAATAATATCATATGAAATTCGTAAATAACCATTAGTGTATCAAATTACATCCCAATCCAGTCATCAATTTGAGCTGTGCTTAAAAAGTTCAGCTATTCACATTTTACTTTATATTAAAACTTCAATACCTGAACAGGTTCTGAAATATTTTGAGACTATTCTTGCATTTTTGTTAACATTAAGTTTGTATTAATATCTCCCTTAACGCTTTTATTTCGTTCGTAAAATAAATGTATGTAGGTATTAATAAACGTATAATTGAATTTAAACTTGATAAGAAGCTTAATTTCCAATCTAAAATAATGGAACACTGCTAAAACTTCAGTTTAAAATTATTAGCAAAACTTTATCTGAACTAGGTACTTTAAGAGAATATCGTTTTATTTCGCTTCGTTTACCTAACAGATCTTGATTGGTCTTTGCCGTACATCGACTATTATATATTCTTTGTTAAATTTTATAATTTCTATAACAAAGAATAAAACTTTATCTAACGAAAGCAAAAATACTTATACTCATATTATTATCGCATATAGAAAGTCTATTTATAGAGATATATTTTGCAAAAACTGGCTTGGAAATAGACTAAAATAGAAAGAAGATTGGTGTTTCATCAACCAAGAGAGACTCTTATAATTTTTTTATAAAAATCGATAAAAACATTTTTTAGGCTTCCGTATTAAATCTTGCCAAGTATCGATAACTCTATTTGCCGTTAGTAATAATAACAACTTAAGAAGTCAAACTTTTTCCTAAGAAAATGTGAAATGAAATCGTATACGCGTGTTTTATAAATCGAATCAATTACCAACCAAGTTACTCGTACACATTATATCAGTGACTGGCATAAATACAAAACAGAGAACCAACTGGGCTATTCTCTTATCCATCAGAGAATCGAACCGAAGACCGAACTGTCAAAAATGTATGAAATGTATTAAGTAAGTCAAAAATATATTAAGTCGTATCGTCGTTATAGTCGCTCGGTCTTCGGTTCGGTTCCCTGACGGATAAGTGAATCCCCGCAAGGACTCGTTCGTGAGCGATCAGAATTATTAGCCCCGCCTTTTTGTAAAAAATTTCACATTATCATTTCCTTAGTTATTTTATTAATTCGAAGACGACGATGTGGTATTTTTTTCAACGTAAACTTCTTTAAATGAGATCTTATAATTTTCAGTTGTATCAGTAACGAATTCCAGATAATTCGATCGTGTATTTAAATCACGCAATATTGTCAGCAGTAATGACAAAATAATGTCAGTGGCGGCTGATTGCCGGCAGCGACAGGTGCTCGCATCGTCTGAATACTAAATACGGAGTATTAATATATGATTACAGGCTGCGCTGCATGACTTCCCTCGAGATAATACCCCAATTCGGATAATGCCGCCGATATAAAAGCTTTTGGATTATCCTACGAATATTATAAATTCGAAAGTAATGAATGTGTGTAAGTCCTACAAATAATATAATTCCAAAACTATAGATGTGTGTGTGTTAGTTTGTTAGATCTCCACGCCCAAACGGTTGAACGGCTTCGACCTAGGAATAGCACATAGGTGACTTTTCAGCGGATATACCGCTGGGCGCTCGGTATAGCTAGTAATGTAGAGGTATATGTCGCAGCCAACTAGCTTTATCAGCCGTTCAATTAACGGCCTAGCCTGTTTACTAAACAGCTCCGTTCAACCAACTTCCTGAATAATGTTCAATCGTAGCCCATATTACAAAAAAAAATCCAAGCAAATATACATAGTCTTGAAATCGGCAACATACTGGCAAAATACCTCTAGCAATACAGGCAATCGGCAATTTTATCAGTGGTGGTAACCGCTAACTGTTGGTCCGTTTGCTAGACATAAAAAATGTGCCTCACGTGTTAAAAAAACGTTAATCTAAACCAACAAAGTTAACCTAATTCTATAGCACAACTCACAATCAAACCAACACACCATAATCATTTCCCAATAGATAATAGTCAGGTAAGAGGCAGTAGACGGTAGGTAGGTGTGTGAAGCTCGTTCGGGATTCATTAGTCGTCGTTTCATTTCAGCTTTGCTGAGACATTAATCTCTATTTGTCTCCGCGTCTAATGGTGAACTCCTAATTGAAAGGCGATTTCTTTTCAACTCTTTTCAGGTGGCATTTTGTTCTTGCTACTGGTAGTTAGGGAAATTAATGGTTAAACCGTAGATTTATGTTTGGTTTTAATAATTTTTATTTTCACACTATGTGTTTAGATGAGAAGGCTGTGATAATATCTCTATATTGGTAGCTTTTACTGATTTAAACGTACCTGTTTGACAATTAATCAATATGTGTCAGTTAATTAGTGTAATTTGAGAATAGATGAGACTAGTAGACCAGTTAAATGTTGCTAAAAAGAAGTCCATGTATTTTTACTCAATCGATTCAGTAGTACTGTGGTAGTTATCATTAGGTACGAATCTACATACCCGTGTAAAGTTGACAGGGTTTCGTGTTTACCACTTTAATCTTATCGTAGTAAGAGAACCCCTTGTATTATCCTTCTCTAACATAGACGTAGACCTAACAGTGCAATAAAACCCGCAAACGTCAGACAATTCAGAGAGTGGCGACTACGTAACTTACCCAAATGACATGCAGGAACAAACCCGACACTCTAAACCCCCTCGGACATGGTAATAACATAAATTTACTGGCACTAAACTTCTGAGACGTATACTTTACCGACAATGGTCGAAGAAGAACCGATGGCGACCACTGCCCCAATTTTTGTAGAACCGTAAACCCGTAAGATTTACTGAACGGTCGGAGTTTTAACGAGGGGCTATGTCCTGCTACCCTTCTGTACGAAATATAGTTTTACGACTCCAGTGAGCTATTAAACAATTTTCACGGGTGTCGGTGCACTGTTACAATGTTTATTCTCAAAGTTCTTTTCCTATTGGTGGTCTTAAATACTATGAAACTTCGAATATTATTTCATAGCGCCTACAAAGTATCGGGATAAACTTTGTAAACAGACGATCTCATCGTTAAAAATTAAATGTTCGTTACTTCTTCACATTAAAAAAAAAAACAAACACATTGTAAAACCAAATGACTGCTGGCTCAGTTGATAGTTGGTTACGATCTTCCTTTTAAATTAAAAATTTGCCTTCTAAATTAAACAATTATATTGTTTAATACTGTTCCCAGCGGTTTTTGCCTTTATGTTATTTTAGGGTCTAATCTACCGGTACACCAAAATTTAAGCTTAATCAATTCAGCCGTTTAATCATGACGAGGTAAAAAATCATTCACACTTTATATTTTTTAACATTAGTATGACTTAGTGCATGACGTTTTTAAATGATTATAACGAACTATATAGACACTTACAGTCGGTCAATATTATTTTCCAAGCCCAATTAACGTAGTAACTAGTGACTAGAGTCAGTGATCCATTAGCCGATCTACATTGAATGTGAGGCGATACGAGCGCGCTTGTTCCGGCGTTCCCGATGTAAGTCATACCTCGCCTCACTGCCTATCAGTATCCTGCCAGTTTCCTCTCCGAGGATCAGTGTCGAATGTGTTGGTTATCACAGAGCTGTGCCTCGTGATGTCTCATACTGATAGTAAATACAAATAATTTTCTTAGTGTTCATTGAAATTCGTTGTGTTATGAGATGTTCGTAACATTTAGGGAGCAGCGTGCATTTGCTAATCGGTCAGTAATGTCTGCTGCGCCTGGCGGCTTTGCTTTTCCAAAAGTACCCTATGTTTCTAGGATATTATTGATCATATTGGCCATATTGGTTTTATTGGTCATATTTTGGTATTATTGGCCTACAATAAAAGATAATTACACATGAAAGGTTTTTAGGAAATCAATTGATTTATTGATTTTGAAATATTATTAAAATATTGACTGCCGGTTTCATGATCTTGATGCAACTCCCTGTAACTCCCTTACTTTTTCTGCAAAAACGTGGTCCCAAACTCACACCACTAAATTATAATACTCACGCGACACACGGACATTGATAAGGCATAACCATGCTAAATTTATTTTCTGTACATGAACTCGCCCATTCATTCATTTGGGGTGTCATTTTACTTAGTCGGATAGTGTTGAGTGAAACAGAAATATTCAATCAACATGTGCAAACGGGATGGACAAAACGAAGGAGTACAAATTTAATAAGAAAAAACTAAAATAAAAATGGCAACATTCTACCTATTTCTTTCAAACTACTTCTGTCAAATTTGACAAAAAAAAAAGTAAACAATAACATGTTGTTCGTATTTTTAGTGATTAATAAGTTATTTCGAAGATTTTTCACAATAATGTTGATGAAAATGAATAAAATAATCCGTGGCGATGCTTGCCAAATGAATTACAAAATGTATATATACGGCGTATACAGCAGTTGCAAATAGAAAAGTGGTTGCTGCTTTGACTAAGTGTTTCTAAGAGAACAGCGTATATCTCAGGTACGTTTAAGTTAGATTAACAGTACATCATCAAGCTCATTGAATCTTATCATTGAAAACGTAAAATAATCGTTATTTTGTCCATAAATAACTATTTTGTGTTATATATTTGTTTACAACTAAAGTCATAAAATACATTATAGTATGACTGAAAATTTTTGATACTTTTCATATTGTTCAAGTTTAATGATGATATTATGTGTATGAAAAATTGCGTTTTAGGGTTCCGTACCCATAGGGGAAAACGAGACCTTATAACTAAGACTTCGCTGTCCGTTCGTCTGTCTGTCTGTCATCTCACGAACCGTGATAGTTAGAAGGTTGAAATTTTCATGGATGTATTTTTGTTGCAATACTAAAAATAGAATAAAATAAAAAAGGGGCTCCCAAACAACAAAGTGCTTTTTTCCGTTTGTTTTTGTATATATGAGATGTTTCAAGAAAGAGTTCAATTCAAACGAGTCCGACTTGCACTTGTCATTTTTATTTTGTTTTAATGTCTATAAGATGTCCCTACGTACAAGTACAAATACAATTGCTTTATTTGGGAATTTATTTTAACATTATATTTATGGCACCTATTTTACTGTTACCATACTGGTACGCCTTTTTTACTTTTAAAAGATGATATTAATCTTATTTATTTTGTATTTTCTAGGCGAATCGAAATCATCAGTCAGAAAATTTGTTTTGGAAAGTATTAAAAATAAAGGAAAATGCCCGCCTACGAGACATCGAAAGACCACCCCACCACAAAAAATAAAGAATTGGATTACCCTATATAAACGATTTATTACTTTATTTTATGTTTTTTTTAATATTATATTTGTGTCATATAACACATCGTCTTTTATTATCATTTTATAAAAGTATCATTATTAGACGCATGTCTGTTTTATGTGAAGCATGTGTGTTACTTTTTCGCGCCAGAGCTACTTATCTGATTAAACAGAGGTCAGTGACCAAGTACAGTAGCGATTTTTTTAAAATAATTAAAGTATCAAAATTGTTTATAGTTAAATTCGGTATTGCCATACGGGTAACTCAAATATATTATTTTATGTCAGACTAGGGTAACCTTGGTATGCTTGAAACAAAACGAATATCTCATCAACCATGCGTTCGACAAGGTAATGGCAAATTTGCCAAATTTGGTACAGAGGTAGTTAGAATCCCCAAAAAGGATATGAAATAAGTTTTATCGGTTTGTACGACAAATGTCCAAAATCCAAATTGTCCAACTAGTATTAATGTCCAATACTAATTTGGTCAAACACTAATTTGGTCCAACATGGCCTACGTCCAACTAGGAAAAATGTCCAACACGAATAATTTCCAACATGAATTTGGTCCAAAATGAAATATCTCCAATTAAGAATAATGTCCAACACGAATTGGTTTATTTCTGACGCTGTCATAGAAGAAATGAAAGGTCTTAGGAAGATCTACCTTTCAGATGACAGCTGTAGAACTTGAAATATCAAAATCTGGAAGGTCTTCAAAGTTTTTTCATTTCTTCTATGACAACGTCTGCTTAGGACGAGTATTTTTCGAGATATTGACGTTTCAAGTTTGACAGCTGTCATCTGAAATGACAATCTCTCCAAGACCTTTAATTTCTTCTATGACAGCATCAGCCTAAGACGAGTATTTTCCGAGATATTGACATTTTAAGTTTGACAGCTGTCATCTGAAATGACAATCTCTCCAAGACCTTTAATTTCTTCTATGACAGCATCAGCCTAAGACGAATATTTTCCGAGATATTGACGTTTCAAGTTTGACAGCTGTCATCTGAAATGAAGATCTCTCCAAGACCTTTAATTTCTTCTATGACAGCATCAGCCTAAGACGAGTATTTTCCGAGATATTGACATTTCAAGTTTGACAGCTGTCATTGCATTGGAAATAAAGATTGTTCACTACGTGACACTTTTTATAGGACTACGGGATTAGCTATTGATAGAACCACGGATAAAATAAAACTTTATTGGACATTTTTACGAATGGACGTTTTAGAATGGACAATTTTCAAATTGGACCTTTTTACGATTTGACATTTTTATGAGTGAACTATTTTCCGAATAGGCATTTGTATGATTGAACGTCTATAATATTTGTCATTTTTCATAATTGGACATTATTCGTATAAACCTGGGCTTTCGATCGGTGTCGGCTCGTGCGGTGATAAAAGCGCGATGCCAGAATCAGGTCGAATCAGGCCGAGCCGGGGGGGCCGGTTCAGGTGAATTCTTCACTTTAGAGGTTTTTTCTTTCTTTCTTCAGACTTTTATAAAAGTCATTATTGATTTAATTCGAAAACAAATGCTCTTATTTATTGTACAAAAATAACATTTTTGTAGCGGGGGTGAAGCCGTGGGTTTAGCTAGTAAACAAAATAAATATAACGTTACCTAATCGAATGCGAATGCAATGAACGACAAAAATAACATTGTTTCAGTCATGCCTAGTTTACCCTATATTTTTATGTATTTTATGTCAACTAAAATCGAAATTATATAATTTGGTTTAAAATAATATTTGTTAGCTGTGATAAGTTTTTCCTGCTTTTTACTGCCTTCTTTCTATTTTTACACCAATTTACCACACAAAAGGTCATTTTTGTCCGTTAACTATATTATTTTGGATATTTTTAAAAATCAAACGATGCGTGCATCTGTCGCTGAGCGCGTTGTGTGACTGAGCGGCGGGTGAGTTGTACTTTTTACGCCCCGCCCATATAGTTGTACTTTGCGTTGAATCACTTTTTGAGCTGTGTTCGACTTCTATTATTTCTCTAATTCGTTGTCTTGATGTAACCTAATAGCGTTATCCTTAAAATATCATAGAAATTAATTGAAATAACAAAATTCCTTTTATAACGTGCTAAAGTTCTCATCTTGCATATATTATTAAAATTTTACACTATAATATCATTAAAAATTAAGCAAAGTCGTTCCGAGAGCGTGGTTTAATTTCCATTGAAGCTCCGCTCGGGCGACCCAATTTCATTTCCGAATATTGTACGTAAAATAAAAGCTTATAAGACCGAGTAGATAGTCATTTGAACATCGAAGACAATGCTCGCGTGGAAGTGCTCGTGACAAAACGGCTCCAGATAGAAACCTCTCGTCTGTTACAATACGCTTTGTGTCACTCCAATCGCAAAAGGATATTCCAATGTATTGAACTCCAGAGAATTTCACTCACATTGAACCATTCGGCGCAATCTCACGGAAATTCCTTCTGAAATTTTCACATAATCCAACTCGTATGAGAACGTCCATTGTTTAGAAAAAATGCGGAAATTGTACGGCCCTCTGAAATTTAGAGGAGCTGACCCGGCCTAAGTCCTATTACCTACTCCGTTACAGGAAATGTTGCGAGCATTGTGTAACGTAATAAACTCACCTAGAGGGAGATATGAGGATCCTGCGAATGCGGGTGCTTATATCACAATGTTTGCTCATTATATTACTAATCCGTCCTAATCATGCCTCATTCTATTTACCTAGCGGCGGATGATAATATGCCCTTAAACGTAAGCCCGATTATTCCCGGCAAGCGCTGAGATGTTTACAAGCGTCTCGTGAACAAACGTGTCCCAGACGAAGGTTTGTTTAATTAAGATAACTTTACCACTCGCATTAATGCGCATTTACTCGACGAATGTCGGCCACAATTAAAGCAGTGAAACTTTGTGCGATAAAACAAATTCAGGAAAAGCTTCCGTCGGCGTCGTGTCCCGCCGCTGGTACAAGTTGTGGGCACTGGCTCGGCTCCGAGGTGAGAACTCATCTGCATTTCATACCTGGACATCCGTTTTGCACTCAAACTTTTCTAAAGAATTGTTTTAATGATACTACAACAACATTATAACATTTAACATTGTCATCATTTTAAGTAGGTACAGGCTTTACTTAGTATTTCATAAGATTTTGTTATTTTCTATGGTCCATTAAAAATTAAAAAAAAACTTTGTGCTCGGTTTCGATAAACCAGGCCAAGGCTCACGTTTTTATTCATAACTTGAAAATCGCATGATCGATTTTAATACAATTTAAATAGAACAAACGTAGAAGATCCACACTTAATAAAAATTCTAAAGAAAAAAAAACAAAATATCCAAGAAGCTGTATAAAATTAGGGTAGAGTAGTAGACAGTAACAATGTGTATCTAGGAGCTGAGCCTAGACTTTATTTATGTATAGAGCCCTTAGCCACCGCAACTTTAAGAACCAGAGCAAACGTGCCATTTGCGGCGACCACAGACTACGGCAAAAGACATAGACGTGCTACTTGTGGTCACTCCATCCATAAGAGACTAGTTTGTGGTACGCTGAATGTTGCAGGAGGTATTTTATTTAATTAGATGAAGTTTGTTGTGTACTAGAAATGTCGTAGGATCTTAGAAGCCATGAAAGTGCCGTACAATGAATGTGGATGGATAGATAGATAGATAACTCTTTATTGCACACAATAATTACAAACAAAACAATTAACATAAAATGCATTTGATACAATCATCTTTAAAGCCTGCGCGTGTGTGAACAAATTCGTGAAATTTTTTGCACGAAACGTCAATCTCTCTTTCTAAAAGTGCTTGAAAAGTTCAAAAACGTAACACTTCGTGCGGAATTTGTGCCAAGTAGGGCTGATGACATCACTTCATCATATGTGACTTTTTGCTGCATATTTTGTTCTTACAATAAAGGCACGTTACGAAAAAACCGTAAGAATGAATAAAATATAAAATCCCTAATTCATAGTCATTACATTTTTTTTTATATTCAGCAATATCCTACTTATGTTCCCACTTTAATTCAATGTCTTGAATCGTCATCAATAACCATTTTAGAGGCACAATATCAAAGTAATTCTGGCTGAAGTTAGTTTAACAAACGCGCGAGCATTTTCCGCGGATTTCTTTGTAAAGAGGCGCTATAACAATAGAACTTCGTTCAAACATTATTTTCTCATACACCTTTGTTGGCCGGAGTTGGGTTAGTCCGTACAATTGCTTGCTATTCACTATTCGTTAGCGGAAAGCTCGCCTTATCTGTGAGACTGGGAAATACGTTTCTGTGTAGATTTTTCCAATAGATACATAATTTATTGCGACTTGGTAAATGCCCCTAGTTGACTATTGACTATAGTTTATACGTTTATGGATACAAATTAAGAATGCTATACAACGCAGAAACGCAGCTAGTGTTATGGGTGTTATAGACCTTTTCTACCGGTAACTTCCCGGATCGGTCTTTTTTTGACAATTTGTTGATGTTAATTTTAATATGTAAAAAGGACTAAAAATATTAAGAATAGATACAAAATAACTTAGAATGTTTTGAGACGTGCAATTTGGGATAAGGGACTTGATACGAGTATTACCTCTATAATAAGGTGCCATAATTATAGGGCTATACTACGATACCCTAGAGCCTCTATATTCTAAATAGCACTTAGGTACCTACACTGTAATGGAACGAAGCGATGTCTACTAAATTATAAAATTAATATATTGTGAGAGACAATATCAACATTAAACACGTTCCAGCTATGCGAAAACAATGCATCCTGTGTGTATGTGTCTTTTCAGTTTTAGAGCTTTTACATATTAGGCGTTATACAACTTGAAATGAGCTTTGTGAATAAACAATTTGATAAAGAGGTACACACTCACTGCACGTTTTACGAACGTGAACCCAAAGGCATAAGCATAAGTACTCGCGATTCAGTGCGCCCAATGTATACTCACCCTTACCATGCTCGTCTTACTTACTTTCATAAAAAATCCCCTTGCACAGCACAAAATAAATGTGCGCAGTAATACCCACATTGGACCTTAATACGTCGTGAAACAAAGGACATCCCAAAGAATGATAAAATAGTAAATTATGTGGGGTCTGAGCACTGAACACCTGCATAATGTCCCCGTCAATCATACCCCCACGTGAAATTGAATCTCATGAGCACAAATCATGCACCTATTACCATAATATTATGTTACGACAGACACTCAGACCGGCTTTAGTTTCTCGTGTTATTGTTATTTGATTTTAACTGGCACTTTTATTCTACAAACGTGAGAACAGATTATTTGTATATTTTACTCGTAGTGTCCTTGCAGAAGGTAAAAAGGACCATTTAAGAAGTACTTATGTATTATTCAGCACAAAGGTAGGAGGGCTAACCTTATTCAACAATAGCATTTTCTGCGATTTACCATAGAACGACATGCGTTGGCAAAACTAATGAGGCAATTTTAACGATGTGAGGATTCTATGCGAGAGCCGATCTGGTTGAGTTACCACCACGTTAGGGAGGGATTTACCCCTATAATTCATCGGCAATTACCGACACCGCGTCGGTATCACTACTGGTGCTTTAGACGTCTGTAGACGACGGTGACTGCTGCATCTGGTAGGCTATCTATTCGTGTCAGGGTCGAAATATATCAAAGGAAAGCGTGACTGATTGAATGACTGACTGATCTATCAACACACAGCTCAAGCCGCTCAACGCATTGAGTCGAAATTTGGAACACAGATATAGGATACCTTTTACGTAGATCTCCGCTAAGGAGGATTTTGCAATGCTAGTAACGCGAGCATAGGCTAGTCTAACATGACAAAAGTTATCAAAAAAATATCATGTTAATGTTAAAGTATATTACGAGTATCTACATAAATTGAACAAAAAATAAGATAAGCCATAAAGCGTATAAATCTCCAATACGGTCTCGTCTTTGAGATAAAGTCTTCAATCCGATTGAACCGAGACGCGGATCTGATTGTTGTTCGGAACTCTGCAATACACAGAATTGACAATATGCCTTGGGAAACCTGTTGCGATTATTTTAATGCCATTTCTTATTATATTCTTAGGAGATTAGGGGTTTAGGTTTATTTCGATACCGTTTTTGTGTGATGCTTTAGAGAGTTTCTTTTCGATTTTTTTACAAAATATTATTCCTAAATGACGTGTGAGTGTACTGTGTACCTATATAATATATAGGTAAAAAGAAAGCTAGCTAACTTTTTATTTGAACACCATAATTACAAACACATAGGAGTGTTAAAAAGCGTTAGAACAGAGCGTCGAGCGAAAAAGTATCCAAGAGTATAGTTAGCGTTTTGCTTCGTCCTTTCTAATGAGAACTGGTCGCATTTGGAACACTTTGCCGTCATCCGTGTTTCCCGAGCGGTACAACTTGGGAATCTTCAAGGCACGAGTGAATAGGTAAACCTTTCTAGGCTTCATACGTGATCCATCGTCGACCGCATTTTCACTTTCCATCAGGTGGGATGTGGTCAAACGTAGGTAGGGATTGCAATCCGGAAAACCGGATCCGGTAATCCGGCCGGATCCGGCACATTTGACGGTTACCGGATCCGGTACAAAAATACCGGATCCGGAGACCGGATCCGGTGCTAGTAGTTTGTGGCAAAATAATATAGCTGTTGCATGCGTAGGTACTTTTAATGCGTGTGGTATTCATGCGTGCGAGTCTTTCGTCACCGAGAGTAAGGTATAACTATTGTATCTATTAAATACTACATAATAATTAATATTGTTACCTACTTATAAATAAATCTGTGAAAGTGAAATCTAGAAAGACTGAGTTACTCGTTGCTTCGTAAAATTATAAGTATTACCTACTCTACTTCGTCATCATCATCCACAGCCCTCTACATCCCACTACTGGGAATAGACCTTCCTCAGGTTATGCCAGTCAACCCTGTCCTGTGCCAATCTAGTCCATGTGCGACCCGCCAATTTTACCAAATCGTCCATCCATCTGGCTGCTGGACGACCGACACTGCGTTTGCCTGTCCTTGGTCACCATTCAGTCAACATCTTACTCCACCTGTCGTCACCTCGCCTAGCCAGGTGACCTGCCCAACTCCATTTGAGTCCCATTACTCTCGTTCCGGCATCTTGAACTTTTGTTCTCCGCCTAATTTCGATTTTTGGAACTTGATCTTGAAGTTTGATGTCAAGCATGGCGCGCTCCATGGCTCTCTGTGCTACCTTGATGCGGTAGACAGCCTCATGTGTTAGCGTCCATGTCTCGGCGGCGTATGTCATGGTGGGCAGGATGCACTGAAGGCTATCGTCAAACGATATGTAAAACACTAGAATCCATAGACAAAATTGCGTACATTACTTGCTTAAACCTCCTCAATGTATATTGAAGTTGTCATCAATAGTAGTGGGTGAGAATTAGCCAATAGGCCCTCTGGTTGTAAAGCCTGGTTTTCAGACACTGAGGAATTCGACGTGACTAATTCAGAATGTCGTCTTATTCTACACTACCTACTAAATTTTAATTGTTCTGAATGAAAATATGTTTTTATCTATTTGTCTTAACGGTCTTAACATTGGTTAGGTAATAAAGTCGATTTTAACTACCTTCATCTTACTAATATTATAAACGTGAAAGTTTGTAAGAATGGGTGTCTGGATGTATGTTTGTTACTCTTTTACGTCTAAATGAGTGGACCGATTGGTCTGAAATTTGATATAGCTTAGACCCTGGAACAACACATAGGTTACAGTACAGCGGGTGAAACCGCTGGGCGCAGCTAGTATTACGTAATATGAGAGTAGTGACTTGATTAAATCACTTATTGTAGTAAAAAGCAAAAATCATCCTGGTTTGATCCTGCCGGATCCGGCCGGATTGAAAATGACACCGGATTGCAATCCCTAAACGTAGGCCTATTTTGTATATAAAAAAATATCCGAATTCGGACCCATCATGCATCATGACAGAATCGTTATTCAGAATATTGGTATCGGATGTAGTGTAGAATCTCTCCCATGAATAGATACAGACATTATAAATATGTACATTGAATACTACGTTAATATAACATTTCCTTTCATCATAAAAATTCTCAGTATACCGTTTGATATTTCAATACGCAGTGAACGACCTTTCATAGTGAACGTTTCTATGCGTCTCGACTTCAATACATAACTTCAATTAAGAGGTCTTCACTTGTAAGACTACGTTTGCTTAATCACGAAGTCCCTTGATTAAAAAAATTCAAAGCAAGTTAATAATTTGTGTCTCGACTCAATGTTACACAACCTCAGAGCATTTGAATAAAAATCATTTCGTTACTTATTACTTAGAAGATACGGTACGCGCTATCGTTTCTATCAAACATAGGCCTGTAGGATCGGAAAAAGTCGGTAGCCGAAAGCGCTGAAGTAAAATTGTGTGCACAGTCCTAACTAGAGCGGTCCATTTTCGAAACGCCTGTACCGTATCTTCTAAGTTTCGTTGAAAGCCAAGTTTGATTACAAAATAAGCATGAAACCCTTTGATTAAAATAGTTAACAGAGGTTTTCCAATGAAGGCTCCGCTGACCTTAAAGTACTTAGGCTATATAACGAAGTTAATTGAACTTTTGATTTGTAGGTCTTCATTTGTGAAACGCAAGGGTTTCTTAATTAAACTGCGAAAAAGAAACTTAGAGACGGTTGATGGGTTGAGATCTAATATTTATACGAAGCATTTGGGAGACTTGGAGCTGATTGTCCTCGCTTCGAACCATCTGCATGACAAAGGCCACTCTTTTTAATTAGGTGACTATTCGCCAGTCAGCTGGCATACAAATGAGTTTAGTGATTTTGAAAGTTCACTCTCTTTTTTTACTTTTTAACATATACTTGGATGAAATTCGTAGCTCGATTCGTATTGCTATAGATATTTTCATGAATGCAAATAGCTCAACTGTTAGGCTTTATTAAATTTAAAAAAAAGTACATAACATGAATTATTCTAAAAATTCTTGTTAGCGGTTGTCTACGTCACACCTACCTCTGTACCAAATTTCAACCCAATTATTTCAATGGTTTCAGTTTGAGTTGTGCGTTGATAGATTAAAATTTTGAATCCATCAGACATGCATACATTTTAAATATTCCAAATAATTTGAAATTATTTAAAATGGATTTATTTACTAACCGCAATAAAATGTGGTTTGACCCTACCTCAAAAAGCAACAGCAAGGTGGAGAATAAAACTGATACCTATTTAAATACCAATCAAAACATTCTTACATACTCGTACACCTACTCATACTTTGTCGGAACATATCATAGAGTAAAAGCAAATATCACAAAACAAGTGATTCTCATCGTACCAAGTGGAATATCTGGCCAGATTAATATACTGTGCCCAAACAGCCCCGGCGCAGCTCCGCCCCGCCGCCTAATGAATATCATGCAAATGACCGGTGTCTAATGAAAACCACACTCGCCTCTTTAACGTACAAACTTTTTGTGACAGCCCTGGAATATTCAAACAGAATGATGAATACGGATAAGGTGCTGTCTGCCGTTTTAGGGATATGAATTATGAAGAAAAACATAAGGGAAAAGTTCGTTTTTTTCACACTTAGTAAGGAGCTTAGCGTCATTTGCGCTTTGAAGTTACGTTAATGGATTCTAGTTAGAAATCAGCTTAATAATTTATTTCTGAGTTTATGATGTTGAATAAGTGGGCGACCCGATCAAATGTAATATTTCTTTTAAGAATGACTTGAAATGGGGAAGAAATATTAGTTGTCTAATATTATTATAGTAATGATCACCGTTATTAGCACTTGAAAATGATAGAAGGACAATATTTACATAGCTTACTAATAACAGGCAGAAGCCATTAAGCCTGTATCGTGGGTTCCTCAAGGCTAAAATTAGGTACATTTACAATACATACAACATAAGAAATTTCGCCGACAGATAGAGAATAAAGATATACGAGTGTGTTATCTTACTCGTACCTACTATAATTATTCTTATTACTCGTACTCGTTATTATAGTTATACTAACGTACAATATTATGTAATTTTGTTGTTATTTATTGTATATTATGTATTTTCATCAGTTAATATCTTGCAACCACCGTCGTACGTAATTTATTTCCTTTCCCTGTTTGGTTGTCTTGAAGAGATCGCTATTATCGATAAGGCGAATTGTTACACTGTTTACATTACAAATTGTATTTAGTTCTAAGTTCTTTTATGTTGTATCAATAAAGCGTTATCTATCTATCTATGATTGTATTGTTATTCGAGATATCCGGAATGATAACGTTGCAGCATACGGTTACCAGCAATCACAGACCGAGAGGCTTTGCGTGTAATCGGCTCGAACACACCATTAGCATATCCATCCGAGATATGTAAGCAGTCCGACAGATATCCCCACACTTGAGACTTGCACTTAAGTGTTTGTGGCTCGCCACTACATTTACAGTTCACGTTTAATGAAAGCTGAGAGATCATGAAGGTCTGGAGTAACTAGAAACTTAAGCTGTGGTATTATGCGAATTTGTGCAAATAGACATGTTGTCTTAATGCCTTTTAATGGAGCTCGCACATCGGCCGCGCCGAAAGATTTTTTTTTTACCCAGGATTTCAATGATGTAAAATTCTATTTGCACTGCACCAACGCTTCTTACTCAAGGGTCATAAGATGTTAAGGCTCTTTAGCCAAGTAATTTCACTACCGGAAATATATATACCCTTATAATATTATACCCTTAATAACCTTTGGAAAACCAACCACCAACCTTTTGAAATTTTAAAATGCTGTACAAGTTTTGATTCTTGTAATTACTTGGACATTTATTAAGTATTATTGTCCTTCCCAATGTTAAGTGTCTCCAAAGTTAATGCTAGTTTTCAAAATATTGTTTGCTTACCTAAGTACTACAGCATAAAAGAAAACTTCTGTGTGTTGTGCGCATTATAGTTGGCTTTCGACTTTAAAAGTTGTGATATGTGCGTCCGGAGCCAAGAAAAAGTAGGTATATTTACCGCAAGTGCAAGACGGATGAGTGTAGGTTTGAGGGAAAACTTTAAAGATTAGAAAGTTCTGTATACATGCGGTCGCCTCGAGTCAGCAAACGGTCTTGATCTCTGTGGGCACATTACATTGGTTCAACCACTTTTAAATTACATGTTTTAGATGTTTTGTTTCGCTGACTCTACATCGTATTAGTATTTGAAGCGAGATTTTTTTCTTGGTAGTTAAAGTACACTATGTGAGACAGAAATATTTTCGGATGCTCTTCGCTTGAAATTATCTTCGTTGTAAGGATTCAATCGTTATAGTACGATTTAGAGATAATCGGGATTCAATTCCTGAAAAAAAAAACCAGACTTGTAGAATAAAAAAACTCGTAACACGGCCAATATTTAAAAACCATTGTCCTTTTATGAGTCTACAGTAGCTATATCGGAGAGTGTTTAGTTGGAAAATTATATTAAAAATTCCAGTAAAAACATAATTTTATTTTTGTATAATACCTCCTACGTACGTGACCTTTTCTACCTACGTACGGGCCAAAATAAATGTTTTATTACAAAATAATTTAATATCGCTCTTAATCATCAAAGTCTTTCACAAAGGAATCCTTTTGACTTATTTCGTTTCCTGTTTCTGCTTTCTCTTTGTGGGAGCAACGTTCAAGTGTGTACTAGAACACTGAATGGTTGTCGTAAATAGTAGGTGCTCTAAAGAGGCCGGCGAGCCACCAAACTGGGGCTCTCGTTTCACTGTTCTACTACTGTTAACTACTTAGTAATTAGGCTTGAATTATCTACGAGAACAAGGTTAAAGAGAAATTAGGATACATTTGTAAAAACCACAAAAAAGACATAATATAAAATCTACTTTAAGTGACCCATGTTTATTTACGTTTGGAAGCCATAAAGGATTGTCCATATTTTAAAAAACTAAAATTTCATGCAACTGTGTTCGTTACAGAACTCCTTCAAAACGGCTAAGCCCATTTTTATGGTTTTTTTTTCATAGATAATATATTAGAATAGGCCGTAAAATATTTTTCCACAAACACAGACGGAGTTGCGCCGTTCAACAAAGTTTTCTATATTATAAACCTGTCTTGCCTAATAAATATTGAGAAAGCAATCCTGCCCCGTTGCTAAAAGTTAGAGGAAACGATCATAGCAACTCTGCTCGCCAGTTTCTAGAAATAGGTCCCAACGGTAATGCGTGTGAGTGCATTTATACGAGATGCTCTATGCCACTCGCTGTTTTACGTCCGTCTCGGCTCTAGACGCCAACTAGAAAAGAAATGGTAAGAGAGCACCGGCATCTTATAGTCTATACTTTATCGAACAGTGAAGTAACTTCAGTGTTTTATGAAAAGGCATCATTTACTTCTGCGAAACGAAATCTAAAGGTGGTCTAAACTTTTGTTATAGTAGCAGACGAGCGAGACGTTCCATAATTTTTCATAATGTTTACCAAGAGGTAGATGCAACGAGTGGCCAAAATGCTAGTGTCAATATTATGGCCCAGCGTAAAACTCCATATAATTATTGTTATTTCTTATTAAATTAGTGGACCCGCGCGCACTTCGTAGCACCTAACAGAAAATGACTCGACTATAACATGCATGTACATTGTACATAAAAAAATTTCCTCTGAAATCACTATCTATTTAAAAGAACCACATAAAAACCCGTTGCATAGTTATAAAGATGTAAGCAAACATAAGGACAGACATACAGACTTTGTTTTATGCAACATAGTGATGAGGCAATGTTGCCAGCAATCTGGACAGTAATAGTTTAGTTAGTATTCTTTTATCTGTGGTTTAGTGCACTTGCATTTACTATAGATTGGCAGGTCGCCGATACGTCGATTATACAAGTATTCTTCATAGTTGTATAATTAGATAGCATACATTCCTTTCTTTACTCAATAAACCTTATGTACTGAATATGCGTCAAATGTACAACTCAGTGTTTCAACGCCAACGTCTTTTTTATTGTTTCGTGCCAATACTTTTGAAACTTCACAACAGTTTATTTCAGAGATTTTAAAATTCCAAACTCATAAAACAAGTCGAGATACGATTCGTTAGAGAAAATTTTATATCGAATAACAAGTTTTTATTTCTCTCGCGATTTAATACTTTTGTATAAGAACTTTAATGACTTCTAGACTTAAAGGATTTTATTTATAGGTGTAATTGTGCCTTGAAACGAAATTAAGTAAAGTCGTTTCAATTTATTTAATTATTATGTAGATTGCTTTGTAATAATTAAAATTCCTGCTCGGTACTAATGTTATTAAGTTTAAGAAGATTTACATGTTAAGTTTTAATTCTTATTAAGCTCAAATTATTCTAAATATAATTAATTTAGTCGTCCAAATGTCTTTTAGATCAATACTCATGTCATGACAACCGTGCAGGGAGAGGAACAATACTGGAACTGGTTTCAAAAAAGTTCAAAAATACACACAAGAATTGGTTACGCTATCCTTCAAATGAATAAAATTAACCATATTAAATATAATATTTTATTAAACTTCCCGACTTAGGAAGTTTAGGTAGGAACTAATTCTCCAGAAAAAGTGCCCCATACAAGAAACCAAAACGATCCTATCTACCAACACGACTTTTTGAAAGCATGATATTAGGGTCGTTTTTAAGTGCAGTTACATTTTAACCAGTACGAATTTATTGGGTGTGATGAAATTGTTACCAAAATGTTATTTCCTGATTCAATATTTGTTTGTGCACTTAAATTATTACGTGACTCACCTTAACGCACACATCGTCGTTTATCAAATACAAAGTTGTATAAATAATCGCTTCCCCGCGACTCTCAGACGACGTTTATTGGTCTGTTTGGGTGGAAACTGGCGCCAACTACCTGCCACCGTGTTATTTCAGGTAGCTAACATAGTATTTTACAAGCTTTTATTTACATTCACCTGTCTGTCTGTCTGTCTGTCTGTCTGTCTGTATGTAATCAAATCTTGCAAATTTAATTTGACCCACTTCCTGGTATCCGATTAAGCTGAAATTTTGCATGCCTGTATAAATTGGATAACAATGCAATATTATTATGGCATGGAGCTGATCTGATGATGGAGCTCGAAGGTGGCCGTAGGAACTCCGTAATTAAACGGCGCAACCCCATCGAGTCTGGGCTCATTTGATTTGTCTTGACGAGTACATTATGATTTATGATGCTAGATGGTAATAATAATAAAAGGTTGATTTTAAAAAGTTTTTTTTTTTTAATTTCACTTGTTAATACTCGAAACTATGTCGTGTAGAGAAAATATGCCTAGTAAATTTAAACAATTTAAAATATGACATAGCTGCAGTTTAAATTAAAACAAAAAAACTGACTCTAGGGTCTGCATAGTTTTGACCATTTAAATCAATCACATTAAAGTTCTTGGCTAAGTCTTGGCTCAAGTCATGAATTAAAATGTGCGTCCCTTGGTTGTCTGGAAGAGATCGCTATTAGCGATAAGACCGCCAATTGTAATACTTCTTTCTGTGTACTTATACTATCTTAGTTCTACGCTTATTTCATTGTATTTGTCGTGTGCAATAAAGAGTTTTTCATCCCCCCACCTCGGAAAGTGTATTTTTGCGCTTCGATATCTGACTGGAAAAGTCCATTTTATCCTCTAGAGAAATTCAAATTTACTTTACCCTCTAGAGACAAAAACATAATTAAACCTATTTACTTCCACCTCTATGGTACCGAAATAAGTTTACAACTTTTTTAAATTTGTTAAAAACTCGGAGTAAGAACCTCTTTAGTAAACTTTTTTTTTATTTGCTTTGGGCGCGCCATCAGCCTTGCCAGTAAGTTACTTTTGTAACATATTACGTTTCTTTTGAACTATATTTACGTTAGTTGTTTAGATATAATTTACATTTCGAGGCAATAATGTTTTTTATGAATTATAATATATAGTACTGTAATAGTAAATAATATTTGAGTTAATTTAGCAGAGTTAATAGAATAAGCCAATTTTTTATAACTTTATCTAGTTAGTAGCAATATTTTTTCTAAGTATTACTTTTTAGTAACTTTTTTATTAACGATTTCTCACTGTAATAAACTGAAAATGAGAAAATAATCACTAAAACGAATAGGTAGAGTGCTTTTCACGAAAGGAGACCTTTTTGCGGGACGCCACTATTGCACATTTTAAAAGTTTAAATACCTTTAACTTTTTAACGCCTCATAATTTCTCATATTTAATTTCTTAATCAAAAAGGTATTTATTTTATGTAACAAATAAAAATGATTTAAAATATGAAGTCAATAATAATAGAATAAAAAATTAGTTCCGCTAAATTCCGTGGGACCTCTTTCGTGAAAAGGACTCTTAAGTAAGCGTACCTACGTAAATTAAAATTGAATACTGGTTATTTTTGAAGATAGTGCACTGGCAACACTGTGCGCATCCATGGTGAGAATAATTTAAAAAAAACTTTTAGCATTGAATTATTTCCTCGCTGAGGGGGGATGAAAAATTATGTGTCACACTCGAGTGCAAAGATTTTTGACCTTGTGCTCTTTTGATTCCCTCGCTAACGCTCAGGATTCTAATTAATAAATCACTCGCTACGCTCGTGATTTTTTTTTTTTGAATCCTTCGCTAGCTCGGTCATACAAACTGAGCACGCGGTAAAAAAGCAACTTTGCACTCTTGTATAACAAATAACTATTAGATTGTATTCTTATTCAAGGCGAGCTTAAAATCATTGTAACATTTTATTAAAGAGCACTTTTATCTAATAACAGTTTATTAAGGTGTACGAGGAATTTAGTAGCAATATAAAATACTCCGTTTTTCATCTCCTTCGTCCATTTCCCCTTCAGTTTTTTTTCCGTTTCAAAATGACAGCGCGTCTGAGAATGCAAATATCACCATGAAACTGGGACTCGCCTTGCTTAGTATTTTCTTATTTAAAACAGGACTTATTTATCTCATTTACTTTGTGACGACGCCAACACCTTCTGTTTACTAACCTACGTAGGATGACCCAGTTTTGAAGAAAGTCTAAAGACAGCAAGGTGTGATAAGATAGCTAAGATCTATGAACACTCCTACAAAGTGAATTAAATAAAAAAAATAAAAAAAACCCAACGCAATATTTAATACGCCATTTTGTAGCGGCCATCTTGGACCGTTTTTCCCCAAACATGGCTAAGAACACTCTCGACTAACTCTACTTTCAAACAAAAAAAGCTTAATCAAAATCCGTTCATCGTTCGGGAGCTACGTTGCCACAGACAGACAGACACGTCAAACTTATAACACCCCGTCGTTTTTGCGTCGGGGATTGAAAAACCAGGACGAGCTAAATTTGCTATTTATAGGACAAATAAGGAGGAAACTTTTCATATTATCGGAATATCTTCTTTTCATATATGTTCACTGAATACTCGACGATAACTGATCTGGGGGCCTAGACAAGCGCCGATCGTTTGTCGCTATCGCTAAAAAAATGTACTGAGGTGACAGTCGTTGTCGTTTGTTTTTCGATAACGAATGTCATCTCAGTACATTTTTTCGACAAATGATCGGCGCTTGTCTAGGCCCCCAGATTTGTATTTTATCAATTACTAATGGACCCGGGCGCAATTCGTCGCGCTTAATAGAAAATCATTAGTGTTCTACTATATTACGCATGTATTGTACATATAAGCCTTCCTGTTGAATCACTCTATATATTAATGAAAACCGCATCAAAATCCGTTGCGAAGTTTTAAAGATATAAGCATACATAGGGACAGGCAGACGCGGTAAGCAACTTTATTACAAGCTTTTATTTACTTTCACCTGTCTGTTGTCTGTCTTTCTGTCTGTGTGTCTGTAATCAAATCTTGCAAGTTTAATTTGACCCACTTCCCAGAGTCCGATTAAGCTGAAATTTTGCATGCCTGTATAAATCAGATGATAATGCAATATTTTTATGACATCGAACTGATCTGGTGATGGAGCTGGAAGGTGGCCATAGGAAGTCCGTTATTAAACGACGGAACTCCATCGAGTTTGGACTCATTTGATTCGTCTTGACGAGTATTTTATGGTGCTAGATGGTAATAATAATAAAAGCTTGTTTTTAAAAAGTTTTTTTTAAATTCACTTGTTTTTACACTATAGTCCAGTCAATTTAGACATTCGAAGTTACATAAAGTCCCAACAAGCTGAATTTCTGTGAAGTTGTTCAAAACATAATTATAAACAATGTCTAGAAGTTCCCCATCATTCCCCTGTAAGGAAAAAATTTAATTCAAGATCAAAGGTCAAAACAATGAGTTTTTCGCGATTTTCAGCTAAACGGTAAGTTTTATCATAAAAATATCTTAGACAAAATTGTAGATCATAAAATTGTCTACAAAAAAATATTTAATACTTTTTTTTCTACGAGCCACCGTTTTTGAGATATAACGATTCAAAAAGTTGTAATCTCTTATATAAAATCGTTCGTACACTTTCGTGCTATCAACGCACAGCCCAAACGGCCGGACGGATTGAGCTGAAATTTG
The DNA here is from genome assembly GCA_947507615.1 of Hemithea aestivaria. Lineage (NCBI taxonomy): Eukaryota > Metazoa > Arthropoda > Insecta > Lepidoptera > Geometridae > Hemithea > Hemithea aestivaria. The sequence continues at coordinate 6,844,418 of OX382344.1, read as the reverse complement.
GACAGCGTATTTCTTGGAAGATTTCATCGTGCAATAAGAAGCGATTTTTTGAAATTCCCTCAGGAAAAGGAATTATTCCCGAAAAACGTTTGTATGCAAATCCGTAACCGTTTACCCGATTGAGCTGAAATTTTGTAAAACGATTGTTGGGATTGTGTTGAGGAACATTAAATAGTTTTTATGACACAATTTAACTTTAAAGAGGGGGTAAGGGGGGGTCAAAGTTTGTATGGTAAATTTAGAACCGCTGGCCCTATTGAGCTGAAATTTGGTACAAAGGTAGACCAAGTCCTAAAAAATGATATGGGATACTTTTTATTCCAAAAATCAACCTCTAAGGCGGGATAAAGGAGGTCAATGTTTGAATACGAAATCAGTAACTAATGACCCCATTAAGCTACAATTTGGTTTAGACATAGTTTGAGCCTAATTTTTTGTAGACAATTTTATGATCTACAATTTTGTCTAAGATGTTTTTATGATAAAACTTACCGTTTTGCTGAAAATCGCGAAAAACTCATTTTTTTACCTTTGACCTTGAATTATTTTTTTTCCTTACAGGGGAATGATGGGGAACTTCTAGACATTGTTTATAATTATGTTTTGAACAACTTTACAAAAATTCAGCTTGTTGGGACTTTATGTAACTTCACTCTCATTTTTGGTCTAAATTGACCGGACTACTATGTAGTGATAATAATACTAGAATATTAGCAGTATAAGTATTCGATGCTATAGTAATCGTCTTACAGCTATTATGAAAATATTTCGTATAAAGTTAATTGTCGTCTATATGGCCATGATACTTTGTAAAGATACCTACTAATTTTATAGCTAGGGTGCGCGCCCCAAACTACAGCCCCTGTTTTATAACGGTCATTTAGAATTGCTTTTATGGCGAATTATGAAGCCATTTAATTAAAGTTCTGTATGAAATAAAAGCCAACGGGTCAAATATTGTTCAAAGTGTCTGAGATTTAATGAGACGGGTGCTTTTAATTAATAAAATTAGTATTTTATTAGCTAATTTTAAGGTAATTAGAAAGTCTCTACTAAGTCATATATTACGTGTTTTCGCAGAGTTCACGTCGGCTATTCTGCATGCTATGATTTAGTGTAGCCATTGCCCTCTATGGCTACACTAAATCCCTATTTATCTGCATATTCTAAGGTATCTTATTCTTTTAGTGTCTCGCCACTGTTGAACTCAGCTTTTTTTTTGTCGTTGTTTAATGTAAAAAAACTTTATTGAAAACGGAAAAAAACACAAAGTAACTTTCAAAGATCAGTGCATACCTGCGCTGCACCACTGTACACTGGATGGTGAGATAATTAAGGTTACAAATAAGTTTTTTCCCAATAATTTTTTTCACAACGATGAGTAAGTATTTGAGGGTGTCCACGACAAATATGACGAGTTTCATCGCAATAGATTTAGTGTCTTTTTTGTGAAAAGGCAACTGAACCGGATACAATAAAACTCAATATCCAGCTGGAAACCTATACCTGGAATATTTGCCAAATTGGTCTAGGTATTCAAATAACTAATCAAGCAGGGGGGGAGGGCACTGTAGCTAGTGAAATTACTGGGCTAAAGAGTCTTAACATCTTATGACTCTTGAGTAAGAAGCGTTGGTGCAGTGCACCTAGAATTGCACATCATTGTGAAATTCTGGGTAGCACTGTACTGATTATGGGCAGCGTTACCTCTTAACATCAGGAGAGCGTCTTGCTCGTCTTCTCACTTCTCCACATAAAATAAACTTTTTATTCAATTTTCCTACAAAATCTATGCAATTTTCTTATCACAATGAGAAGCAAAAGCTTCCCGGAATGCCATGATGTTATTTTATCGAGCCGAAGCCGAAGTCAGCCCGCACCAAACACACAAATTAACTTTTATCGATACGGGAACCTCGGAACCGTAGAAGTGAATAAAGAAGTTAAATAAAATAAGGTTTCCTTTGGGGCGGTGAGTGAGGCGTCCAGAAAGTTCGGCAGGTCGGCGATAAATCGCAATTTATGGGGAGCCAGCGTTCGCCGACGGTGCATAACAAGGTAAAAGCCACAAAGTGTACCAAAAAAGAAGACACCGCACATCAAAAACAAATGATTATAGTTATTTTTAAGTAAATAAGTAACAAGCGAGTTATTGTAACTACAAGGTGTACCCTACTCCATAACATATATGTGGATAATGAAGTAGGCTACACATTTATATTAGTTATATTCGCACCTCTCGAGGAAGAAAGAATTAACCCTAATTGTGACTTTTTATTTTTATTGCATAATAAAATCAAGAAAAATCCGATACATATTGTCAATTTTTTTCATAAATTTATCTCAAAAAATGAGGGAATTATTAAAAAAAAACTAAACTTGTACGACACTGGAATCAAATATAATTACCCCATAAAACCGTAGTTAATTACTTTTGCGACCACACTATTTACTAGTTTTCCATGTCAATAACATCATAAATACACTTACGTCAATCTTATACGAACATTTTTACAAATATCTTTACATAACTACAGATAACTCCTTTTTAAAGAAATTTTCGTAAATGTATCGTCGTGCAATTACAGTTACCACATTATTCTAAGAAACATTTATCAGCCTTTATCACTTTAACTACTAGTTACTCACTTCTTTCACGAAACTTTAGTCAGAATTAAAATAAATAAGTCTAATTGCTTACATTTTTTATTAAGAAATAGTTGTATAGAGATTGGTTTTTATGTTTTTGGAGTCCAGCAGCACACGTATCCGTGAAGCCAGTTATGTAAACTGGGTATCGTTACACTAAACGCAGATCATAGTTACTCATTCTGCCTTGCTTCAGCTTGAAATCTGGAGAGTAGCGGGATTCAAGGCAAATGATGAGCTAACCAGTCATGAAAGAAAGTCTCGGCATGCAAGATCGTACCCGTTAGCGACTGGATGGATAAAAGGACCCAACGGACATCCCCGGAGGGTTCGAGTGACCTCGCAATTCTCACTCTAGTTTCTCTCGGTTGACGTAGTATAAGTTTTGATTTCTAATGACCTGTAGCTGAAGATATCGTTCTACTTCAGTTTATGTGTACCGTGTCACTCTATAAATGACTAAGAAAACGGTTTCACAGCTTCAGAAATCCCTTTCTCTAAAAGTGCGCCTCTCCAACATTCAACGTCTGCACTCAAATTTTCCACTACCACCACTACTTTGAATCTGAAAACTCCGCTCTCTTGTTCTTCATGGAGACATAAATAGGTTTGCCGTCAGATGTGTATTTGTCAGATTATATATTAAGCCACATGTGTGGGATGCATTTACTCCCGTGATGAACTCGACAGTTTATATGGCTCTCTTTTTACAGAATCATAGCATCTGGATACTTCTGGCCTCCTTCAATGTTTGTTATACCTACATATCTGATTATAATTAATCAGAGGTTCATAGAACGCAGTGGAATCATGTGAATATGCTGGCGTTCAGCCGGAATAACTGCGATAGTGTTAAAGACATGTGCACCAGGGCTCACTCCGATTTTGACTAGCCTTCAGCATTATACGCCAACGTGCAGCCTGATTTCAAAAAAAGGCAGTTGTGCTTGTCCTTCCAACCACTGGCATATCTCAGTCATGTTCATGAAATGGAGCATCAATCTCGACGAATGATCACCTGTATGCTCAACATTCGGGTTTTGTCCGGGTAAATCTACTGTTGATCTGTTTTGCATATCACTCACTTCTTGGGTAAGCAGATAACGTCTAGCGGTAGAGCCAATAGACACGGAAAGAAGAAATGACGACGGGGGTGCGATGAAGAGAAGTTATTTACTGTTAAAAGAATTTTATTTAATGAAACTTCTCCTTTCCGAAATGTATGTTTGTCGATAGCTAATCACTTTCAGGTACTGGGAATTCCTCTCATTTTTGTCTTATACTTCTGTGAGTACATCAAGTCTAAGACTCAATTGACTGTCAGGAAGTTGGGTGTTTTGGCAAAGGTGCAACATTACTTCATCTGGGACATTTGCTTATCTCTATCATAAAGCCGATCGTATATGTATAGAATATTGTTTTCGTCTTTGGAATGATACTGCCAAACACCAGCTTTAGACTCTGGAGTCGATTCAGGGGAGCGCCAAAAGGCTCGTGAGTGACCAAACGCTAGTGAATTCTAAGAGTTTTGAACACAGTAGAAGAGTCACCCCTTCGAACCGTTTTATTAAGATTCGTTTTGGAGAGTGGCGCAGGAATTACACAAACTAATCCTATCCCGCTCGTTCCCGCCGTTCATTAAGCCCGTTTCAACTTCGGAGGTCACACGGCTTCCAGCAATACGGCATCCATACCTACTGGCGCAATATTTGATCGTATTTGAAACACTTTGCAGTCATTCGTATTTCCTTGTGTCATAGACTTTGTTTTTACTCAAGCAATGTTTGAAATTGCTTTAATCATCATTAGTCATACTTCATAAATGAAAAACAATGTTACAATTTAATAAAAAGACATAATTATGACACTTCTCCTGTCATAATACTATACTTAATCATTGAATACAAATGTATGAGTGGATGAATATTTCTGATTTATTTGCGCCAAAACGGCTAAGTGGATCTAGATGAAATTTTGCACAGATATACAATATATCCTGAAATATTACTTAATTTACTTTTAAAGCTGTAAAATTACTCAACATAGCTGGTATTAAATTTAGTACGAAACCTTTATGATTTTTGGTATAATACAACAAAAGCTGCCTTAAAATACACAATCAGTAATATTTACAAGATCTTTCTACGAAATTTAAATAAGTTAAAAGTTTTACACATAAATTCCTTATACTGGAGTCATTTAAAGGCTGTTTTTTATTTTGTAATTTATTTTGTACTAAGAAACGACTAATATTTTACAAAATAAATGATTGGAATAACGTAATATGTCAACATACGCGAAAACTGTCTGCGATTTTTTTCGTTTTAAAAAGCGCTTACTTGAAATACATTATTTATCTGAATATATTTTTCGAAGAAAAAGGATGTAATTTATTTTACGTTAAAAGACCGAGACAAAGTTTTCGTAGAAAAACGTCGTAAATCATACTTACGCGTGGAGTTTGTAACGACACCACACGCTCAGAAAGTCGTATCTGAAGTTATGTCCGCATTATAGTTTCCGTTCCATGTTAATAAAGTAGTGTTTCTGTTAACTACATAAATTAATTAATATGCGTCGCTGAAAATTAGCGTAAAGCTATTTTTTAAGATTTACTCCATGACGATTAATTAAATTGCAAATTGAAATACATAGGCCAATCGAGGTTAATTTTTGCTATTTTTTGCTATATACTAAATTTTTCTCAGATTGCCGATGATTTTTTAAATCAGTTTTTTGTTGCTCCTGTAAAGTTGGTGTTTTTCAGTTACGACTTTCTTCCTCGGGGGGTGCGTAATATTATTATGTTGTTTTTGTAAGCTGTAGTGTGTAGCTGTTAATTGTCCCAAATAAACTAAATAAAAAAAAATAAATAGCAGTCAAAAAAAATCAATCAGTAATTAGATCATGGCAAATTTTGTAGAAAAAAATGTGTACAATCGTTATAGGTTAGCCCTTGACCACGATCTCGCCTGATCTTAAGCAACGATGCGGCCGTAGATGGTAGCAGACTAAACCTAGAAGGCGGGATAAATCCCCCCTGGCTTCACTGAACATGATGGAACACGGTCATAATGACCGCTTGGCGACACAGTTTTGTCCAGAGATATGTGAGAGCAAACATCTTTGGAGTATATATTATTTGGAATATAAATGATACACGTCGATTATACTGTATATTCGACGTTTGTCATTTACCCTAGAGTATAACAATATTCACGCGTTACCCTAAAGAATGTAGGTACCTACGACGGGCTTGATTCAATTTAAGAGTTATTGATGTGTTGTGAGACTAAAATTAATTGCAACAAATTTCAACTCAGTTTAACGGCAGGCGTTTTGTATCTGAGCGCACCCCTACAATTCAATTGACACAGATGATAATAACATAATTCGTGTTACTCTTATTTAGTACTACCACGGCGGTGTCAGTCCTTGGAGAGCGGTATCTACCTTCATACTACGGTCTATGGTAAAAGCATTGGTTACTTCACTACCTTTACAGGGGGCTAAAAGTAAACTATCAAACTTAGTTGATGAGTTTGTTGATAAGCATCAAACAGAAATAGGAAGATTAAAAATATACCGCTGCTGTGCTGTGTGAAACGTCCTGAAATATTTATATTTATTATATTTATACCGACTCACATATACATTCAGCTATGATTGATTTTGCGCCAAATGATTCTACCTGCTGCAAATAACCTGTGCAAAATTTCAGTGCTATTAAATAAATTTTCAAATGCAAACTTATATTATGTTCTTCGAAATAACTACGTTCCGCGGTGTGCCCAACGGTTAAGTAACCAAAACAACTATCGATATATTGGTAGAAAGACAACTTTTTACTGAAATACTAGTTTACCTTTCCCTTAATCCCTTTGCAATAGCCTATGTACCCATTATTTTGGGGACTTAGCTATCTGCCTATTAGACAGCTCAATAAATTCTGCAGTTAAAACTTGAAGGGGTACCAAACACAAATCTATACTTTCGCATAAAACATATTTGTAGGAAATAAAATTAGTAGGGCTAAGAAATCGCAGTGTGTATTGTATTCCGGGAATGTTCCGGGTAAACCGTCACAGGATCTCATCAAAGAGTTACAAAGTGCCTACTTCACTGAAGTTTGTTAATAAGCATTGTATACTCGGGAGACAAGAGACAATATCCATATAAGTTCCGATTCCGAAACTCGGTCCAACTTTTAAATTAATCACTTTGAAGATTTCACCTTCATTGCAAGATGCTGACACTCGCAATAAATTATTGCCGTTTTAGTTGGCTTGATGCACATTACACTAGGATTTAGATTAGATGACACTTTATTGATACAACTTCCAAGAACTTAGAACTAAATACAATTTGTATCAGTTTTATCGCTAATAGAGATCTCTCGCGATTTAAATGCATACAGCCATTTATAGCTGACGTACATTTCAGTCAGTTCTAGTACAAGCGCCTCCGGTCTGACTAAATCAGAAAGGAAATCAACTTAATAGATATGTAATCTTCAAAATGACGAGGTAATTTTCAATCTTGCATCAAACTAAGAATCCGAGATGTGTCAAATAAAATTTTGCCAATACTATGAACTGATATACTAATACCAGCTTACAATATTTGATTTGACTATCGAAAAACATTTGAAAGATAAATTTCAAGCACAGTAGAACCAGTGCACAACTAAGGCAAAACTAACAACAATATATTGTCTTATCCCTCATATTATCTTTGCCCTACATTACAACAGTTTAGAAAGGTCCGTGAAATACCGCGGCTCACCAGTTACATATGTAAATTTTTCGTCGTGATTCACGCGAGCCGAGGTGTTATCCAAGTGTAAGTTAGGAAGTTGTTGTTTTATGTATGAGACCTTTTCAATTCATTTGGACGATACTTGTACCTTTGTCCTTTCCGGGTCAGTTATTTATTGCCGTTTGTATCTCTGTGATAGCGAGTGCGTACTCATGAAACTTAACGTCGCCAATACAAACAATATCTTCTACAGATCTTTACTTTTCACTCTAGGGCTGTGTCTTCGAGATATTGCATCTCTGGTAAGTTTAGGCATGGTTGTCAATGTTTAATACCAAGATATATTTTTGATAATTTTTTTTAAAGGCATTTGCCTTTATTGAGAAAAACAAATTAAAAACAAACCAATTGCATGTTAATGTTTAAATATTCCTAACGAATAAGGAGGTACTTAAAATTAAAAAGAATGTTGATGTATTCAGCCGTTATGATGAATTATAATTTTTCTTATTTAGAATTTTGCTATAGTTTAATGTTCGTTTAGTTAGTTTCATATTATCTATATTATAAGGTAATTACAATTTTAATCTAAAATTTAAACTGATCTATCAAATCTTTAGGCATGCAAAGTTTGGTTCTTTTTATTAATTTTAGTATTCGTTTAAGTAATGGCGTACTTACGAGTACGATTTTTAATTTGACAGAGTGGTAGCCCTACTTCTTAGGGTTTACTTCATTACTGATTCCCTCTTCTGTGAAAAGGTCGGCGAATTTAACAATATTAGATCCAGAAACCTAATAGAGGAAGAGCAGCTACGCCTAACGGTCGCCTACTCTGTATTACAAGAAGCATGCGCCTTTTTCAACAAAATTGACCTGAATTTGCATTTCTTTTTTCTAAGTAGTCAATGACTGGCCCTGAAGATGCCTTTTAAGATCTTTTTAACCCAATAAAAGATATTTTATTGATTCCTAAGCTGTAAAAATCATCAAAACTGTGAGTGATATTGCCATTTTAATTATTCTGTGAGATCTGTACCAAAACGCGAAAAGATAATAAATTCTTATGTTTGAATTTAGTGTCATAACCTGAAGTCATTATGATGATAATGTGAAAAATAATACACAAAAGACGAAAAAAAAAATAGTTTCACGTTATTGTTTTGACAAAACAGACATTTTAAAGCCTTAACGTTTGAATTCATTGTCTTAATTTCATAATAAAGCACCAAAGAATACAAATGAGAATATGTAAATGTTAAACCCGTACTCGTCAGAGGAGTATACGTTACAAAAGCTTGAACGATTTTCGTTGTAAATTCAGATTCATGAGACTAAGCACCGCCTCACTTCCGAGCAATATAAAATAATGCAGCACAACTGCACTGCAACTGCAAGTAATTTGATATTCATACCACGTGGAATTGTGAGCGCCGTTCGGCAAAATACGAACTCTAATAAAATATGTCTCACTGAAACGTTATAACTTGTACCTGAAGTAAAGTGCTTTGTGCATTCCTTACAAAATTGTAGGTTCGCTCGGACTATTTTGATTCTGGAAGCATGAAAACGTGTATGTTACTGAAGATTTTTAGAACGAACTAGATTGTTCTATGCGTGAAATGTGTAGTAATATTATAGGTAAATGATTGTAGGGGAGTTTCTTGTAGTATGATTTCCAATTTTATATTATAGTTATATATCTATGTATAGATAGCATAATAAGACTCTTCGAATTTGAAAAGGTTTCTTTAACTTTCAAGAAACTCTAAATTGAAACAACTTATTATAAAAAAATCTGATACACGTGTCATCATCATCAGCCTATGTTCGTCCACTGCTGGACATAGGCCTCCCCCACGATACACGTGTGATGGTACATAATAATGATTTTGAAAATGTAAATAAAAATATCTTAAACTACCTCTACAAATACTATAGGTAAACTTTTTTATATCAATAGATTTACCTACTTCATAAATACTCGATAAAAAGTTTTTATTAATAATAATAAATAAATGTAGAAGGGTATGGAAGAATGGGTAGAATAAGGCTTCAGTGAATCGCCTACAGCATCTAGACTGGGCCAATTCCAGGGCACGTATGCTTTATTTGAACAGATGTTTCTATGTATGCCGTAGGTACTGAATAGAGTACTAGGGGAGTGAACTGACTCTCAATTTTCAATATATTATACATACTTTAAATTATTTTTAAAGAAAATTTTATATGATATCTACCATATTATTACTGAAAAATCAAACAACAAAAGTAGTGTAATTTTATTTTGAATCAAACGATATTCTTTTAATTGGGATATGATGTTATATTTTGTTCCCTTCTATTAGTTTGAAACGCTGTATATATAATTATGCTTTTATTTTTTATGGAAAAGAATGTTGGGAACATCCCTACATTTTTTTTTCTCTAGTCGTTTTACTTAAACTGATTGAGTGGAAATCAATTATTTTAAAAACCCAGATGCAGTATAACCACCTCGCGTAATTAGTCTGTGATATATGTAGCGGTAATATTTAGTAATGGGGTCATGCTCCGGAATCTCTCCATCCGGCCACCGCCACCTTCCGGCGTCCGGTGTTCTGCACATCTCTAGCGTAACGTAAGGTAAGGATTGCCTTCCCCGCCAATATGTTTCAATTTAAACTAAGCCGCTTGTCGATACGAGCTCGCCTCGGAATATCTTCCGATTCCAACAGGATTTCACGATAACAAAAATAATGTTTGCGCACAAAATGTACCGATACCGTTTGAGGAAACTCCACGAATTAATGACATCCTATTATCATAACTAGCTTCAACATTATACAGTACCGCATCGACTTAAATTTGGTTCTGAGTAATGAAATGCAATTACTTAGTTGGCGCTGTTAAACTGCAGGTATTTGCCAGAAAACGTAAAAGATAATGATACCTTTACTCAAATATTCTCCTGAAACGCCAAACGCAGCTTATCTAGGCCACTGCGACGGCAATTCACGTCGAAAACAAAACTGTAAAACTGCAAATTCAATACGTACATAAATCCGTTTGGAATAGGTAGTTGTAATCCAAATTCGAATGCGGGCTTCAGCGTTGAACTTCGGGAAATAAAAATTTCGCAGTACAAACAAGCAATCAGTAGCATTTGCGAAGTTGCGCTGAGCAAACACGCCCGGCGGCCCAGCCCGCCTCACTCCGCTCCCTACAACTGCTTCTCAAAGACTGCTGCCAATTCATCCCATGTATTTTTTATCCAAATCGCATCACAGTCCTTTAGAGCACTTTCACAGGTGAGCGTAGGGATAAAACGGCCGGGCATTACCTGCTCAGCGTCAGGTGGCTCCGTACTATAAAATTCAGAGCTTTTTGGTGGCCATCTTTGCGGTGAAACTGTTAATGCCAACGAGCAATTTTGTGTCTCCTGCAAGATATAGGGCTGTAAAGACTCACTCAACCGTAGCTAAATGGAATTTATGTTATCATGTAGACGCGTCCGTCGTAATACAAAACCAACGAATTTCTGAAGAAAAAATTAACTTTCGAGAGAAACATTTTAACAAAGTTAAGCGAACTGAAACAATCAGATATTTCGCATTCGAAAACCATTTATAGAGAATTCAGGCACACAAAGATTGTCTTTTTCTTTGACTAGTTTGAGGACAAAGTTTGGGAGTTATCGCAGAATTCGTTGAAGCAGTCGAGTGGGAGCTATTCATGCGTGAAGGCAAAAAGGATTCAGTAAACAACATATCTGCACACGAACGACGAGCTTTATATTCCGGTGCTGCTATTCAACTCTCTTCAAATGATATCATTCTAAATTAGGCTACGTAACTTTATGATGAATATTTTTTACAAATTTCCTAGTTGTCCGGAGCAACTTCGATTGCTTCTGTTGAAAAATAGGTACGACAAACCGCAGACCTATTTACTCATAAAAATCCAGCCGTTCCGAAAGAGTTTGTTAACAAACACAAATAAAAGATTTGTATATAAATTATAATCCACTAATAAATAATTATAATTAATTTTACCAGCACACGAAATCATACGCTTGTTTAGTTATTATCACAAAGATAAAACAATTATAATAATTAATGAAAGATAACTGATTAAAATTCAGTATGCAAATTACAACAATAAAATATGGTAATGAATTCTAATAAAAAAATTAAACCAACTGGCGAGGAATCATCTGGAAAGCGTTATCATTGACGGCTCTACTCCGCAGATACGATCACAACCGTAATACATTATGATCGGATCGGATCTTAGAACATAAAATCAACGGGAAACGGTACCAGAACTAATTCCTATGCTCAAAAGTCTGTCAGTTTCAGTGGGGAAGAGAATAATAGATAGATAAAGGTGCAATCGCACTAAACGGCAACTGCACTGCAGTGGCGCGGCACGGCACGACGAGGCCAAGTATCTTTGTATGAATAGCTATGGGACATACTGCACTACGCGGCAGCAATGCGGTGCGGCACGGCGCGTACAAATTCCTCCTCCTCAGTCGTTCACTCTTGACAGAGTGGTCGTGGTTGGTGATGCTGCGTTTTCATTATTGGCTAAAACAGCCCTCGCCATGCGCCTCCATTTGTCACGGTCTCCAGCGTCTCGGGAACTCTGCACTACGGAGGTTTGTGTCGCGTACAAATTAGTTCCATACAAATAAGTACAGTGCTGTTTCCGCTTAGTGTGATTTCACCACATTAAATACGAGATATTCGATAACGTCACAACGCACGCACCCGATGTCAAACACATTAAATATATGCACACGACTACATACACAGGGATACAAATAGTAGCTAATTGTTACAACTAGCTTTATGCCCGGTGGTCTCTTATGTGACATTGACGAATCCCGTTGAATTTATGATCTAAGGATCGGATACAATTTTATCGGTGAGTATAACATCCCAGGGCAATGCGTCAAATGGCAATAACGTATTTTTTTCAATTACTGTGCAATTTCCATGAATCATTTTGTGCCGGTGAGCATTTTGCGCGCTCGGTACGAGTCGCTGACCCAGATTGGAAATATTTGAGCTCACCTCGTGAAATGCCAATAGGTAGGTGGCTGTAGGCGGGCTTCAGACGGTCGGATTATAGCGCGCGAGGGGACTTATGCGCTTATTACATTTTGTTAATATGATATTACAGAGGGATCATATGATATCATATCCTTGATGAAACGTAATGGGTGAAACGTTTCGTTCTCTTTAGTATAACCTGCTGTACGATGCTAGTTTACACTTGTGGCTTTGCTCGTGCTATGAAGTCCTTGATTATAGTGGAATAAATGTCGCTATTTTTATCTATGTGCCAAATTCCAAATAAATCTCTTAAATTGATCATGCTTTGTGATAAATTAGTAACTGTTTTTTTTGTAGAATTTTTATCTGCATATTCACTCAGAAAGAAAGTTTTAAGCAATTATGATGTAAACTTAATTTCAAGTTTACATCATAATTGCTTAAAATAAAATACGTTTTCAGTTTCAATCAAAGCAAGTGCTATTTAATTAAATAAAAGTATATCAACAGATAATAAAAAAAACTGATGACGCCGGAATATCGCGATAATGATTTACTATCAAAATACTAAAATCCTAAAATTTCCAACGCTTACCTGAAAACGAACATGTAATCTCATCTTTCACACACTTGGATAGCTTCAAGGCAGATATAGGTTATACTAATAATATTAGCAAATAATCAATGTACCTACGTACCTACTTGTTAGCACATCACAGTTATGTTCCATCCGTGCCAATTTGCATGATTGGCAACTGGCTACTAGTAAGTGATTATAATTTGTACAAAATTAAACATAGCTGCGGCAACATGTAGGTGGGTTATAAACGTCGAAATTGGTCGAAAAATTTTCAAAGATTAATTATTATTTAAGTTAAGAGTCAAAAAGTGCGTCACGTCTTTTTAAAACGAGCTTAAAGTCGCTTTTTTGCATACTTTTAATGTTTTTTTGTTATCGAAAGCTGTGCGGACTTTTTATTAAGGATCATATTCACAAAAAAATGTTTTTATATTAATGGACAGGTTACATCAAAGCCTTAGACTCTAAAATAAACCATAGAACACTTCTAAAAAGCAAACATCAGTAATCGCTGCTAGTACCATAGTACCATACATTTAGATACGAGATAGATAATACTTTATTTAACACCATAATTATAAAACAAAAACATTTATTAGGGGCTGCGCAGACGACAGACTATCCATGACGCACTTTTTAGTCTGTGAAAATAGAACCTATGCAATTATATGCAGTAACGCACACGACGCGCAAAAAGTCCGGCGCACAAATAATATAATTGCATAGGTTCTATTTTCACAGACTAAAAGTGCGTCATGGATAGTCTGTCGTCTGCGCAGCCCCTTAACAACATTAACACTTTTACTTACACACACTCATCCTACCCTTACCGGGGGTAGACTTCCTCTGCAGGAGGTCGACTAGGTGGGTACCCCAACAGTGCCACTTATTCTACCGCCTGAGCAGTGATGTGTACTGTGCTTCAGTAGGAGGCCACTGTAGCTAGTGAAATTACTGGGCTGAAAAGTCTTAACATCTTATGACTCTCAAATATGAAGCGTTGACGCAGTGCACCCAAAAGTGAATTTTACCTTTGTAAAATCCTGGGTAGCACTGTACGAATTATGGGCAGAGTGCTCTTACCATCAGGAGAGCGTCTTGCTCGTCTTCTAACTTCGTTGTATAAAAAAACCACATTTACTAACTATTTATGACTTCACATTTTCTGCAGTGCGAGTAGAGTTTGTTTAGCAACACAAACCATAATATAGAATCAGGAATCAAGAGTCACTGGAGATATCTTATAATCAACCTAATCAAAAGACATAGAGCCGGTTGGAAGGGTCAGAATGCGTCATTTGTTCAATAAATAATATGATAAAATATATACCACTAATTTATTTTATGAAATCATTTTCATTTGAGAAATCTTCTATAAGTTATTCATTTTATCGGTGCGGGAACACATTTGTATACAAAAAAGAGTATAGATAGATTGATAGATAGATAACACATTATGGAACACTATAATAACAAAACAAAAACATTCACCAACTTTAATACTTACACACACATCCACTACACATTTACTGACTATTTGTGACTACACTTTACATTGACTGCAATTTTTCACAATCACAGCACGAGTAGAGTTTAGTTCAGCAACCCAAACCATATAGTATCAGGAATCAGAAGTCACGGGAGATATCTTATAATCAGCCTAATCAAAAGGTATAGAGCCGGTTGGAAGGGTCAGAAGGCGTCATTTGTTCGTCACATTACGACTACGAGGGTAATGGTTAATCGCAGACTATGGAAGTAGACGCCGTGCACTAAAAAATGAAGTGAAATTCTATTGGTATTTGTAAAATTTACATAAACTAATCAAAAAATATGTAGTCTAATTTGCTACACATGATGTCAGAAGAATCTTAATAAAACTTAAAAGTTAACCTACAAAGTACGATACAAGTAAACTCGTTTTGAATTTATCTCATAAACTGGTGGACAGTGCAATGACATAAAAGCACAAATGGTGTTTTTCAAAAGACTTGGCTATTTGTGAAAAAAACGCGCACGGTGGCACATTTCAGCGCTATTAAAATGTATATTTTCTAAAAGCCATTTAACTCGAAAAACACAATCACTATAAGTTGCGACACCGCGTCGGTATCACCACTGTTGCTGTTAATAATAATATATTGGCGATGGTAACTAATCACCATCAGGTGGACCGTATCTGTGTCAATGCCTAACAAAGAAAATAGCTAAATCTATTCAAACTAGATTTACATCAACCTGCGGAACAAGCAGGCTTCCGTCGAGGTCTTTCTACTACCGACCACTTACAAACTCTTAATCAAATATTTGAAAAATACCTTGAATTTAATTAACCCTTATATATTGCGTTCATTGATTATTCCAAAGCGTTTGACAGTCTCCATCATTCATCAATATTCCAAGCCCTTCAACAACAAGATATAGACACTACTTACATCCATCTTCTTCAAAACATCTATCGCAATAGTACTGCAGCTGTAAAGCTGCACAAAACTGGCCAAGTTTTTCCGATAGAAAAAGGAGTCAAACAAGGAGACCCGCTATCTCCAAAACTCTTCACTGCAACTCTCGAAGAGGTATTCAAAAAACTCTCACCAAGCTGGCGGACGAAGGGCATTGTCATCGGAGAAAACAGGTTAACAAATCTACGTTTCGCCGATGACATTGTCTTATTTTCTTCCACGGCAGAGGAACTTGGATCTATGATCACAGAACTTAACATCGCAAGCCTCGAGGTCGGACTGAAGATGAACATGTCGAAGACCAAGATCATGACAAACAGCAGGAAACGTAGGTTAGAAGTGAATGGCGAGGAGATTGAATACGTCCATGAGTACATTTATTTGGGCCAATTAGTCTCCTTCCAGGCGAGACAGGATCGCGAAGTTGCTAGACGAACTGAAAACGCCTGGAGGAGCTATTGGTCCATGAAACATCTAATGAAGGGAAACTTACCACTAACCCTTAAAAAGAAACTCATGGATGTGTGCATTCTCCCTGTCCTCACCTACGGAGCACCGACTTGGTCTTTGACTGATCATCAGAAGTTCGCGCTCGGGGTTTGCCAGCGAGCGATGGAGCGCAGTATCCTAGGCGTCAAGCTAACAGACCGAATCAGGAACACCATACTGCGCTCAAAAAGAAAGATCGTCGATGTTGGTCATAAAGCCGCGAGTTTAAAATGGACCTGGGCAGGGCATATCTGCCGCATGTCGGACGAGCTGTGGGCTAAACGCACCACTCAGCACAGTTAGACGACGCCGCGGTAGGCCCAGGCGGAGATGGCGGGATGAGTTAGACTCTTTTTGCAAAAATTGGTCAGAAATAGCCCAAAACCGCAAAAAGTGGAAGGAAGGTAGGGAGGCCTTTGCCCTGCAGTGGGACGACCATGGCTAGAAATAAAATAAAAATATTCACTCTAACTTAAAACACACTCTGAATAAAAATTTTATTGCAATATTTGTACCGGACATACGAGCACATGCTTAGATTCACAGTGATCTGTAAACGTATTCTCTACAACTAAATACACGATGTTGATTGATTTTCTGCAGCGTGGAGTCTGTTTTAGTTACTACAGTCTAAATGGGTAATCTGGTTCTATTAACTCGGTCATGGATCCCGATTCGGCAGATATTGCCGCTGCCAGCGCCACCCGTCTGATTTATTGAATTAATTTCTCATTTTACCATCACTTATCTAATCCGAGGCTTAAATTAATTTTGGCAAACAAAGCCGCGTAAAATCTAAATGTCTTTTTGTTTCCGTCGATGGAAGATTGCCGAGTTATTGTTGCAAAAAATCTGATTTGTTTGATTTATTGTTTGGGCGGTTGGTGAATTGAATTGAATGAGATTTGAGTAAATTAAAGTCCTTTTTTCTATTTTTTATATTAATATTATTATATCAATGCAAAAGTATAGACATACATATTATGTATGTATAGACGTGAGTTTGTTACATCTTCATCTTTAAAGATAATATAACTGATCCAATTGAGATAAAATGTAGTTAGAAGGTAGTTTAGACCTTAAGGTAGTTTAGCGCCGGCTGGATAGTCGACATATGCTGAGTTGCGACCGTTTCATGTACAAATATTTCTCTTTTTGTCTTGTAATATTATGTCGTTTTTGTGTTGTGAGATGTTTGTGCATGAATAAACGTTATTTCATTTCATTTTCATTTTTTAATACTTTTCAGGGGTTAATACCGCTCCATATAGCTATTAATATCATAGAAAGTATGAATTTATGTTCGTTAAAGCTGGATAATTTAATTAAAATCACACTAATATTAAAAACGTGAAAGTTTATAAGATTGTATGGATGTCTGGATGTATGTTTGTTACTCTTTCACGCTCAAACGGGTAGACCGATTTAGCTGAAATTTGGTATAGAGATAGCTTAGAACCTAGAATAACACATAGACTACAATACAACGGGTAAAGCCGCTGGGCGCAGCTAGTTATTTAATATTTTTAATACCCAGACATCCAGTATGAAATGATTTCTTTTCCTCACAAGTAACTTAGGTAACTTAGTGTAATATATTATGGAGAATATATAGAGAAAAAACATCGTGTTAAAGCACAATACACGGAGAAAGCAAGAACAGTGGTCCGCGCTCCGTACTCCGTACCTACAGAATAACTGAGCTCCGGTTTAAACTTGTTTCATTAAATTTAAATTTACCGTCTTCTTATTAATTCAAAGAAGCGCCGTTATCTTCGCGAGTCTGAGACAGAAACTTTTTCAGCATAGACACATTTTAATATTTAATTTTATATTCCCATGGCCGTGTTAAATACATTTTGTTTGAAAGTGTGTAATTTGAACATTTTACAGACACCTTTCTTTTTGATCATTGTACAAGTCACATTGCGCGACGTTAAATTTAATTCATAAATAAAAGCTTTGCAAAATTACAAATTGATTTTCTTCTGTTTACTATGGTATCCTACAAATATTGTTAAACTAAAAGTTTATAATTGTTGGTCGCTATTTCACGCAATAACCACTGAACCGATTGCAATGAAATCTGGAACAAAATATAGGTTACTTTTCTTTACATTATCCCAAAGGATCAGGATTTATGCGGGTGAAACCGCGGTGCGCAACTATCATCTTTTATTTCAAGACAAGAAGAAAATCGTAGCACTGCCGTAGCTCCATCGTAGCGCTACCGTAGCATTTTCGTAGCACTGCCGTAGCTTCATCATAGCACTGCCGTAGCATTTTCGTAGCACACTGCTGTAGCTCAATCGTAGCACTGTTGTAGAGCTGTCGTAGCACTGCCGTAGCGTCATCATAACACTACCGCAGCATTTTCTTAGCACTGCTGTAGCTCCATCGTAGCACAGCCTTAGAGCCGTAGCATCTTCGTAGCGCTAACTTATAATAATTCTTATGAAAACCTGTTTGTTACTCATTTATTTTTCACTCACAGTTTTTATTTACCGTCAGTTATAACATGAAGTAGCGTTTTTAAACAAATTCGACACAAAACCCTAACAAGATCAGGTAGAAAACCCAAGTCTCGCACATTTGGAACGCATTACCGCCATCCGCGTTTCCCAACCGACACAACTTGTAAACCTTCAATGACCTGACCATTCTGGGCATGTTACATGCACTTTGCATCACTTTCATTAGGTGGAATATGGTTATACGTAACAGTAGGTCTATTTAGTATAAAAACTTGGCTCCATAGTAGTCCATCTTTAACAAATTTTCCAATTCACCAACAAATTTACGACCAACAGGTGGGATGATGCTAAACGTAGGTCTATCTAAATATTTTATAAGGAAAGAGTGACTGACTGATCTATCATCGCTCAAAACGCTGAATTACTTGAAATTGGAATATAAATAGGTTTTATAATGTAGACCCTCGCTGAGAAAGAATTTTGCCACGCGCGCAAAGCCGCAAGCATAATCTAGTTTAGTATAAAAAAGTGGCTCTGTAAATCTGTTTTAACAGAATTCTGAATTTACTAACCCACAAAACCGCCAAAAAGTCAGACGGTTCATAGTCTAAACGTAAGCTTATTACAAGAAAGATTCGGTACAATAGGCCCGTTTTATGGATGGGGAGGGAGCTTGTACCCTTTTCCAGTTATGTGAAGGTGCTTGGCTTGGTAATTGATAACAGGTTGAATTTTAGGCGGCATTTGGATTATATTTTTGAGAAGTCCTGTAATTTATACAAGTTGGTCTCTAGAGCGGCAGGAGCGCAGTGGGGCCTAAATTCAGATATTGTGCGTATTATCTACCTGGCTGTGGTTGAGCCAACTGTGTTGTATGCAGCTAGTGTATGGGCCAGCGTCATTGAGCGACGGTATGCGGAGCGTAAGCTAAACCGGATTACGAGACAGTTTGCTATCATGATTGCGAAGGCTCATAGAACAACTTCGTTTGTGGCCAGTGTCACCTTAGCTAGAATCTTGCCACTCGGATTGAGGGTGGCTGAGCATCGGGACTTGTACGCTATCAAAAGGGGTGAGCCGTGGGCGCTGCTTCCTGGACGGACGCTTGAGAGAAGGGTATCACCATTCCGTCTTCCTCATCCTGCTCTACGCCAAGGTGGATCTTATGGAGTTATACAAGATCAGGCGGGTTTGAGTCTTATAGCTAATGATGATCCTGTGATTTATACTGATGGGAGTAAGATTGAGGACAAGGTGGGAGGTGCTGCTACGTTATGGGATTGCGGAGTGGAGATTATGAAGAGCTTCTTTAAGCTAGAAACTCATTGCAGTGTATATCAAGCCGAGCTATATGCAATTGTAAAGGCGCTAGAGATTCTAGATATTAATTCTGGACGGTATCGTGGGGCTAATATTGTCAGCGATTCCAGGTCGGCGTTGGATGCTGTAGCTAACCCGGAAGACTTGAATCCATTAGTGTTTAGTATCAGGCAGAGGATACGGGACATCAGCGAGAAAGGAGGAAAGATTAATTTCTACTGGGTGCGTGCTCATGTTGGTATTCCAGGCAATGAGCGAGCGGATGAGTTAGCTAAGAGAGGGGCTCGGAGTTGTGATCAGGAACCAGTATGGAGCGAGTTTCCTCTGTCTTTCGCTAAGTATCGCATTAGGGTTCGACCGTTGACACATGGCAGAGGCAGTGGCAGGCGGCGAGCTCTGGAGCGACTACGAGGAGCTTTTTTCCAAACGTCAGAGATGCATATAAAACTTTAGGCTTAGTTAGAATGAATAATTTGAGAGCTCAAATGTTGACTGGGCACGGCGGTTTTAGGGCATACCTCTTCAAGTACAAGCTTGCTTTGTCTCCGAGTTGTGTGTGTGATGGGGAGACTCCTGAAACCGTTGAGCACATTATGTTTGAGTGTCCCAGATATTCTCGGCTTAGGTTTGATTGTGAGAATTTGGTAGGGTTCAATATAAGTGTTAGCTTAATATCTAAGGCCATCAATGACGACAAGTGTCGGGGTCCGTTCCTCGCCTTTGCCGAATATGTTGTCCAGAGTGCGGCGAGGGCCAACGGATCCACGGTTTAGTTGCTATAATATTGTTAGGAATTTAATTTATTCATTTAATTTATTTCTGATTTATTTGAAGTACTATTGTTATGCAAAATATATTTAGTGGTATCGTTATTACTAATCAGATGTAACAAATTAGTACTGATTCATTATTTTAATTTGAAAATTTAATAATAATTATTAATAATGTGATTTGTGATGTTTCAATGTTAACATTATTCGGCTTGTTATTTTTAGTTTGGTAGTAGCAAATTGATTGATTAGCAAGGACCATATTATAATTTTGTTAGCTATGCTTAAGTTAGTGGTTAATTAGCTTTAGCTTAGTTTGCTTAGCTTTTTTATGTTTTTGTAAAGAAGTCTAGTGCAGTGCATGTAACTTGGAGAGGTTCGGCTGGCTTAGATCTTGTGATCTGAAGTTATGTTGACCTCGTTAGATGCATGAAGATAAATAGATAAAATGAATTTAAAAAAAAAAAAAAGATATAATAATAATGAAAAGAAAAAATGTATCCTATAAGAAAATGGAAAAAAAAAAAAAAAAGAATATGAAAACATTATAAGGGAAAAAAAAAAAAAAAAAAAGATGGAAAAAAATAATAATAATAAGAACAATTAAAAGATAGAAGTCAGAAAAAAAAAAAAAAAATTTACGTTACAATATAATAGATATCAGGTACCTACATTAGTAATAATTAATTTAAGCATGTACATAGTTAAGTTGAAAATTGTAAGTAATATTATGGAGATTATTTTAATGTGAGGATATAATGGTGCCGCATAAGCCAGAGCGGCAGTATGATATAGTTTATTAAAAAAAAAAAAAAAAAAAAAAAAAAAAACGTAAGCTTATTAAGGCTCCAGTCAATATTTACGGTAGGTTCAGATAACCGTAGTGAGTTCCCGGTTGTATCTATCGAGCGCTAGTCGTGGCTCCGTACGGAAGCGGCCAGGAAATTGGCTGTCCTCGATCCGGCGACCGACGACACATCGGCCTGTTTGCGACTTGGAACGACCGCGTCAACTTACTAGGTTGCTAATGTTTCAAATACTATTTATTAAGACCCATGTTAACAAAATAGTATAGTGTTATGAATTTACAGACAAATTATTATAATTCAACAATTAATGTACATATTATAATTATATCGCGACATGACAGATTGAGAGTCAGTTGTTTTCTTCTAGAAACTAGGGCGCGTTTGTTGCTAGTGTTGCACCACACTCGTCTATGTATAGATTATACGAGTAGTTAGTTCCCGGTTGTATCTATCGGGCGCTAATCGTGGCTCCGTACGGAAGCGGCCAGGAATTGGCTGTCCTCGATCCGGCGACCAACGATACATCGGCTTATTTGCGACTTGAAACGACCGCGTCAACTTACTAGGTGGATGCTAATGTTTCAAACAAACAAATACATTATTACTCTTTATTGCAACCAAAACTTAACAAAATACCTATTGGGTTTTGAATATATAGATAAATAAAATTATACAATTCAACACAAAACACATCTTTTAATCTCGCAGCATGACAGATTGAGAGTCAGTTGTTTTCTTCTAGATTTTTTGAAGTGAAAACTTCTTTAGCGGCGCTGAGCACTTTTTTTTGTATGGGTAAAAACTTTCAAACTCGCGTCAGGGTCACGTGATGCTGATCGAAAAAGCGTAAGATCGAGAGGAAGGGAGAGGAACTAGTATCTCCCACTCTTTCTACCGTGCCTGAGTGTGCTGCTCTGTTTAGGCGGCACAGGGGGCTTAGACAAGCGCGCGCCCGATATTTTTTTTTTATATTTTATATTTATATTTTATATTTTTTTTATTAGACACTTAAATAGGTTCGAATCAAAACTGTTTGTTTCTTACTTCAGTTATCATAAACCAATTGTATCAGTTGTAAAAATTTGCGATGATGATTCTGATAATAACGATGGTGTAAAAGTCGTCGAAATTATGGATGGAAGTTGATTTTTCTGAGAGATAAAATTTAATGTAATATATAAATAACGATATAATATTATAAATAACAACATATAAATTGTCATATTTGTGTACGATAGCGCAATAAATAAACATTGTATTCTACCTCATAAATGATAGTATTTTTATATATATTGAAGTTTTCACTTCTGCCGGCACTCCCGGAGTGCTACCTTTTTTTTTTTTTAAATATATTCTGACCATGGATACAAGTCCTTCAGTCGAAATCTTTATTATAATTTTAAGTTCATTGTTTATTGGAGAGGATATTCCCTCCAATATTCGATAAAGAGTGGGCGTTTATCGAATCACATCGATTCATTTTGTGACGATTCTTGAAAATAGCAGACTGTTGAACTTTTTTCCATTCTTCGACAGTAAATCACATTCACAAACACTCAACGTTTATTAAACCCACAATTAATACGCGTTTAGCACTTATTGCAAAATTATTATCCAAGAACGCAGAAAATTTCATCCGCTTTCCAAAAGCGCGGCAAAATGAATCTCTTCTAGAAAATAGGGAGCCTGTGTTGCTAGTGTTGCACTGACGTACACGTTCGTCGTTTAATTAAGTTTTTTGTTGCAAGTCATACTTATATAGATATCAGAAGTTTTGGCTAGCAGACGTAAATTTTAAATAGTTTACTTCATGTTAATTGAAACAGTTAAAATAGGCTTATACATTTTTGAACACATTCGTACGTGACAACCCGGAATCCGATTTAAGCCACAGACATAACTAAAGGACAACCTACAACTACAACAGAGTTTGGCCATTATTAAATTGCTGGTCGTGCTCGTTGACATCAGGAACATGTTGTTTCACTGCTAGATGCAGTTTTAAACTGGTTCATCTCTAACAGAGGCGCGAGTGTCAACGCAAATCTCCATGTTTAATGAAATCATTGTATGTACACGATCGTTGCTAATTGTCCGCTAAATCTGTTCAGTTTGAAGCGGGGGACTAATTACGGTGTAGTTATCGACGGCTGACGGCCGCGCGATGTTACCACTAAACACTGTTTGTATTATCTACAACTGAGTAATGATAATGACACTGGAAGCTCCGATTGATGCCACGAGTGTGACAATTTGTATAGAAATATAAGAATTTAGAAGCACCTCTTAGGTACCGTTCTAGGCATTTTACGTGTTTCATCGTCGATCGCATCTACTCTTTCCATCAAGGTGATGTAGTCAAACTTTGGCCTTTTTAGTATTTAATAAAAGCAATGATGTCTAAGTGGCTATGTGCTATCACATGCGTATATCATATTCTGCATTACGAAGACTCAGCCCCATGATTATAATAATTTAATTTTCAACCTGGTTTGTCTCATTGTTGGGTAAAGGCGACCGCGTTTCTAGTTTCTATTCATCTCAGTCCAAGGATATTGCAAAAAAGTTATCTGGCTATTACAAAAAGATTTTTTGTTTTCTTAAATATTAGACTTAACAAGTGTATGATTTCAAACTCACCCTGCTGGTAAGTTATTCAGTAAAAACCGTGTTCACTCTTGATTAAAACAACCTCACTTGTAGTTTTCGAAAAATATTGATTCTATAATATAACGTATAACTTCAAATAGCTATTTAGCACACCAGGCGTCCATCCCACGCCCCTCTTTTTAGAGGCTCATAGATAGTAACCACAACTTAGCACTTATTCCCTACGATAAATTACCCACTCGACCAACGCGCTAGGCGTATGGTAACCAAACGTAAAATTTTCGATTATAGTCCCTTTTAGCCGAGGAATATCTTGACAAATACCCTAATAAAAAGCCTCGCCGCGCACCCCGAACGTTTGGAAAACCATTTACAAGGTTTATCGCCGCCATGGAAATAATAACTGGAGCCGTTATCGTCCTAAATTGATCTAATTTAAAATTATTGTTATCGCGAACCTTTTATTTTTATTAGCTGGGATCATAATATTTTATCTGCGGCCACTCGGAATCTTGTGCATGTGTTATCCGAAATTAAACATTCGTTATATTTTCATTATTGTTTTTGCTCGATAACGTGCATTTCGTTTTAATGTGTTTGTTTATTTGTTTGTACATTACTGTTTATTAGTTTTCGATATTTACGGTGCTTTTTATTGACACGTCCAGTCTATAAGAGATGTATGGTTTATCGGCATAAAAACAACTGTAACTACCCGTTATTTTACCTGCATGCCTACCAAACCAAAATGTTCCGAACACAAGCATTCTAACCGGGATGTACCAATTGTATCTAGCCATAGCTACGAAACTATATAGCCAGCTAGGTATTATTAGAAACATAGATTGACAACTGCATTTTGTAATCTAGTAGTCCGTTGAAATTAATTAAACATTGATATAATACATTATTGTCACGTTGACATTTATTTTATAGGTCTTTAATTTATTTCGATCCCTCAAACTGCAAACAACAGATTTTTTAGAAGTTTAGATCGGCCATTCATAATATTATGTGCTCTGTCTAATCAGGTGACACTGGTTCCAATGCTTTTTAATCCAATTCCTATGTTCTCTTAGTAATAATTTTGTTATAGTCGGGCCGGCCTAAAAGGCCACATTTAACATTTCACGAAAATTCCCTTACAGGGTGTTCTAAAAAATTTACTATTTTTCGAAAATTGCTTTTATTTTTTAAATATATTAGTGTTGTAATGAATTTAGGAAATAATTTTAAGAGTTAATTTAACTCTTAAAATCATTAAAGACGAACTTTAACCTAAAACACTTTACGTCCATACAAGGATTCCCTTGTTATTCACTTACATACTAGCTACGAGGGGCAAGGAAAAAATATTCTTACTTATAAAGCGCGAGCAGCTGGCTGCGAGCGCCGAGAAAACATTGAATTTTTCAGTACCATAAATCTGCGTTTAGTTTGCTCCGATTGGCTAGGAAACTAAACATTATTTATAAAAGCGCGAGCACCTTGGT
Organism: Hemithea aestivaria; assembly: GCA_947507615.1. Lineage (NCBI taxonomy): Eukaryota > Metazoa > Arthropoda > Insecta > Lepidoptera > Geometridae > Hemithea > Hemithea aestivaria. Next base: position 6,818,962 of record OX382344.1, on the reverse strand, counting down.
GCGAGCGTCAAAAAAAATTTGAATTTTTCAGCACGAATGATGTGCGCTTAGCTAGATCCGAGTGGCAAGGAAACTAAATATTCTCATTTCAGCTCGCTGCGAGCGGGGAAAAAAAAAATTTTTCAGTTCCAAAAAATCTGCGTTTAGCTTGCTCCAAGTGCTCCATACTTTATTTTTATTGTCACTTCACAATTACTTATTTCCTTAGAATATAACACAATTAATATGAAATAGTCTAACAATATGCGACTTTACGTGTTTAACAACAAAAAAATATTTTATGACATTTTCACACAGCGCCACCCAACCCCAGCTAAGCAACTTAATGCTTGTGTTATGGTGGTCAGGGTAACGGATATAATACTTATATACTTTTCTTTTGTAAATGCATACTTATAATAGATATTGAAAACCACCCAGCCCAGAAACAAATACCTATGGATCACACAAACATTTTTCCCATGCGGGAATCGATCCCGCAACCTTCTGCGTTGCAAGCGGGTAGTAGCCCACCGCGCCACAGAGGTTTCAAGACACGTATTTATTCTGTGGTGCCTGCTTATCACACAAAGTCCATGTACAAGGCGTTAATAGCATTCTTTGATTGACGCCCCACTCGCATATCCCTCTTACATTACCTCTTCTCTCGCAATAATTGCCTCGGAGACGAGAAAACAGTGCTCCCACGATAAAATATTATTTGTGTGTGACAGCCTCTGAATGTGTACGAGCCATATCTCAAAGACACCCGCTTCTACGTGTAACACAGTATTGGAACTGACCTAGATGCAGCTTTTTTTGTAAAAATATTCGTATTAAAGTATGAAACATCTTGACTATAAGTTTAAGTAGATATTCGCTATATTGGCCTTAAATGCTGAATTGATTGAGTTGTTTTTATTTAATGTGTAAGACTTAATAAAAATGTACACCTACATAATTTAATATTTTTAGGTTTATATTGCAAACAACGCACTTGTAACAAAACGTAAACATAATCTAATGAACGGAATCACGCTAATAATACTTGTGTATAAAGCCGGAAGTTTGAGTGTGAATGTTTGTTAAAAGTAACAAACACGCCCAAACGGGTGGACCAATTGAGCTGAAATTAGGTATAGAGATAGCTTAGAAAGATACCCTGGAATTACATATATACTACTGAAAAGTGGGTAAAACCGCTAGGCACATAATGTGTACGTATTTGTATGTTCAACAATATTTGTATCTCCTGATCATCTGAAACTTGAAACGATACTTCCACCAATGTGTATACATGCAAATAACGCTATTGTTGGGACCAACCATCTGAACAGTTCCGACGGACCGTGAACACTAGAAACCGACCTCCGTGAAACTCAAGAGCTTAAGTACTCCCTAGATTATTGTACCGTGCCCGTTGTAATTAAGTAGACAATGAGAGTTCATATTTGGTGGTGGGCGGAGGCGGCTATTGTGCTCAGCCCGTTATCTGCAGACCAGTCTTTTTAGCTTTGCACAACAAACTGACTGCTTCCCGCTTGTGCCTCCGCTACTGTTTATTGGACCATCATTTTCTTTTTTTTTTGTTGCCAGTGCATGAACGCGCAGACAAAGCTACTTTTGCAGCAACTGGCACTGAAAATGTGTATCGCAACTTTCTGGTAACTGGCTTTTTCTTACATTAAAAATTGCTGCAATCGACGATACTACATGCACTGGCAATAAAAGAAACATAAATATTTTATCATAAAAAATTAACAATAAAAAAGGTCAACAATTGATATTACATGTTAAGTGTATCAAATTTTTACAAACGCCTTTTCCGAACATGGTAGAGTTCAAGTGGCTTAGGCACTCTCTTTCACGGAAATTAACGAAAAAAATGTACAAAGCATGCGAACTCACTGAAATAAATTATGCCCAGATAAGATTTCCCAACGAAGCAGCTAATTCAAAAGGAAATAAAAACTTTATTTCTTTCATAAAACAGATACAAAGGGCGAGATTATCCGGATTTTAGGACCGACATCGATTCAACGGCGCAGAAAGCAAACAATCGTCTTTTGTTGTCCCTAGCTATTGAAGTTTAGGTAATTAATTATAAGGGGAAGCCATCATTTTGCAGATTCACTTCAGCTATAACGCTCCTGCGAGATTGACTGATTAGTTTCCTCGGGGCGAGTGCGCGCTCTCGCGCCGCCCCTGATTAACCCCCGAACATCATAACACGCGTATCGAATGCGAATCGACGTCAGCTTATTTAGAGGTATAATCCCACTCAGTATCAAGCTTATGAACATAAACCCTTTTAATTCATATGTTACCTGTTAATCAGACTTCAGATATACATATCTAGCTTTACACTTCCAATTTGAAAACTAGAAGGAAATTCGTCTCTAATAGAATTGAATCCTTTCGCTTATATTTTAAAAGTTCGTACCCAGAGATGCATTAAGGAAACCGAATATTGAGAAATACAAATGGAAAACATTCTGAAAGCAATACTTTTCTGGTGTAGAAACGAAGTAATTGGCGAGGAGAAATATTACGGCCAGAAAAGCAACGTGCTCAGAAAAACTGGTTACAGTAGGTACCTAAAAAAAATAAAAAATCACTCGATTTTATCAACCCAAGAGTTTAAGTGACTCCACATACTGATATTTTATAAAATTGAACAGGTAAGATTGTAAAAGCGCTCAGTTAAATGTTATGACTAATATAATAACCTCCAGATCTTGAACAAAGTCGGTCGTTACATACGGACGGCCAGCGGTAGGAATTCGTTTTATTAATAACTTGGAACAGTCTGTGTGCTCAGTTAGCACTTCTAAAGTTTCCTAGACGACAGCTGGTCGCTCTGGCTGCCCATTAAAATCTGCTTCCCAAAGTAAAAATGGTACCTACCCAGTCCATGATTAGTGCGGTTAAACTTTTAAAGGGTAATAAGTTAATTGGTACCGCAAATTGGCATCCCGGCTCTATTTGAAAACGGACTGAAGTAGGTATTTATACCTCGTACTTTGTAAATGGGAGACGGTAATTAAAATAGCTTGTTTTTATAGACTTTCGGGGATAGTTAACCGTTCGAATCGTTCTGGACTATCGTTATTTAATGAATGGGAAAAGGCTCAGCCATTATTAAATTGCTTAATGGCCGTACTTTTCCTCCGATAAATTGGGAAAATATAAGTTAATTTTAAAATGCTCGTGGTTAAAGTGGCGCGGTTTCTACGTTATCTATTGTTAGGTCCGGCTCCTTTAAAGTATTCATCAAAAAGAGTCTGTAACATCTCCGACAGACGGACTGAAGGCTGGTGTATATTTGTATCTGTCGAAACCGTAAAGGCGCGGCCCACATCAAAACAGATTTGAATAGAACACAAAATGAAGGCAGAAGCGGCGCGTCCGAGATAACGGCTCTTCAAAAAGGGAAATGTTAAAAAACAAAATTCAAAAGGGAAAAGGGAAGTAGGCGCCTAAGTAAATTATAAAAGTGTGCGACGAGAGCCTTTTGTTTAGGAGCAGCTACTGTCAGTGCGCGCAGTTTCACTTCACCGTAACATTTCCAAACAGACTAAATACCGCCAAGTTATGTCTCTAATTTCACCCCAAGATGGCATAGTTATTTTTTTCGATTCTCAAGTGGCTTACGCAAACAATGCGGCTGGCAGTTCTTTTATCTCGAACTGTGAAGAGGTAAAATTTTACTTTTACGATCTAAAGATACCTGGCTATTTTAAAAGAGAAGCTCTTTTAAAATAAAAGTATTTTGTACTCGCTCATGATCTTTTATAATAATTCAAGAATTGATTCTTTATTTAAAAGTTTAAAGTATATCGCCAATGAAAGCAACTCAGTCGTTTAGAGAGAGAATCATGGATGATAATAACGGACAATATCTGCGTTCGACATTTGAATATGACAATCTCACATACATAATGTACATAAAATGCAGTACTGTAGCTATATATATTCTTGACATAAGGGGCATGATATAGAAGACAGTACCTATGTCCACTACAAGTATGTTCAGGCACAGGAGTCTCCAAGATACTACTGCAGTATTCAAGTGACTATAATACAAAGATGGTAAAGTCAAACAAGCACTCAAAAAATGTAATTAAAAATGTAGTTCTTCGGGTGACCAAAAACTTAATATAAGTAGGTAGGTAGAGGTTTAGCTATTAAAGAAGGTAATGTAGGTAGTTAGCTTTTTAGACAACTTACCAATAAGCGAACTCAATAACGTTTTTTATTCTACTAAAGTTATAAATGCGGTTGTTAGGGTGTGTGTTCGAGTTTGTTACCTTTTTACATCTAATTGACTAAACTTATTGAACTGAAATTTGTATTGTAGTTTTTCACACTAGAATAAAACATAGGCTAGTTTATAATATTTTAGGTACATTCTTACGTATATTTATTACCAGTACGAGCTATAAAGCTGAAGAAACGACCGTAAATTAAAATAATTAGTTGCATTACTGCGTTGCAGAACCCATCTAGGAGCCGGCAGGAAAGCGCGAGCGCCGCGCGGCCCACTGGAGCGGTTTCATTAGGATCCCTATTTGCATGTTATTCATTACCGCCCCCTACATACATACTCGTATATATAAAAGTATGTACCCATATCTGTATATATATCTTTTGGTACGCTGGAACCAAACTTCAAAGAGTTTTGGAGCGAGCGAGGTCTTTGATTTGAATTTTGTCGTTTAATTAACTACGTGTAGCGTTTATATTGGAACTATAACTTAATATTTATTGGATTTGCTGATGGTGACTTACTTTGATAAAGCTGGTATAGTTGAATGATGTGTAGAGAAAATGACAAATTTTGATCATTTTCACTTAAAAAATTTGTAACCATAGTCGTTTTAATTTATTATGATTTTTCAAAACGAATTTCTTTTAACAATTATGATTTGCCCAAGAACAATCTGTATTAATCGTCATCAGCCAACATTCGTCCATCCACTTAACTCCATCATTCTCGGTAATGATACAAAAATGACATTTTTGAATTAAATATTACGATTTGTACAAGAGCAATCAATAAAGTAAGCGCATTTTCTTTATTTTCATTCTAGTCGTAAAGAAAATCTCTCCCAACACTGAATGAATATCAATAACGTGCTCAATAAACATGTCAATATAATAATAAACACGTGCCATAACGCTAACATAAACCATCGGGAGCCACATTACCGTTGAGGGCACATCTGTTCGGCTCCGGCCTCGGCCAGACTAATCATTTGCGTTTATTGTTTCGCCGGCTTTAGTAATTAGCTGTTAGCGACTGTGCGGGAAGACAAGAGTCGCGGAAAGGTTAACACGGGCTAAGACCCGGCCTTTTTATCGGCGTGCACGGAGACAAAAAAGTCCAACGCGCAAAGGCCCTTTTGAGCTTTTAATATAAATGTAATGGGTGACATATTGGAGTCTATCTGTAAGTCCATCTATTATACAAAATGGGCTCAAAGACAGTCTCCGCCAAGTGACAGGACTATTGCTAATTAATGGAAATAAGTTGAACTTGGCTATGGATGTATATTCTAATTGTTATTATTATTGTTGTGATCTAGTTCAATGGGTTTTTGCCGTTTCGACCATTGCTTATCTAAACCAATGTAAGTACATAAAGGTCGTGCCTACCAACGCTGTTAAGCTCATGTAACAAACATTAGGCCCTTATTATTTTAAAGTAATTAATGAAAATATGATGAAAATGTCTCGCCCTCGCTTATTGAAGCGCGCTTGAAGTCTTTAGGTACATGAATGTGATGTAAATTTTATCTGCTAAATAATACTAGGTATTAAAGCCGCCTACTTATCTGACAATAGGTACATTGTGTGTTTTCTCCGAAGTTTTCAGTATTACTACCGGTGTTGTAGACGTCTATAGACGACGGTTACCGCTTCCCATCAGGAGGGCTGTCTCCTGGAGTGTCAGTTTTATTACAATGAGTAACAAGACAAGCTAATCAGGATAGCGGTAATATGCATCATGACTATAGGATTCATTTTGGAGACTGTGCGCAGGAATTACATGAACCAATCCTTCAAGCCCATTCTATCTACGCACGTCACGGCAGACGGCAATGCGGCATCCTTACTTAGCGGCTCTACCAAAACTGCCTGCGCCAAGCGTTTTGCTTCATCGTTTTTAATGGGAACTGGTCGCATTTGGAACACTTTGCCGTCATCCGTGTTTCCCAAGCGGTACAACTTGGATATCTTCAAGGCACGAGTGAATAGGTACCTTTCTAGGCATCTCACGTGATCCATCGTCGACCGCATTTTTACTTTCCATTAGATGGGATGTGGTCAAACGTAGACCTGTTTAGTATAAAAAACTATCCCCTGATAGTATTTTTTCTATCTGATAATATGCAAAATTCTGTGCGGCACTGCACTACAACCCAGAAATATTAAGTTGTCATCATTATGCCCAGTAATTTCGCTTGTTACACTGCCCTTCACTCCGGGACACAGTACATTACTGCTTGGCGAAAGAATAACTGCCATAGGTATGGTTCTTCTTCGCATGGAAACTGCAATAGAGGCCTAACATAACAAAACGACATTAAAAACCACGATTGTTCTCTTGTAGCACATGTTATCCGTGAAACATTTACGGCTGCCCCGACTCACAAACATGGCCAGTTATATTTTTTGTGCGGGATTATTATGATCGCTTAGTCATTACACGTACTCGTTAATACTGAATGCGCAGGCTTATTCAATATTTATTTTATTAAGCTGACCCGATGCCCGATAGGCTTTCTCCTTGGCAATGTCAAGTTTATTAGCAGGACATTGTAATGGATTGTTTTTTTAACGCGGAGGCTGCAATAAAATTAGGAAAACTAACCGATAAGAAACACTGCAGAGCATTTTTTTTTCTTCGTAGCTGCAGAGGTTTGACGGCAACGCCTATGTGACATAGCACATCTCTAGAGTTATTTTTTTTTTTTAAGGTGTAAAACTGATTGCTGTTTCCTTGTGCACTGTAAAAGTGTTCTAAGTAGAAATATGCTATAGTGTTTATATCTTAAAATTTGTTTTATTGGTTGATAGGGCATCGATTCCAAAATTCGATAGTTTGTAAAATTGCCAGTAAAATTTTGATTTGAAAGTCTAAATGTATCATATGTTTAATTAAGGACAGTGTCTTTGCTTTTAATTTTCGTTAAAATTAGTGTTTATAATTTTGATTATAAGTTTTTTTTCGATGTGGGCGAAGCCGCTAGCAGAGGCTATATAGATAGCTTAGGATTTTTTTTATTTCTTTATAGGCCTACCTTTGACTACCAATTCGCGTGATGCTAAGCGACGATGCGGCCGTAGATGGTAGCAGATTAAACTTAGAAGGCGGGATAAATGCCTCCCTGGTATAAAAAATTGAAAAATCAACGATTGCGTTGCAAAAGCAAAGTTGGTAAGTTTTAATTGAATCGTCGGTGCAGTTCGCAGCTCGTTATAATCGAAAACAAAATACTTTAATTACGCAGGTGTGAAGTGGCGGACTCAGTTTGTATCCTTTTTTTTTTTTCTTTTTAATAATATGGCAACATGTGCATTTTGCCAGTGTCGAGTAAAATTCGTGAATGTTCACCGGATATTAAATTATGGTCTCCACTTTCGTGTTTTGCCAGTGTCAAGTTAAATGTTATTTTTTAAGTAATAAGTTAGTTAGTCAGGTCAGAGTCAGAGTGAGCTTAATAGCTCGTCTAGTCACGTGAGTCTTCCAGTAAAATGGGTGGAATTTTACTGAAAGTTCGGAGGAGTTTTGGAGGGGGCACCAAAATTCATATTTCAGCACCATATCACTTGCCTACATCTGTGCACATTCAAAAACACTTAACACGCAATATTCCACCATTATTACACGCCAACAATCAAATTCTACACGATTATTAAGCAAAAGACGTGGAGCTAATGATATGATCAAGGCTTGCCGCCAAAAACTCTACTTTACCTTTTTAACCCACTTTAATTGACAGGTTATCTATTCTAAACATGAATAGTTATATTACTAATATTATAAACATGAAAGTTTGTAGGAACGTATAGATGTATGAATGTCTGGATGTATGTTTGTTACCCTTCCATACCTAAACGGGTGGACCGATTGAGCTGAAATTTGGTATAGAGAAAGCTTAGACCATGGAATAGGACATAGGCTATATACATATATAGTACAGCGGGAAAAACTGCTGGGTACAGGTAGTATCATATAATTTTAAGACTTCCAACAAATATTCAATATTTTAGAAGTGTATGTTTTTATGTAGGTATATATTTGTTCCACATAAAAACTATTTGTCTTAAAAGCTATTGTGCAATCTGAATTTCATCCAAATTGGTTGAGTAGTTTTAAAATAAACGTCTCGCTCCCGCCGTCGCTCTTTTTGATTTTCCGATTTTGCTCTCTTAATGGCTCATACACCAAGAACAGTGTAATTAGGGTAACCTTTTCTCTTGAAGTAATATAAACACAAATTATTTTCATATAAATTAATAGAAAAATAAACAACAATGTACATCTTTAATACATTTAATGATACTCAATTGTGCTCCTCTGTTTATATTTCATAGTTAGGAAAATGCATACAAAGCAGTCATGTGGAGTGCTGAATAATAGAGCGTAGGAAGCGAACTGCACCAAACTCCCACATGGCCGATGAAAACATAAAATCAAACAACGCTAGACTCTGTTCAAATAGAGAAGACCCGTGAAAATATACCTCACTTGTGATAATTATGCTATTTATGTATGGTATTTTATTTAATCTATATGATATTTAGTAAAATAACAATAAATAAATGAATAAGAAATCGAGTTTGAAACATAAAGATGCGAATTTCTTAGTAAATGTTATGACTACCTCAAGAAAGAAAAATTGTTCACAGTAGCTTCAAGAGTCTTTTCTTTTTGCGCTATCTCTACGATACTGCTACGAGCCTACGCGCGGCGCCTACGAAACGCTACGTCGAGCTACGGGCTCCGAAGTACGACGAGAATTCGTGTTGTACATTCGCAAACAACTCTTGACAAGATTCTTTTGATGTTAATGTTGAATTCAATGTTCTTTCTGTTTAATTTTAAATTTATTATTTACGATATAGCTCGCATAAATTCATTTTCTCAAGTTTTACTATCTACTCGTACTTTCTTTTTAAAAACGAAAGTTTAAATCTTTACGCAAAAGGCTGGTTATAAGTTTTTTTTTTAAATAATTACTTTTTGAACTTTTTTTATTTGGCACAAATACACGGTTTTAAATACTGATCAGACTAGTTAACACTAACTATTCTGATGCAAAAAAAAATAGTGAAAATGTAGAAAAATAAGTAAATAATAAATATTGCATTACACACAGTGTCAGCGAACTCCTAGCTACTGGTGGCTAGATAACGGATATAATACTTATATGTATTCTTTTTCTTTGTAAATACAGTGGAAGAACGTATTTACCCCTAGACTGCAGTAAATCAAAGCAGTGAACGCTAAGCAGTGATAAATGAAGTGTGATGCGACATTATGCATAAGATCAGAGCTAAGAAGACCGACGTTTCGCATGCATCAAAACGGCAAATCGGCTTAGTACTGCGGTGCATCGGGGTTGAGCTTCGATTAGACATCCTACTGGATACGTCACTAACTGGCGACTCTACGCTGCCAAAAAATATAGAACGCTGGGCATATATAATTACTTGTAACAATACAGGTTAACCCTATGTGTGTACTGTGTTTGTGGACCCCCAATTATACACTTAATTTAGGAATTAGGAAATATGCAATTGGTGTTTTAATTTTAAGTTTTTTTGTAGTTTTTTATTGTGGTGTTACAATAAAGAGTATTCTACTTGCGTAAGTATATTTTATGCCAATTTTGATGTTATCGAAAGTTCATGGTTAGTTATAAGTGTGCGTTGCCTCTCCCCTCGCAAAAACTGGCAAACTTTCACATAAATATAGAGCCGTATATAGCACCTGGTTCGTTTCTTTTGGTTTTAATAGTCAAAGGGGTTGAGGCGTCAGGCGGGCGGATAAGGCAGGTGCGAGGCGGCGATAACCGGCGATGTTTGCCCGGTATAAATCATGCGGATCGAGTGCACTTACTGATGTTTACTGTCAATAGTGTTGGTGCTTGGCGGTGATGCGACTGCTGTGTTTATGCAGATTACGCGTCCATTGACGATGTATTGGCTGTGGGGTTCTATATATTTTATGAATAAATAATTTTAATTTTTTTTTTTTTAATATACGAGCGTTGTCTTTGGCAAATGCACTAACGTGCGAGCGAAGTAAAAAAACAGATATTCCAAGCGTTTCACTAGTGCAGATGTGTGTTAGCATTTAAAATGCTTTTCATTATTTTGTAGGGTTTAAGAATTTGACATTGTACGTATATGTATGTATATATATATGTATGTATATATATATGTATGTATATATATAATATTGTCATCGACTGCTCTGTAACTGATCACGCCCCTGTGCTTCTTTGTGTACAATCACAATTACAAAGTAATGTAGTGGAGAAGAACCTTAAGAAGCTAAATTATGATATAGCGCTTCAGACAATCAAAGCTACTGACTTCTCGGAAGTATATAACATCACCCATGATGCTAATATTGCTATGAATTTTTTAATAGAAACAATTTCAAGGATCATCCTAAGCAACACCCTAATAATTAAAATTCCCAGGAGAAAAATAACAATCAAACCCTGGATCACCCCTGGCCTTCTGAGATGTATTAGAAATAGAGACAAATTACATAAAAAATTTAAAATGGACCCGGACAATGCTATAAATAAAAAAACTTATTCAAGATATAGAAATTTCTGTAACAATTTACTAAAGAGGTTAAAACGCGAATATAACAAAAATGAATTCAGGAAGGCTAAGGGTAATCCAAAGGATACTTGGAAAGTGATAAAAAGAATTGCAAACATGCAAAATAATGCTTCAACTACAGCAGATAAATTGCTTAACTCTTCTTCAGAACCAGAAGAAGTCGTAAATATTGTTAATAATTACTTTGTGGGAGTTGGTCAGGAATTAGCCAACAAAATACTTAATAACACTGTTCACCCTGCTGATATCGTCCAGCCTAAATCTAGCATCCCAATAAATAACCAATCAATGGTCTTGTTTGATACTGACTTCGCTGAGGTAGACAGGATTATCATTGGGCTAAAAACTAACTCTGCTGCAGGATGGGATGCCATACCTACCAGAATTCTTAAAGATTCTCGTGAAGTACTTGTCCCTCCTTTAACGTACATTTTTAATATGTGTCTTAGTACTGGTATTTTTCCTAAGATGTTAAAAAAAGCCTTAGTCTTGCCCATCTTCAAGAGTGGCAAAAGAGATCTTGTCAATAACTACAGGCCTATCTCAATCCTTCCATCTATTTCAAAAATACTAGAAAAACTTTTACATATAAGATTAACTAATTACTTAGATAAATTTAATATAATTTCAAACAGACAATACGGATTTCGAAAAGGTATATCAACGGAAACAGCTACTTTAGACCTTACAAATTCAATAGTACATCAATTAGATAAAAAGCAAAAAGTTATAGGAATATTCTTAGATTTGTCAAAGGCGTTTGACACCATCTCAATTCCCAAGCTACTCTTGAAGATGGAAAAGATGGGTGTAAGAGGTCCTGCACTAGATATTTTTCGTGATTACCTCACTGACCGCTATCAGTGTGTAAGGATCGGTGGTTATATTAGTGAGGACAAACCCCTAATGTTTGGCGTCCCACAGGGGAGCATTTTGGGCCCCTGTCTGTTTACGTTATACATAAATGACCTCCTCATCCAGGATGACCTCCCAGACTGCCAGATATATGCGTACGCAGATGACACTGCCCTCATCATTAACGCAAATACGTGGACTGAAGCAAAGTCTAGGGCCGAATTTGCTCTAAATAAGGTCAATTTGTGGTTAACTAACAATTTACTTACCCTGAATGTTGATAAGACTAAATATGTAACCTTCTCAGTTAACACAAACTCTCAGCCCTTACAAAACTCCTTTTCCATCGTTGCTCATAAGTGTCAGACAAGAGAAAATTGTAATTGCTCCACTTTAACCAGGGTGCATGAAATTAAATATCTAGGAATACACATAGATAGCTGTCTTAGTTGGAAAATACACATTAATAATTTAACATCACGATCCAGACGCCTAATGTACATATTTAAAAACATTAGATCCTCAGCAGATCTTGACACAATGTCAATAGTGTATTATTCACTTATTCAATCAATACTATCATATTGTGATATAGTGTGGGGAGGTGTTGGTATTACCAACCTACTTCCATTAGAACGAGCCCAGAGGGCCATCTTAAAGGTTATGTTAAAGAAACCTTTGATATATCCTACATTCACATTGTATCAAGAGATAAAAATGCTTACAGTAAGACAACTATATATATTGCACACTATCATACACAAGCATCGAAACTTAAAATACACACAAGGCACTCACACAACACTCACACGCCGACTCCCTCATAGAGTATGCCCTATCGTAAGACATCGTACATCACTTGCTGCCAGGCATTATGAAGTTCAAAGCCAACGGCTGTACAATAAAATTAACAAAACCCTGAACATTTTCCCCCAAACCCACAATAAAGTAAAAAAACATGTAAGCGACTGGTTGAAGAACCTAAACTATACAGAAACTGAAGAACTTGTAAAACCAGCTGCAATATAATGAAACCATGCAACATACTTAAACAAACTCGGAATTTGCCGCATTGCACACCACACACACAGACATATATATATATAGTTTATACAAGCACACACTAGCACGCACGCAAGTACGCACGCAGGTTATTCACATGTACGCACATACACATAGACACACACACACACACACACACACACACACACACACACACACACACACACACACACACACACACACACACACACACACCACACACACACACACCACACACACACAACTTTAGTAACATTAATGCTACAGGAAGTGAGAGAACTAGGTATGTAATCGATTGTTAATCACGTTATCTTTGAATTAATTAATTTGTTTAGTCTTATATCAGTCTGTTATTTGAGGTATTTTAAGTAATAGAAATTGTTATAAGACCTTTTATTTTATATACCTACTGTTACTAATATTTTACAAATGTTATCTTACCAGTAAGTCATCATTCCAAACGGAAGGACTGTGGCGGCCGTAGCACAGTTTTATTACTACAACGGTTACCATTACTCCTTTCTAGTACAATTAATTATGAACATTATAATGTACCTACTGAGTGTAACTTCATTAAACTATAACAAGTATGTCAACATTAAATAAAATTGTTAATAGCCACTACTTACCTATATAAAAATTAGATTTTATTATACCTAGGTTATATGTAAGCCAAAATTGTACTTATACTACTTTTTTATGCAATAAATAAAATAAAATAAAAAAAAAATAAAAAAAAAAAAATACACGAAGTGAAGCTGGCCCCTTCGTCGAAAAACAGTTTACTGTGAACTGAGTTTTTTTGAGGAAGAAATCTTCGTCGTTTATGCACTAGTTAATTTTATTTTTTATTTAACTTAAATGTAGATACCTATATGTTGCGAATAAACGATCTACGTTTAGCTGGGAATTCTTAAGTGTAGATTAAGTGTGATGCCTCCACATTAAATTTTTTTATTATTTAATCAGACAATAGGAAAGTTTAAACGCAATGTATCGCAGTGCCTCAGCTCAGTGGTCCCGGTTCCGTGCCGTGCCCGTCCACGGCTCGCATATCACACAGGCTAATGTATGCTAATGTTATACGACACTAAAAATAGGTTAACGTGCTATCAATCTTGCCGCTCACCGCTGAAGCGTTTAGCTGCTCCACATAATGGACGGTATCTTGGGGTACGTTTTCAATGAATTGGTATGTTTTTAATACCTACTAGTCTGCGTAGACCCTTACAGAAAATGTTATCGGTGTTTCTCTACTACACCTAGATACATAATATCCTTCGTCTTGAATAACTCTATCTATTAAAAAACCGCACGTAAATTCTTTGCGCAGTGTGCGTTCGTTCGTTTCGTTTCGTTGCGTAGTTTTAAAGACCTTAGCATATGTACATAGCGACACACAGACATATACGAGCAGTGACTTTGGTTTATAATATGTAGTGAAAGTGATAGAGATACATTCTTTATTTTACGCCATTTATACAGAAATCTCTGTATATTCTAGAAGCCAATAGAAAATACCTCTTGTAAATCCTCCCTGGCTTGACTGAACTTCATACCGGAACACAGTCATTATAACCGCTAGAAGATTTAATCCAGTGGGTGATAACTAGCCACGACCGAAGCTTATTGCCGTATTCTGGGTGGATTCCTATATCTACTACAAGTATGTAGATACTTATACATATATACAATAGAAAAAAGCCATCTTATCGCTAAAAAGCGTTGTAATCATATAACTCCACTCTACTCTATAAAGAATAAAACACGCAACTTGTAGTTAGGAATACAAAGAGAAAATAAAACAAAGCCAGATTTGTTATAAAGATAAAACAGATAAACCTCCAATTTATATAAAAGCACAAAACACTAAAAGCTAATTAAAGATAAATTTAGCACATGTATCATTTCACTAATTCAATATTAAACGCGGCCAAACTAAATACAAAACAATTCTCATGTGGAGAAAGCGGGAAACGTTTAACGCGGGAATAAATAGTGGCATACATAGTTAATAGGGGCGGACAATAGGTAGGTACCTACGTAGACAGTTCGTAGAAATGTAGAAAATAGAGGTTTATTTTGAAAAAAACCTGCAACCTAGAAGGACCAGGCAGCTAACATCATGAAAATGTGATGTATGACTTTAGATAATAATTTGATAGAAAGATAACACTTTATTGCACACAAAAAAATACAAACTAACAATATACAACATTAAATACATTTGAAATTGAAGTGTTACAATTGGCGGTCTTATCGCTAATAGCGATCTCTTCCAGACAACCGGGATTTGTTACTTTTTTTTTCGTACAAAAATCAATATCAATTCAATATTCCATCTGAATGAGGTCGCGCAGAATAGAGACATGTGGAGAGACTTGGGGGAGGTCTTGGCCCAGAAATGGGACAGCATAGACTAAATAAATAAAAAAAAACATTAAAAGTTATTTTTCTATGAAAGTTATATATATAGGTATATATAACCAATTATCAAAAGACATATCACATGTTATATATAATGTTGGCTGCCTGGTCCTGCGATTGCAGCTGTTTTAAAAATAATCCTGTATATAGCTAGTGCGTCAACTTTTATGATAACCAAAATTGTTTATGAAGGCATTTTAAGTAAACAGTTTATACTTTACATCACAAACTCGTATGTACGCACTTTTAAGTTGCCGTGGACGAGTGCTTCGACGTACTCGCAGCCCTGACAGCTGACACTATGGCGTCCCGCAGAATACCCCCAGGTTTTTTATGGGTCATCCCCGCCGCATGTGTTTGTTACTTCACGTTTAATAACTTAAGCTGATATTTGGTATGTAGATAGTAGCTACTCAAAGATAGCTAAGGCCCAGGAATAACACATAGGCTACTTTTTAGCGGGTAAACCTCTAGGCGCAGCTAGTAAAAAATACTACCGTTCGTAAATGACATTCTTTCTTTCGGAAGTAGCTTTAAAAAAATACCTAACATTAAGTAAACCTATAGGCTTCTCTTTATCCGGCAGCCAACATAAATAGGGTCATCCCGGATATACGTAATGAGCTAGCACTAGCAATATAAAGGTAGTAAATCGAGGTGTAAAGAAAGTTGGTCCAATACGGATTACGGACACCGAATGAAAACGGTCCGCTAATGAGCAACGCAAGTTAAGTCATACGCACACGAGTTGTAGATTTAACGAAGCGTAAAATAAAAAAAGTATGACTTACTTTAGTTATGTCTACTTTTAAACTAGTTACGTAATAATTAAAAAGTTTAAGGAAACATATCAACCACTGTGTGTTACCTTCCTAATTTCTTATACATTTTCTCCAGTTTCAGGACAACTAGTAGAAAATTCTATTTAAGCATTTAGTTAGTCCTATACCTCTTAAATCAAATGATGATGATGATGTACAGTGAAGCCAGGGAGGGGTTTATCCCGCCTTCTAGGTATAGTCTGCTGCCGTCTGCGGCCACATCGTCGTTTAACATCACGCGAGATCGTGGTCAAACCTATTATGAATTAAAAAGTATTTTTATTAACGCCTATAAAACGCTTAAATGCATTGCGTCCCGTGAACGAAGAGATTCCTACACATAGGCTTCATATAGTATTCCTATAGGATAGGTTTCTACATACTTATTTTGCGCAACATTCACACTTCTCGGACGTCACGGCAAACGGCTTAACGGCTTACTTAGCGGCGCTACCAATTGCCCGCACCAAGCGTTTTGCTTCGTCGTTTTTAATGAGAACTGGTCGCATTTGGAACACTGCCGTCATCCGTGTTTCCCGAGCGGTACAACTTTGGTATCTTCAAGGCACGAGTGAATAGGTACCTTTCTAGGCATCTTACGTGATCCATCGTCGACCGCATTTTCACTTTCCATTAGGTGGGATGTGGTCAAACGTAGGCTTATTTACTATAAAAAAAACTTCTCTTTTCATGTGCGATGGGCTTTAATTGCCGAGAGGGCCCGCACCCTCGCACTATTCACTCTGAGGCCACGTTGAATGCTGATAACAACACAATGGCGGACGCTAAGAAACTTCTAAATGAAAAATTTAATTATGTACTCCAGGAGGAAAATTTGGACGAAATTGCTCCTGTAGTGCTTTTGTAACAAGGTGGATTTGAAACGGACGATATAGATTTATTAATACATTTACATAGAAGAAATATTATTAAAACTAGTACCTAAGTTGTTTTTACCCCACTTCTAAAGTTTTCTGAGACGTTATCTAAGTTTTTTAAACCCAAAATTAAAAACCCCCCAACGCAGTTTTAATTTACCATTTTGTGGTGGCAGCCATCTTGGATTTTAAAAATTTTATGTATTGGGTTGTATTCTACTCTAGTTAAGCCCTTTCATTTGATAACCATATTGACGGGGTCGTGGAAGAAAAAAGTAATCTGCCATTTTACAGCGGCGGCCATCTTGGACCGATTTCCACCAAACATGGCTAAGAACACTTTCGACTAACACTACTTTCAAACAAAAAAAACTAAATCTAAATCCGTTCATCCGTTCGGGAGCTACGATGCCACAGACAGACACACACACAGACAGACAGACAGACACGTCAAACTTAAAACACCCCGTCGTTTTTGCGTCGGGGGTTAAATAGTAGCAAAATTCGTTTTTTATTCACTATTTAGGTTAGTCTTTGACCACGATCTCGCGTGATGTTAAGCGACGGTGCGGCTGAAGATGGTAGTAGACTAAACCTAGAAGATGGGATAAATCCCTCCCTGTAACAGTAGTTGTAGTATAATGGTCCCTTCTCTCTATAAAACCTTTATTGAGAAAAACAAACTAACAATACTACAGCTACTAAGCAGTAAAGAACACTTTTATTAACCCAGATCGGCCACAAGCCAATCTACAGAAAATCCAAGTGCTCCAAACCACTGTCAGAAGGCAGAGGGCCCAGAATGCTGGCAGCATATAGGTCTCTATAAAGGCATTTTCTACAAAAAAATAAAAGTAGTTACCTACACAAAAATCACACAGGAAATTTCTCCACCACATTATCCAGTAGGTAAACGTATCCCCACAGTATTCAGCCGTAACATTTACAAAACGTTGACAAGAAACGATAATGACCGCACAAAATGTTTACGTAAGAAATTGGCATGACTTCGACAATGTTTGGCAAATAAGCCCTGCGGCCGGCCGCCCTGCGTGTGACAGGAAATCTAATAACCCTTGAACCAGTCACAATCCCGAACCATGATTTGGCATAGGGGAAGATGTTTAGACACGTATATACCTACTCTGTAATCTACTACTGTAGGTGTAAATACGTAACTAGTGTAAATATATATAAAAAAAGTAAAAAAATGATTTTAAGTTAAACGGTTTTATTTCAAACATGTACTAAAAGCTAAAAAATAAAATCGTGAGGCACGTCAAATATCTACAATTGTCAGAGAAAATGTTCATTAGAGATTTAGATATTTGACGTGCCTCACGATTTTATTTTTTAGCTTTTAGTACATGTTTAAAAATAAAACCGTTTAACTTAAAAACATTTTTTTACTTTTTTATTTTAAGGCTTTTTAGTACAATGTATTCTAATTGTCAAGCCCTTTCATTTGATACCCATATTGATGAAATTGAAAAAAAAATAGGTTATTCGCCATTTTGTAGCGGCGGCCATCTTGGATTTTAATTTTGTATAGTGCACTGTATTCTACTTATCAAGCCCTTTCATTTGATACCCATATTGATATGATGAAAAAAAAATACGTTGTCCGCCATTTTGTAGCGGCGGCCATCTTGGATTTACAATAATATTGAATATACATAATTGTATTGTCACCAGAACCAAAGACGTATACCAAATTTCAAATCAATCGGTTGACAGGAAGAGGGTGAAATTTCATTTACTAAATTTGACCCAAGAAAAAAGAAAAAAGAATAATAAAACAAACAGAGTAAGCTAAATAAAACCGTTTAATAACAAGTGAAATTTAAAAAATACTTTTTAAAAACAAGCTTTAATTATTATTATCGTCTTGTATCATAAAGTACTCGTCAAGACGAATCAAATGAGCCCAAACTCGATGGGGTTGCGTTGTTTTATGAAGGAGTTCCTATGGCTACCTTCCAGCTCCATCATTAGATCAGCTCGATGTCATAAAAATATTGCATTGTCATCCGATTTACACACGCATGCAAATTTTCAGGTCAATTGGAAACCGGGAAGTGGGTCAAATTAAACTTGCAAGATTTGATTACAGACAGACAGACAGACAGACAGACAGACAACAGACAGGTGAAAGTAATATAAAGCTTGTAAAAAGGAAAGATTGACAGATTGACTGACTGGTCTATCAACGCACATCCTAAACTGCTGGACGGATTGGGTTGAAATTTGTAACACAGGCAAGTTTTATGACGTAGACGTCCGCTAAGAAAGGATTTCGCCATGCGGGCAACGCCACGAGCATAAGCTAGGCTTTTATATATAGGTACTTAATACTTAGACCAAAGTCAACAAATTTAAGCTACTTCAGCCCTAAATACAACCATAATAATTAGAATTAACCTTAAGAATCAACTAACTTGAAATATTACACCCCGCCTCAAAACTCTGTAGAAATCGTGCAGCAAGCGGACATTTGTAGGTACCTAAAATATAATACCTATTAAAAAAATAATAAACATGGCACTTTTCATCGCGACTCTCCCACATACCGCCCCGCGCCGCCCGGTGTGGGATGATGATGCGTAGGTAACGCATTTTTCCTGGGTCAAAAAAAAAGGTACCTACGAAAACCTTTGATGGTAGGTACTGCGACGCCCCATTTATAGGTACGTAGGATATAACAGGTAATAAAGAATGGTAGGTTCTAGTTGTGTCATGTCAGAGTCCAGTAACCGTAGTAGACAAATTGGATATCGGATACAAGACCGACCGGCGTGGTTTCCTGTAATCCATGACATATCGCTCAGATAAGGAAGCATTTGCTGTAGCTGTAACCACGGTAAAGAGATATACAGTAGTTTGACTGAGCGTGATTTTTGAACATAAATACCTACAGTCTCGCGGTACATGCGCAAGTCATAGGGCTGCCGGGCAGCCGCTGCCCGCATACAGTAGGTACCTACCTATTTCATATTATCTACTTACTTGAGCTAATATCTAGATGAGTTATTATAAATTAATTATATTATTTTTGTACATTTATTGATATTTTTATTATTTTTTTATACAAGCTTTTATTTCATTTTCATATTACCTACCTATATGTACCTTACTACGTCCGCTTAGGAACCACTGAATGTCCGTTACAAAAATGCAACAGTCGAATGAGATTAGAAAATGTATTGTATCAAACGTAGTACACCCTTCATCCCGCGTTTTTTGCGGCTATGACTAAAAATACCTAAGAACACTTCCGCCTAACTTACTTTTCAAACAAAATCTAAATCGAATCTATGAGACAGACACGTCAAACTTATCACACCCTTTCGTCTTTGCGTCGGGAGTTAAAAATAAATACGATTGATCACTCTTCAATTCAATAAAAAGTAGGTACATAATAACAGGTAGATTAAAACTAAAGTTGGTTCATAATTAAGAAGCCTAATCTGGGAACTACAATAGGTTTTATTCCAGCATAGTAGGGATACCTACCTACTTACCTATCATGTCGTGGCGGCGTATATTGAAACCCAAGACAAGAGACTAAACAAGACAAAAGACAAGACAAGAGACAAGACAAGAGACAAGACAAGAGACAAGACAAGAGACAAGACAAGAGACAAGACAAGAGACAAGACAAGAGACAAGACAAGAGACAAGACAAGAGACAAGACAAGAGACAAGACAAGAGACAAGACAAGAGACAAGACAAGAGACAAGACAAGAGACAAGACAAGAGGCAAGACAAGAGACAAGACAAGAGACAAGACAAGAGACAAGACAAGAGACTAGACAAGAGTCAAGACAAGAGACAAGACAAGAGACAAGACAAGAGACAAGACAAGAGACAAGACTTGGACTCTTACTCACACACTTACTCGGTCTCTCACTTGCACTCTTACTCGGACTTTTACTCGGTCTCTTACTCGCACTCTTACTCAAACTCTTACTCGGGCTCTTACTCGCACTCTTACTCGGACTCATACTCGCAGTCTTACTCGAATTCTTACTCAGATTCTTATTCGCATTCTTACTCGGACTCTTACTCGCAGTCTTACTCGAATTCTTACTCAGATTCTTACTCGCACTCTTACTCGGTCTCTTACTCGCACTCTTACTCGGACTCTTACTCGGAATCTTAATCGCACTCTTACTCGGACTATTACTCGCACTCTTACTCGGACACTTACACGCAGTCTTACTCGAATTCTTACTCAGTTTCTTACTTGCACTCTTACTCGGACTCTTATCGGACTCTTACTTGGACTCTTACTTCAGCAGAATACTTTTAAAAATAAAAAAAATAACTTCTTACTAACTTTCCTCAAAAACAGCATAATATCGCATTTTATTTTTTTGCCATTTTATATAATTTATTATATTATGTATACATACGTCAAAAGTAAATAACGTAAATTACACTAAATACTTGCAAAAAACTATCGCGACGTCCGCCCGTCGCTGCGTGGCACCCGCTTCTGGATTATATACCCACTTCTACCCACATCTACCGACATCTACCTACTCC
Source organism: Hemithea aestivaria (assembly GCA_947507615.1). Classification (NCBI taxonomy): domain Eukaryota; kingdom Metazoa; phylum Arthropoda; class Insecta; order Lepidoptera; family Geometridae; genus Hemithea; species Hemithea aestivaria. The sequence goes on along the minus strand of OX382344.1, from coordinate 6,797,540 downwards.
CACATTCCGACTTTTTCTATGGAGTCGAACTACTGTATATCTCTTTACCGTGCTGTAACGCTAGGAACTACTCTGAGCTAGGAACCAATTGTGTAAGCTGGAAGTAAACAACCTGACTAGAACATTACATAATATTTTTATATTAATGCCATCTACACTTTTACACGTAAACTACAACGATCTCTGAGTTGTGAGACTGTTGAACATTCCTAAGCTAATATGAACTTTCACTAGATGGCGCAATAAAAAACCGGAAATTACACATTAGTCATTGTAAGAGAAGGATAGTACTATCATATCCCTGTTGCTAGAAAGTGAAAGAAAATCTGCTGCTGACCACGTGGCACTGGGGCAGCTGTCAGCTGAGTGCAAACGTCAAATTATTAAACGTCATCGTGACGTGACGTCACTGCTTAGCAAGTGGATTGTTTTTCGTCAATTACGTTTTACAATAAATTATGGCAAATAATGCATATTTTGGAGAAAGCTGCGATGTTTCGGCTATATTATTCGATTTAGATAATACTTTAATACAGACAAGGAAAGGCGACACTAGAGCTTGCAATAAGGTACGTAAAATTCGTAGATATTTTATGACATTGTCAGGGTCATGGAATCGTAGTTCGGAGCGAAGTGCGCGCGCTGTCATGTCCGTCAAATCGTGTCATAGTGAATATCGTCCGCAATCCGCAACGTAGTTTTCTCAATATTTCTTCAAGTTGCTCGATAGACTACAGAAATCGTCCGCTTGTTGCACTCCGCGTGTGAATCGTAGATCGCTCACGTTCCAGCGCGCGTTATTAATAGCCATTTCATAGTTGGAGAACGTGAGCTCGCCGTCCACATTTAGATATTTTGGAAGCGAACCCACGCTAATTTTAAACGTGATGTAGATCGAGCCGCTACATCTACCTTCCTGCGGCACTCTGCGCTCAGTGGAGCGCTAACTATTGCGCTTTGTAACCGCGCTCGGTGACTTGTGATAATGGGTGATATATCGGAACCGATTAAAAAATGCATCATGATACTGAAGGCGGCGAAGAGCGACACGGAGAAATTCGCGGCGCTCTTCATGGTGACCAAACTCGTGAAAGGAAAAGACTGTAAGGCCGCAGCCAAAAAAGCCTTATTTGAAGCCATCGGATTTCAGTTCTTGAAGAAACTGCTCACCAACACTGGACTGGATGATGATTGTCCTCCATCAGTATACAAGTCAGTAGCTCTCTCTATTCTTACATGCTTCTGCAATGAACCTGAACTATCAACACACCCTGAGATGCTTGCAAACGTCCCAGTGTTCCTGGACATAGTGCAGACCTCGGACAATGACGACTATGATGACAACCTCATCATCATTAGTGAAGCATACACATGTCTACAGTGCATCGCTGAACATGAAGCTGGTCAAAAAGCCCTAATTGAAGTGGGAGCTATAACAAAAATGTCAGAGATTTATTCACACCAGAGTTTCCAAACAGATGAAGCCCTTAATATTCTTGTCAAACTTGTGAGCCGATATGGCCCTGCGGCTTGGGGAAATGATCCTAAACCTTTCCATGCATTGGTGAACAAAATTGCTTTGGACTTTGCCACGGATCAATCTGAAAGAAAGTTTGAATTAGCGACCATCTTGAGTGCACTATTGTACAGTTGCAACAAAGCTACTGTAATTCCAGGAGCATCTGATGAAACATGGTCTTTAAGTATTTACAAAGCCCTTCATGATATTCTTACCAGCAAGATTGGTAAAAACCAAAGAGATCCGGCCCTTAAGTTGGCTGCCAACATTGTGGACCTACTTGGAATTGAATGGACATTGAATGATGATGAAAACCCAAAAAAGTTCTTCCTGCTTTTACTACAACTGTGTGCAATTGAAGTTAGAATGCAACTGGATGACAGGAGCTTTAAGCAGGCATTTGCCAATGCTGATTTGGTCACTTCTTGCTTCATCGTACTGGAGATGTCTGTTAACTACATGGCCACTGATCAACTCGATCTAGAACAAAAGGAAAAACAGTCAGTATACACCAGCCTCAAGGGGGCATTCAATGCTGTGGTCTCCCTCTTAACCAAAGTATCCAATGATAAAAACAAGGACAAATTACCTGATGCTGAGAAAGTGTTTGTTTGTGCCATGGTCAGAGTTTTGGTATCTTGGATTGCCCAGGAAACAACAGCTATGAGAGAACAAATCTATGCGCTTCTTCCATTCATGTTTACTCTTGCTAATGATTCCTTCCATGCACACCGAGCAAGGAAACTGGCTGAGAAAAATAGCTCTGCAGGAGAATCTATGGATATGGACACCACTCTAATGGGTCAAATAGACCTTCTACGCTTGATGCTACCAGCTCTCTGTCATCTTGTCGTTGAAGATAAGGCAAGAGATATAGCCCTTAACCTGAAGCAAGAGGATATTCTTTATGAAGCCATGAACTTCCACTGGTCTATTGTACACTACAAAAAACCACCAATTCCTAAGTCAGAGAGGGGAAAAGCGAGAACTCAACCAGAACCTGAACTTGACCCTCAGTTATTAGAGGATATGAAGGACTCTAGGGCTGCCATGGTCAGTCTTTGTAACATTTTCATGAACCTCACAGTATTAGCTCCCAAAGTAGTAGATAATAGCTTATTGTTTAATACCCTCCTGAAATTCATTTTCAACAACTTGCCAGAACTGAAGAATATACCAGAGAATCTGGTTCTACATGGGCATCTGGCTGTTCTTGGGTTGCTATTGCTGAAATCTCAAGCCAGTAAAGTGAAGAAGAATGATTTCTCTATTTGTCGGTACATTACATCTACAATTAGATTCCTGTGGGATGCTTATATTGTTGATGAATCTAATGATCCTACTGCCTTAGTTGTATCAATGGCGTATAAAGAACATTGGAATGAAATTGCTGATTTATGGTTCCTGGGAATGCAGACCATGAGTGGAGTTCTTACAATAGTGCCATGGATATCCGAATTTGCTATAGAGAGTGGATGGGCAGAGGGTATCTCTGAGATGTTATCTAAAGTAAAAATTGGAACCCTTCCTCCAAATGTTAAATCAGCATTTGAGGACTTCCTCTGTAGATTAGTTGATTCAAATGAAAGTGTGATACCTGTCCTCAAGAAGGCTGGAGCCCTTAAAACCTGCAGGAATCACCGGCTAATGGAATTAGGCAAAAAGCTCTTTGGAGACTAAACTTTTTGTAAAAGGTTTATTTTCATTTTGAGTAAGTGGGCATGTCTACTTATTGTGGAGTTGTTTGTACCTACTTATTAATTTTAACCAATAGTACTTAATTGAAATAATTGTATTTGAGACATTACATTGATGTTAGATTTGATTTTTCGCTGTAAATAGGCAGCATAACAGGCTAACTGTTATCACTGTTTATTATATCCACTTTTTATAACCATAGTTGGTACTGAAATAAAAACTTGAATGTGACAAAAGTTGTAGTTTCTTTTCATAGTTTTACTTGAACTGCTTATTAGTTAGTAGTGTGGTGTGGCAAAGATATTGGGCACAGTTTCCGTAAACGTTTGAGTATCAGCTTTCAGTCTGTAAAGCTGTGCCAAGCTTCAGGTGAGTGAACGCCTTGCGACGGCCGATGAACTCACGCTATATCTGGATCACGATCTGTCTTACATACACAACACACCACACCACACAACATCATTTATATTGCATTATTAAGAAACATGATCTTATTACAAAAAGAGTTATATTACACAAAATGGACTAACGATAGTACCAGGATCTACAATCAACAGGACTCATATCAATTGTTCGCTTAGGACCTGATTTAGTCCTGGTACAATCGTAAGTCCGCGTTTCGTAATAACACGGCTCTTATATGTTTTCTTTGCAATTAACCCACTTTGTTACCATTTCGAATAGATTTTCTGTACCGCTAAGTTATTTGTTAGGAAACTCATTTTAATGACGAAATCCCACACTGACCTTAATAAGCAGAACTTTACGTAACTTTACGTATTAGTGTTTATTCAGTAGTAAAGTTAATTAAACAAATTAATTGCTACGATAGTATTTATCAACATAAACAAAGCATTATAGCCGAATCATTCAAGCTCCAGCTATGTTGACATGTGACATGATTATGTATTTCTTCACGGATTTGTGTCTCTTCCGCGCCCGAAATAAATGCATCTGCTGAATCTTTATCATTATATCTACTGGAAAATGGGCCATGCTAATCGAGCAGATAATAGAGCATGCAAGATGGCTATGCGATACAAACTTCTATGTAGCCTCAAGGTACTTTATTATCCTCAATATCAACAAATTACAATTTCCACCCACGTTAGTGGAAAGTTTTATGCTTCGGGCTTCGACAAATTTCAATAATAATCTATACATCTAGTACCTACAGTAATATTATGAAAGTAGGTATGGATTAGGTAACATCTTCAAGAAACACCACTTCTGATGTCAGAGATGTTGACTTCCAAATATAGGTAGGTACACTGTACACATACTTAAACAATTCTAACACAAATGCTTTCTAGAGGTTTTGACGTAGGTACCTATTGTAAAAAATACTACTATTCATTGTACCAAAACTTCCTATGAGTAAGAGAGGAAGGAACATCATTTCTCTTAATATATTTGCAAATGTTCATATAAATGGCGCGTTGCCAGAATCAAACAGCTACTCGCAATGAGGGGGAACATTAGCGTGTTTGTGCTCATAAAGTACCTACCTAGTTTCATCCATCCGCTATTCAGTGTCTCTTATTAGATTTGTATTAGTAGGCGCAAGCTCTTCCTTTGTTAAATATTACATTGTTTACTGGTAGACTTTGTTGGCACAAGCGCTATTGTTTTAATTCTGATAACATACGTGCCTGTAAACTGGGCATCTGAAACTTCTAACGTAACCTTTCTACTGGGGGATATGGTTTTGGTCTCTCATACTCATAGCCATTGTCACCATGTCCTTCCCTCTATTACCTTCATGCACCATCTAAAGTGACGCTTGCAGGGCGCTGTGACTCTTTTAGCTTCTTATAGTCGGGCCGGCCTAAAAGGCCACATTTGACAGATGTCAGTCATAGCAAACAAGTGTTGGGACATTGTTTGTTTATTTCGATTACAGGATATGAATCGATACGATCTTCAAACACGTTGGAATCGAATACAGTTTTATGAAAACATTCATAAAGTCTAATTAATTTTAATTCTAAAAGGTTTTTTTTGTAAACATGTAATGGCGTCATGGGGTAGTTTTGCCAGAAACATCTCACGAGTTATAAAAAACCTGAAATAAAAAAATATGTTTATTCTCTATACATTACACAATTTTATTTTAATTACATTATATTTTACTATAATATAATCACAATATTAACAACATATTTTATTTTAATCGCAATATAGTTATTTATTTATGATCAAATATTCAATCCAAGTTATAATTGCATTCGATTTTACATTTCAAATTTCGATTTCGCGATTTTATTGGGTAGCATCCTTATTGTTTTAAAAACAAAAACTGATTGACGTGACCTTGTATAGGGTGTCCTATTTATTCATCTAATGTTTTTAACCCCCAACGCAAGAAAGGTGGGGTGTTATAAGTTTGACGTGTTTGTTTGTCTGTCTGTTTGTGTATCTGTCTGTGCCATCGTAGCCGAACGGATTAATGAAGTTTGTTTATTTTTTCGTTTATAAGATTAATAATATTACTCGGCAATGTTCTTAGCTATGTGTATAACATATTCTTTATAGTTTAAAAATAAACACAATAATGACTTGAAACAAAAATTGAGTATTTTTTATTTTTAGTTTTTTTTGGTTAAACATAATGCCACAAAAACCGTTGTTATATATTAGAAATAAAATCTATACCATCGGCTTATCCGAAATTGACACCGACATTTTCCTCGTGGCTCTACATGGTCTCCCAGAGTTGATTAAGTGAAGCAGGGTGGAGCGGCCCCTTTTACCCCCCTTCCTTACTGCCAGAAGGGGTACAAGGGGGGTTTTCCGATCTTAATCAGCTTATTTTGAGCAAATACACATTTGGTGGAAATCCGTCCAAGACGGCTACGGCCGCTACAAAATGGCCGATTACTTTTTTAATTACACATTTTGACACCGTTGATGACTTTCAATTTTTTTAATAATGTGTGCGCGCGCGTGTGTGTGTGTGTGTGTGTGTGCGTGCGTACGTGCGTGCGTGCGTGCGTGCGTGCGTGCGTGTGTGTGTGTGTGTGTGTGTGAGTATGTTTGTTCTTTCTTTACGTTTCTTCTGGTAGAAATTTCAATTGTAGTTTTAGGTAGACTTTTTTATGGTAGAAAAATGCGTGAGCTCCTGATGAAGGACATCGTAATTGTCCGAAACTCAGGATCGAGCCTAGCTCCGACCATTATTTCCGTGAGTTTTTAGTCGTTTTGTTTACATAGTAATATGGATAACTCTCACGTTAGTTTTCAAAAATGCACAGTAGAAAAATCTACTTAGTAGTTTTTGGTAGAATTTTTAATGATAGAAAAATCTACCAAATGGTAGAAAATTAATAGTAGTTTTTGATAGATTTTTTATGGTAAAAAATCAACTAAATGATAAAAAAAATGGTAGATTTTGCTAGAAATTTCAATGGTAGTTTTTGGTAGAAAAATTTAATGGTAGTTTTGGCAGAAATTATGATATAAGAATTTGGTAATAAGTTAAATGGTAGGCAAAAAATCTACCAAATGGTAGAAATTTTAATGGTAATGCGTAAATTGTTAATTGTAAATTCGAGTATAGTGTTCAGTGTTCAGCTAAGTGTTGTCATATTATTTATTGTTCAGCTAAGTGTTGACATATATTATTTACAGAAAAAATAAGTAAAATTTTTAGATCACCCTGTAAGGGAATTTTGATGATGTGTCAAATGTGGCCTTTTAGGCCGGCCCGACTATAATAATAATATAGAGTTTATTCTCCCAACGGAACAGTTTACCCTACGCTCAACGCACACTGTTAAAGTCAAATCACGATATTATAGGTTGAGTGGTTATATGTTTCAGTTTCAGGTCGCCAAAATTACTTACCACATGATCTGACGTTTTATACGACAGTGTACTAAAGACGCAGGCGTAACATCACATGGGCACGCTTTATCTATTTTTTAATTTCCCAGCTGGTAGAGATCCTCCAACAACAATATGGTATACCTCAAGAGGAGGCAGCTGAAGCTGGTAAAAAGTTCCTGCGTTCATTCCGCGCGTGTCCTGACGATGAGTCTTACGCGCTCGACGAATGGCCCGAGCTGCTGTGGCGGAACAGCCTCCCGAAGAACTATAGACATATTGCCAGTAAGTATCCATTTATACCCTATACACATATATTTTGTCAAAAGGAGAGTCTTCAAATGTCTGCAACGTGCATACTTAGCTGGCAGATATAGGTACTTAATTGGTTATCAACAACTTTCAACTTTCCTTTTCATCAACTTGTATTCTTTAAAATTTTAATTAGAATTATGGTTAAATTTCAAAACAAACGTCCCTAAATTATAACCCAAGGATTCTCCTTGATAATCAAAAATAACTTCACTAAAAATATTTTTCATATAGGATGTTGTGAAAACATTCAGATGTATGATTTTATTGTCTCAATGCCATTTGAACGTTTTCAGAAGGTCAGCTCGATGACCGCTTTCCTTCAACCTTTCTGTCTTTCTGTGATATGAGACAAATGACAAATGTATGAGCTTCTTATAATTTTATATATTTAAATAAATAAATAAAAAATATATATTAGGTGTTCAACATGGGATCATCAGCCTTAGGTCACCTAACACGTCGTAAAAGACAGTTTTAAAATAAATAATGTCACCAGCGCTAGCCAACGTTCCAGTCTAATAAAATAAATTAATGATTTAGTTTGTTCCTGGAATTTTAACAGGGGACAGGATGGATGTAAATACGAGTATTATATCTCAAAAGAAAATCTGTTAATGACTACGCCGCTACGCCTACTGTAAAATTGCGTAGACGAAACTCCGTCTACTAGGTACCGTAATTATTACAAGTTCGTCGAATTAGTTTTCATACACTTGGCAATGCGCCTAGAATGTTCATGCACAACCAATTTACTTGCTGCAAACTATGAGTACCAACTTTGCAGAGTAATGTTTCAGGACTAACGACATGTCATAAAGATATAAACGTTAAGGACGACGATGCAGCGTTATATTTCTAACATTTGCGTAAACTTTCTGGCTCGAGGCGACTGTGTAGGCGTTGAAATTTATAAACAGCTGGAGTCCCTTTAGCAACGAACGCTGTAAAAAAATAGTGGATATGAGACGACAATAAACACTCTTATTTCCTCGCTTTTGTGATTTTATATTATAAATACGTTTTAAACAAACAAGTATATGCTATATGTACCACTTGCTGAGCTCAGTGAGTTAACTCACTGAAAATTACAAAATGTGTTAATCTGATGGGTATCTTATACCCACCAAAAATATAGAGAAGTCAAAAACATATCCTTTAGTATACTCTACTAGCTTTTACAAGTGTTTTTATTCATTAAAATGTATACTAATAATATATTCCAGGATCCTAAGTAGGCTATTATACCAAAATTTTGGTCAATTTAGCTACAATTTATTCAGTCAAATAGGTGTTAAGAGGTAACAAACACACAAACAAACCTTTTAAATAATAGCGTACGAGTAGGAAATTAACTCTATTTTTCATATTTCAGAAAATATATCTTTGGAATGGATAAAACTCAGGTTTCAATGTTTGGCATTGACTAATGATGTTATACATCTACTGGAATCATTGCGGTATGTTGGTTACATTTATTCACTTTAGAATAAATATTATTAACTCATATTATGTAGAAATATAAAAAAAATACTATTAATAAAAATCACTTTTCATTAATATTTCCTCATAATATGAATAAATATAATTTATATAAGTATTTCTTACGTTGACAAAATCTGATTTTTTATTTAAACAGGATTTCTAACATGACAAAGAAATACTAAACATAGAGCACTTAGTTTTTGTATATTGTTCTAAGATTGTGGATGGTGTATGAAATAAAATAAAAAAATATATTACTGTATTTGATATTTTAACCATTCATTCAACAAAGTAACATATTTTCATCTAAATCTGGCTATCTCAGAACAAAAAATATATTTTTGTGCATGGTGTTATGTGGTACACTTTTATGTGATAAATTATTCTACGTTTCAATCATGCCATCAGTATTCAGTACTTTGTTGTATATCATGTTAAATCACACATTCATAGGAAACATTTAGAAGTAGTTTACTATTTGTTCATTGGTTTGCATGCCACATAATACTATGGATATTCGCGCATTATTGATTTATGGATTCATTGAGAAGTCAGCACCAATTTTTTTGTGAAGGCATTGATTTACTTGAAATTTATGAATTTATAATAATCACCGACTTCAAAATCCCTATTTGCCTTTATTTTTCCTGAAGTATTTTTTCTTTTAATTGAATTTAGAGACAAAAAAAATTGATTATTATGCCATATGAAAATAAAACCTTCTTTTGAAGTCGGTTGATTACATGAGAGAACCAAAAATCGGACTATATAATATGAATTTAGTCCAATTATGCCTTCACGAATGCATTGGTCTGACTTTGAGCGCATGTTGCTAATAAATGACTTGTTTTTCAACAGTTCAGTTGTTGCTCATCGAGTGACTTAACTCGGGGCGCCGCGTGCGCAACACTTAGGTTTGAATTGTATTTGTAAAATATTTGAGGAACCACACGACGAAGGTAATCACGTTACCTCAGACACTACAATAACAACCAATGTAGACACTTTTGTTTCCAAAAATCATTTGTTGTTGTTCGCCTTACTAAGCAACAATTGTGGCAACATGCACTGACAACTTTTCAACTTTCTAGCAACTAGTTGTTTTATAATTCTATCACCACTGCCTATTTAAGATCTGTTCAATGTAGATGCATTAAGACACATATTTGAAACAGCTAGTTACCAGAAAGTTGCCAGTGGTAGTTCCTGCAATAGTTGGTCTTACAAAGCTAAAGCTCCTTAAAGTTCACAATGTTGAAAGATCCAAAAGTGTCTGTATTGATTGCCCTACATCTAACCAATAGTGCTATGTTGATGAAAACACCATAATTACACAATAATCAGACATACAACACGGCACTACCATAATTTTAAGGTCTTTTCATATACAATTTACTATTTAACTTGTATGTGAATGCATTTATAAATTCTCTTGCACACATTTTGACATGACAAACAAAAAATTTAAAAATACATAAAATTAACAAAATCTTTAGTTGGGTACAACAGATAGATAAGTGTTCAAAATGTATAGTGCAAGACTATTTTGACTTGTTTTATCGTGAGCTGAGTTACAGCATGAGCAGAAATAACGTTGGGCTGGTGACTGAATGGCACAGGGAGGAATATCTTCTCGGTTTGATCACGAACGGGCCTTCGCGCGCCCAGTGGCAGAAGATTCAGAAGCTCGACCTGCAGAAATACTTCGACTGTGTGCTGGTCTCCGGTGACCTGCCTTGGGAGAAACCTGACCAGCACATCTTCCTAGAGGCCTGCAAGCTGCTCAATGTCGAGCCTCGAGTTTGCATCATGGTGGGGGACAAACTAGAAACAGATATTAGGGTGAGTCGTACCATATCCCACACAAATTTCAGAGGGCAGATATAAATAGCGTTATGGCATCACTGTATTATTCGTATTTATAGCTAAAAATAAACGAACAATGATGCCATAGTTTACATTGGATAAAATCTTTACTTTTCTCAAAACGACGTGTTTATAACTGGCTGTGCTTGGCGGTTTTACCACCTGAAAAGTTCCATATGTCTTTTATCAAGGCCAAAGCTACTTATAAACCAAATTTCTGGCCAATCTGTTGATCCGTTTATGAGGTACACAATTCACACACATATCGATATTTTCGCATTTATGTTACATTACAGTAGTAGTTTATGTTACATTACAGTAGTTGTAGTAAATGTTTTTTCTTTGTTGACTTAGTTGACGAGAAAATATAACAATGTGAGTTTGTTATATTTTCTTGTTTGCACTTTAAAAATATTGTAAAAATGCACAATGTAGGCATACAGTAGTGACTAATTATAATTTATTCCATATTTCAGGGGGGCAAAGAAGCTGAACTAGGCGGTACCGTATGGATCCCGCTGAAGAAAGACGAAGAGGCATCAGATCTACCAGACTTCACCATCGACAATGTCACAGAGTTACCCGAAGTTCTCCCAAACTCTCCCAAGCTCAAACGTTCTGCACTTTCTGCAAGTAGCTGTTGACATGATTCTATTTTGATCTTCAATTATTACAAATTGGGTGACTTTCATTCAGAGACAATGTAGGTGACTGATTGTGACTTAACAACTGAAATATGTAAGTGCTTTGCGGCACATTGTGTCGTTGTGACTTGATGGTAATTTTACAATTGTAAAAATTTGTCGGCGCCGCAAAGCTCTTATAAGTTTGAGTTTTATTGTACTTAGCCCTAGATTACACTGCAATAAATGCAACGGGTATTGCTTAACATCAGGCGAACATCGAGCTTCTCTTAAAATCTTATTATGCAGTGTACTTTGCTCATTTATCTTTTTGATGTTAGTCGCTAAAGTTTAGCTTTATATGTTAGATAGTAAATTTTCATGAACGAACAGTATTCTTTTTAAGTACAAATTGTATTCACAGTACAAAATGTAGATATTTTCATATTGAGAATGTTGTGTTCATGAAAGTTATTTGGAGTTACCGTCGCATAGCTGAGACAGCTACATTATATTTAATTGTAGTATATATTTATTTATATAAGGCATTTTGCAAACACAGCAACTGAGATTGGCAACTTTTTAATAACTAACTTTTATAAATCTATGACCAGTGCCAAACTTTAGTTGGTACAGCTTACAAATTTAAGGCCTGATGTAGCTATTGCATTAGGGTTGCCAGACAGCTAGTTGCCAAAAGATTGTCAGTGCTAGTTGCTCTGTTTGTAAAGCACCGAAGACTTCAGCAAAAATGTAACAAGGACTTACGAAGGGGTTGATGATATAGTAAAGCTATTTTTGTATGAGAAAATATCTAGTTTTGTAAGTGTTTTGGTTGTTATTCGTAATCTTAATGGCATCTCCTATAGACTGTCTTAAATGTGATATTGATAGGTATTTAAATACTTCTAATTCACTATTTGTTTTTGTTTGCTTACTCGTTGCTTCAATGCTCATTTGTCCTATCTACCAGTAACAATTTGCATGGGAGTATTTTTACTCTATTTCTTTGTAAAAACTAGATATTAGATTTATGTTTATTATAAGTTAATACATATGTATATTGTATATAATTAACTATCAACTTAATGTATCATGATAAGCACTAAAGTTTTCCTATATAAAGCAAATATTCTTCCCCTGCAAAATGTTGCCCAATGGGAGATAGACAAAAAGCACTCAAGGAACATACTGTTAACGAATGTTGTGAATATAGGTTGGTAAAGGACTTGGACATGACTACACTTCCACTATTTTTTATGCTGTTGTAATCTCTGTAGATATAGGGATAATAAATAGGATTTCTTAGGCTGCTTGTCCATCAATGTGGAGTAGTAACTCACTAATAATGTGGAATCAGTCTTAAGCAAGGTAAAAATCCACCAATAGAAACTTTGGAGTGGTTTGTCCTTTTTTTTTTTTATTCTATGCTATTAATTCTATTGGTGAATTTTTGCCTCGTTCACCATTCCGCCAGGTTACTCCGCATCAATGTCAAGGTAGCCTTATTTAATGGGCACCAACATTCCTTCATATTCCCATAGATCTATTTTTTATAGAATAGCCAATCAGCAACATTGCTGCTTTTTTCAATGGGTAATAATACTTTGTATAGAATCAAGAATCGTCATCTTAGAATTGTAAATAAGATATTATTTTATAACTCGAAATGTTAGGAACAGCATATAGAAGCTAATTTTTTATTAGTAGGTATTTTACGGTTTGTTTAATGTTCCTTGAAAGTTTAGAAGATTCTATATTTAAGTGTAAATGTAAAAAGCTCATAGTTTAGCTCATCTTCAGCCAATTAAATTAAAGTAATAAAAACTATTTTTGAACAATATTTGTTTTATTTTTACCTATTTTACTACTTACAATACCTATCAACAAAACTAATTTACGAAACGAACGTTTGCTTACGAAAACTATGCAGTTCTCAACATTTTTGCTTCTCTCTTCTCTTGCAGTGCTTTTTTTTGTTCTTCTACAATTTTCTTCCTCTCTTCAAGGAACTCTCCATATTCCTGGAAATGCATAGATATCAAATAAATAAAACAGACCAAACTGCTTGAGTGGAAAAGTGACATAGGTACATGGTTTACATTAGGGGGGTCACATCATCGTGGCCACCTGTGAGACAAAAAACAGCTTACGGATTTACATTATTTCATGAAAATACGCGATATATTGATATTTTAGGTCATAAACTAGTTCAATAACATTGTATTGTCCCAAATTGCTTTAAAATTTTGGAAAAAAACGATACACATAGGTATTATTGTCACAGTGAAGCAGTTTGACAAACAACATAAACAGGCCACGCTGAAAAGGTCGGAAAAAAAATAGGTTCTTAACACAAAATTTTCCCTATTGCCAGTGGCGGATTTGCCCTAAGGCCCAGTAGGCCCGGGCCTAGGGCGGCCAGATATTAGGGGCGGCCAATCGTGACAAAAAAATCACTGATGACAAGAAATAACTAAAAGTACGTAAATATTTTAAAGGCTTCAAGGGGTCATGAGTTTTTCTCGGCGGCTCTGCTCTATAATAAGAATATTTATTTTCTCACCGCTCAGAACACATCTTTTGTAGCCTGAAATATAAAATTTTCTCGGCACTCGCAGCAAGCTGCTCGCGCAATTATTAATAGAATATTATGTATTTTGCTCACCACTCAGAACGAGCTCATTGCACACAGTACCGGCGTTAGGGTAGGGCGCGGTTGGGCGACCGCCCAGGGCGCCGGATAAAAGGGGCGCCACAGGCTCTATAATGGGGCGCCCCATTCGTTCTGAAAAATTCAATATTCTCGGTGCTCGTAGCGAGCTGCTCGCGCTTTATAAGAACATTTAGTTTCTTTGCCACTCGAAGGAAGATAAACGCACATCATTCGTGCTGAAAAATTCAAAATTTTCTCGGCGCTCGCAGCGAGCTGCTCGCGCTTTTATAAATGAAAAGATTTACTTTCTTTGCCATTCGAAGCAAGATAAACGCACATCATTCGTGCTGAAAAATTCAATTTTTTTTCGGCGCTCGCAGCGAGTTACTCGCGCTTTTATAAATAAGGACATTTAGTTTCTTTGCCACTCGAAGCTAGCTAAACGCACATCATTTGTGCTGTAAAATATCTAAATTTTCTCGGCGCTCGCAGTGAGCTGCTCGCGCTTTTATAAATAAGAATACTTATTTAATTTCTTTGCCGCTCGGAGCAAGCTAAACGCACATCATCCGTGCTGAAAAATTCAAAATTTTCTCGGAACTCGCAGCAAGCTGGAAAGGTGGATTTTTTTCTAGATACGCCCATGATTTTGCCCATCGGAATCAGCCCAGAAAAAAATCCTGGAATTTTTTCCTTTTTAGTATGGATTTGAATTGCTTTTTAGGGGGCGCCGTAGAAATCTCGCCCAGGGCGCTGGTAATGTTAAAACCGGCTCTGATTGCACATCTTTTGTAGTCTGAAACGTAAAATTTTCTCGGCGCTCGCAGCAAGCTGCTCGCGCATTACAAGGTTTTTAAAATTTTATTCTATTCGGAACGAGTTTAACGCACACGTTCTTGTCAGAGATATAACATTTCCTATTTTAGAGATTCGAATTGTAGGTAAACGTTGAAATGTACAAACCTACCTTGTTCACAAGAAAAAAATTCTGGATCCGCCACTGTTTAACACATTCGGTGCCACCGACTCGCCATGCGAGTTCACGTTCATTTTGTTCGCGAGTCGGTGGCACCGAATGTGTTAAGGAGTAAGTAGGAGTCACAGATCATAATATCTCTCTAGTATATGGTAGGAGTAGACATGTTATATACGACGTAGGTGCAGGCATGGACTGGGGCCTAGGGCGGCCTAGACTGTAAATCCGCCACTGCCTATTGCCATCACACTCACACAAAATTGGGTACTTCTAGTTGTATTACTTCTGTGGTTTACATACAATTCAACACAATATCTATGGCTTTTATATTTCTATTTTGATTATATCTGGTAAGGGTCTAAACAATCTGCATACCAAGTTTCAGCTATCAGTACCAAACATGTAAGTGCTAAGTCAACCTACAAATTATAGCCTTTATGTTTGAAAAGAATTGAGCCATAGAAAGTTGCATCAAACTACTGTGTGCAGAACACCTTATTGTAGAACAAATTCATGGTCCATATTATCGAGAATGCTTTTCACAGTTGCCTTACCTTAGCATCTAATTCTTTAACAACTTGTATACCACAAGTTCGAGCAGTTGCCAGCAACATTGTACATATTTCCTTGAGAGGTTTCCATTCTAATGTCGGATCTTGTTGCTTGATCTTAGCTATTTCATATAAGTGCTTCAAAGTGATTTTGCCTGATGTTTCTTTTACTGAAAGTTTAACAAAGAGTTAAGTTATTATTATAGTAAATTTGCACATTGGAGATAGAACAGCTATTGCAGCAACTAGTATTGACAACTAGCTGTTACATATATCATAACCGATTATGTGCGGAGGTCTTTTTAGCAATCTTTAGTGCCTGGCATCAAACAAATATTCCGTGATGCCTCTGGGGCGCTATACGCAATAGATTTACATGGTGCCTGTGCGGCATCACCCGCACAGAATCGGTTAACACATTCGGTGCCACCGACTCACGAACAAAATGAATGTGAACTCGCATGGCGACTCGGTGGCACCAATTGTGTTAATAAGTAAATCTTAGCACATTAAATGCGGAAAACATAACCGCTGTGTTTTTAAGATCGAAATGTGTGTGTTGACACACTCAAACATGTTTTGTCAACTGATTTTCCCATACTAAATAAATTTCCAGTCCTGTGGATTGAATAGAATAATACTTTATTGCATACCAAATAATTACAAAGTTTATTTAATAAACTTACTGAGATAGATATTGCAACACTAGTACTAAAATATGCCGCTGTGGCCAAATTTTAAAGGAATTCAAAGTGGGACAAGCTTTAAGTTTGATGTAATAGTTACTCTATCTGCAAATCACCTAAGGGCTGATTCCCCATGGTACATAAAAACTAGAGTTGCCGCGAATAGTGTTTATAGCGAATAGTCGAATACCGATTAATCGCCATTCACTTTGGCGAATAGTCGAATAACTCGACATTAATATTCGACATAAAAAAAACATTAAACACATTAAAAATATTTCTAATTTCTTCTAAGGTTGTGAGAAAAGAAAACAATAAAGTTAAAGAAATCTGTTTCGATTGTTAACTACATCGCATTAGCAAAGGCTGACAGAAAAATAAACCCATAATATGAATGGTGGGCTTTGAGTACCAATAAGAATAGATTTCCTATTTTAAGTAAGCTTGCTAAACGATACTTAATCACACCAGCAAGCTCTGTTTATTCAGAAAGACTATTTTCCGAGGCAGGTTTAATTTACGAGGAAAAACGAAACCGACTTGCTCCAGAACGTGCAGAAAAAATTGTTTTTTTGCACCACAATCTGCCTCTGTTGGATTTTAAATATTAATTAAAAAGCCTTACTAATTTAATTTCATGAATATGATAGGCACAGTAGACCAGGGTCGATAATTTTTAAAACAAAAAAAAATAATAGTAGAATGAAACCCATTAGAAAAGGAGGGGAATATTATAAAAATAAAAGGAAAAATAATTTACGGGCGATCTGAGGTCGGGAAGGGGATGGGGGTGAGTTTTTAAGGGTAAAAAACGGTTTTTCTCGATTTCCGGCAAAACTAAAAGTCTTATCGAAAAAAGTGAAAAGGCAAAGTTGTAGGTAATAAAAAGATCTAAAACTTTTGTATTCATACTTTTTCCACATAACCTCAAAATTTATGTGAAAAATTCAAAAAACCAAGTTTTTGGTTTTTTATTTTTATCTTTTACAAAAAAAATATTTTTTAAACGAAATTTGGTGAAAACTTACCTTTTTATGTCCCAAATACCCTGTAATTTATTTGATTAAAAATATTTATTTTTTCACCTTATTTTGAATTAATATCGAAAAAACACCCTAATTTTCAATCGAAAATTCACCCGTCAAAATATCAGCTTTTTTCAAAAAGTTCGTATGGTTTCTGTTCGTTGCAATCTCTACTTTCCGATGGTGAAAAAAAAAATGTTACTACAGTAAATCTTCTCAGAAAATGCAAAAATTAAAAAAAAATTGAACTCGATTTTTTTTTTTAAAAATGAAAAAATTTCACTGTATCAATTATTATGGTTTAAAAAATATCAATTGGCAAAAATTAAATCATCTTTCGTTTCGGCAAACCTCCCACCCACAGAAGGAGCAGCAGAACAACATTGTTACAGGGCATATTATCATGACAGTTTGAACATAAATTTGTGCATTTTAAACCATGTTTTCGGGAACCACATTTTAAACTGTTACATCCAGTTTCACAGCTGCAGCAAATAGTTTTGAGCAATATTTCCGGAATTAATTCTTTTTGTGTAAATTTGGGCATAATTCCTCGTTGAAATTGCTTCCAGCCCCAATCTGTTGCTGTTAGTTCGTTACCCAACCAAGTTTGAAGCTGATAATATGCCCTGTAACAATGTTGTTCTGCTGCTCCTTCTGTGGGTGGAAGGTTTGCCGAAACGAAAGATGATTTATTTTTGCCAATTGATATTTTTTAAACCATAATAATTGATACAGTGTAATTTTTTCATTTAAAAAAAAAAATTTCGAGTTCAATTTTTTTTTAATTTTTGCATTTTCTGAGAAGATTTACTGTAGTAACATTATTTTTTTTTTCACCATCGGAAAGTAGAGATTGCAACGAACAGAAACCATACGAACTTTTTGAAAAAAGCTGATATTTTGACGGGTGAATTTTCGATTGAAAATTAGGGTGTTTTTTCGATATTAATTCAAAATAAGGTGAAAAAATAAATATTTTTAATCAAATAAATTACAGGGTATTTGGGACATAAAAAGGTAAGTTTTCACCAAATTTCGTTTAAAAAATATTTTTTTTGTAAAAGATAAAAATCAAAAACTTGGTTTTTTGAATTTTTCACATAAATTTTGAGGTTATGTGAAAAAAGTATGAATACAAAAGTTTTAGATCTTTTTATTACCTACAACTTTGCCTTTTCACTTTTTTCGATAAGACTTTTAGTTTTGCCGGAAATCGAGAAAAACCGTTTTTTACCCTTAAAAACTCACCCCCATCCCCTTCCCGACCTCAGATCGCCCGTAAATTATTTTTCCTTTTATTTTTATAATATTCCCCTCCTTTTCTAATGGGTTTCATCCTACTATTATTTTTTTTCACTTTTTATTATTTTTAAAGGGATCTACCCAGGTCTACAGGCACATATTGCAGATAATAATTGATATTGTGTATTGTTTTATTAAGGAAAATAATTTAAAAAATGATTATTTTTAACTCATTACTTCTTTTGTTCGTTAAAAGTTTATTTTCGACGACTATTCGCCGAATGCCGAATAATACTAGCTATTATTCGGTATTCGACGAATATCAAAAAAATGGCGAGTAATGCCGAATACCGAATAATAGCGAGTATTCGCGGCAACTCTAATAAAAACCCAAGAAGTACACGATTACCTGGAGGTCCCTACGGTGGAAGAGGAGATAAAGATGTTGGGAGGCCGCTACTGCGAACGCCTGAAAATCCACTCGAACCCACTGGCTAGGGCGCTAATTGAACGCCCGCAAATAACAAAGCGGTTGAAAAGAAGACACATCTTTGACAACCTATTACCAGAAGGAAGAGGGACTAATGAGTCCGAGCCTCAAACGACATAGCCACTCAACACATCTGCTTATAGTCAGCGACTGATCGCGGATAAATGAAAAAAAAAAAAAAAAAAACCTAAGGGCTGATTAATGAGATTTAACAAAGATTTAAGGTATTCTAAAATCTTAACACATTCGGTGCCACTATGACTCAAACAAAATTAACGTGAACTCGCGTGGCAAGTCGGTGGCACCGAATGTGTTAAACAATATTTACCAGGTTGCATAGCACCTCTGCTAATGCCTGCCGCTTGCTTCAAGAAATAAGAAGCTGGAGGTTTATGTATAGTAAGTTGGTACGATCTATCAGAGTTTAGTTTTACTCGAGTTGGTAATGGTATGCCTTGCTTTATATTGGATGTCTTTTCATTGAAATCTTTGCAGAATGCCGCTATGTTGATGTTACGCTGAAATAACATAAAAGTAAATAAATATGGCGTGATGATCTAGACACGCACCAGGCTGGCTGGTAAGAGGCAGAGCTTGATCGTGATATGTCGAGAGACATGGAGAGGCGCAGTGAGACAGTACAGGCTAAATATAATAATAAAAAAGAATAAGAACTTACATTGTACCTACTGTAGAAGGTATACCTCCCTATGTTTAGAAGAAGAAATTTTACAAAATTCTATGGAGCTTAAAAGGAGTTCAACTTACCTGGCCCAGCATAGGGCCTAACGGAGGACCAGCCGCTGCCATCCCAGCAGCAATATTTGTTTTCAGCTTTGAAGAATGGTCTATTTTATCCCCTATCTTCTTCATGGACTTTAGTCTTGCGACAGACTTGGACATGTTGTTGTTTTATCACACTTTCTGGTCTTTATTCCCGGTAAACCAATAGCGTCCAATGATTTAGAAATTACAATAATTTAATAAATAGATATTTTTGAAAATAACCTCGAATTATGAAATATTATGTCAAATTCAAATAAAACTTTTTAGTGTCTGTCAACGTCAAAACAAAAATAATTCCGTGACAGTGATAATTAAATTGTCTGACAGTGACACTTGACAATTTGTTAATTTTTCAACATGTCACCACTTTGTAGCTGGGAGTAAAATAATTAAAATAATAATTTTCACTTTTCACAAAACATTTTTGCAATTTTGTGCATAATCTTATTGCTAAGACATTTTCCTTAGTTTTCTTTATGTATGTGAATAGTTTTATCGATAATGTATGTGATTTGAAATTGTGCATATAAAATGTGTATTGTTTGGTGAAGTATGTATTTGGACTGTAAATAATTTATACATACGTAGTACACGATGTGGTCTTTTTTCTCGCGAGATCCGACGAAGGATTTTCCTTACGAAGTCGGAGATCCAGTGCCTGGCTTAGAGGACAGAAGCGTGTGGACTTTACACAAGGGAAAGAAAAGAGGCACCCAAGATGAAGTGTCTATATTTTTGTTCGACGTCCAAAAAAGTTCGGAAACCCAGTTTGATATAGCGAAGGCCTCTCTCAAGAGACTCAAAACTATGAGACACCCTAGCCTTTTACATTATTTAGATAGCTGTGAAACTGAGAAATTTTTATATGTAGCTACAGAGTATGTAGAACCCCTAGCCACGCATATAGATGATATGAAATTAGAAGGACAACAGAAAGACTTGTTTCTCTCATGGGGAATCTTTCAAATTACTGTAAGTACCATACACTTATCCTATAATACATAGAAATCTCCTTGTGTGCATTTACATGTTCTTATAAGTATTTTTAAAATAGTTATACATAATCCCTCTATTGAAAGATAAAAACTGATATATTTCAAGCTTTTAGAACTATTACTAACCTTGTTTTAAATCTTAACCAAAACATTTCAAACTCAAAGTGAGAAAAATCCAAGTATCCAAGATGTTATTGCTGACAAAGCCTATCGGCTGAAATTACAATTATAATATTATATTATTAATTTGTGTGTATAATATCAATATGATGTTATGCACAAAAGTGCATTTTGTATGCCTGTATGGAAATAAGGAACTTAAATTTGTTTTCAGAGGGCTTTATCATTTTTAAACAATGATGGCAATATGAGGCACAACAATGTGTGCCTGTACTCAGTGTTTGTCACCCTCGCTGGAGAGTGGAAACTTGGTGGGTTTGAGTTCCTGACATCTCAGGGACAGGATACATCTAACCCCATACCTATAAAGATTCTTCCGGCACTTGAGATCTACGACCCACCTGAGAAGAAAGACACTGCTAAGTTAAAGGCTGTGACGAAGTGGTAAGTACTTGATTTAATAGTTCTTTCTTTTATGTTATCTTTGTTTGGAAGTTCATTTAGTATTTACTCAACTGTAGATGTCATTTTACATTGTTCAAATACACTTAAAGTACTTATGCTTAATGGATTACTATTGAAACAAACACATGTAAAATTATTGTTATAATATTAATTCCTTTGATGTTTGTTTAAAAAATCCTCTTAGAATATTATGTCAATATTTTACCAGTAACTAGTATGACACTACATACAAGAAATTATATCAAGAAATTGGGGGCAATTGATAAAACAAATTTATGTTAAACAGCTAAACAAATACACAGCCATTGTTTTCAGTTAAACTAAAATATGCTAGGGGTCTTGTTGACATGCATCTAAGAACAATTAATAACTGTTTGCAACAGATACTGTAAGCAAAGATCTCTAAGAATAAGACTGGCCTATCATAATTAGATAAAAGACCTGAGAAATAAATTGATGAATCCTATGGAACCCTATGGAAGCCAAAAGTTTGTATGCATGTGTAACATACCCACAAACTTCTGTCTTCAAAATTCCCAATATTAGTATGAGATCAGTCTGTAGAAGTTTATGAAAAGTCAAATCTAATCTAAATGTATATATTTATTTAAATAGGCTATTACAGTCGAGCACTTTTGCAAGTCAATTTTCCAATTATGTTTAGTTCTATTTTAAGACCCTATTCCCATCTGAAGCAGATCTGATAAGTGGTTGATTTTGATTGAGCATTTCTAGAAATTGATCTAGTGACCAGTTTCTTCCTTGTTCCATTTGTTGTGTTCCATGATTTGCTGTATAATATTTTAAGACTACTGTGTTGAACTTGTTCTTCAAGATCTGTGCTGAAAGACATATTTTAATTATTAATATTATTTATTAGTTCATCAGACATGTGGGGCCTGGGCTGCCTTATCTGGGAAGCATTCAACGGGCCCCTCAAAACACAGCCAGCGCTCAAAATAACAGATAACATTCCGAAGCAACTGGTGACATTGTACTGCGAGCTGGTCGGTGCAAATCCCGCCACAAGGCCAAACCCAGCTGATATTATCACAAGGTGGGTGCTCCGGAGATATGGTTATTGCTTCCACCTGTTGTCACCATTTGTTGATTGTGAACCTGTTGATTCTATCAATGGTGCCATGGGCTTTATGTTTTTCTTATGGGTTTAGGAATATTGGTCACAAATATTTCCTATCTTTTTATAATAAGTATATATTTTTTCTATTTTGCCCTTATAATTCTTTTATAATGAGCTGCTGAAATAAATCTAAATACATTTAATCTACAATGGAGTACTTTGGCATTTCTTGGATGATTTCTCTATGTACCTGTAAAATTATTTAGCACTATAATATGTATTCCAAAAGAATATAATAATACAAAAAAATGCTTAAGTTGCAACAGTAGTAAGGCTAGATATCTTTTAGTAAGTACTTAATTAACATACATATCTTGGTGGTAAATGTAAACATGACATTGTGGAATGTTATGTATTAATTTCTTCTATATTGCAGCCCAATTGTTACCTCAACATTGAGTATGAATAACAAGGTGCATTTTATCATTTATGTTGACAAACTTTCACAGCTACATTCCAGTTCCAATAAACAAGTGAATTAAATTGAAAATTTAAAAAACCCCCAACGCAATACGTAATTCACCATTTTGTGGTGACGGCCATCTTGGATTTTAAATTTTATATAGTGGGTTGTATTCTACTAGTGAAGCCCTTTCATTTGATACCCATATTGAGGGGGTCGTGGAAGAAAAAAGTAATCTGCCATTTTGTAGCGGCGGCCATCTTGGACCGATTTCTACCAAACATGGCTAAGAACACTCTCGACTAACTCTACTTTCAAACAAAAAATACTAAATCAAAATCCGTTCATCCGTTCGGGAGCTACGATGCCACAGACAGACACACACACACACACACACACACACACACACACACACAGACAGACACGTCAAACTTATAACACCCCGTCGTTTTTGCGTCGGGGGTTAAAAAATAAATTACTTAAAAATACTTTTTCAAATTAGTTTATGAGGTTGGTCTTAGCTGTAAGACGGCAAATTGTTAACCTGAGATTAATAAACTATTGTCTGTTCATTTTATATTTTCTTCTTCTTGGTTTATGGCTCGAATCTGGATGCTTCGTTATAATAATTACTCCGTAAAAACAGGGATTTCATAAAGAGTTTTCTATTGTATTCTACATAATAGACACATTACAGATGTCGAAAAATCGGCGGCTATTTCAAGAACGACTTGATAGACACAATGTTGTTTCTCGAAGAGATCCAGATTAAAGACAAGGTGGAGAAGGGTAAATTCTTCTCCACACTCAGTGCTTACTTGGACAACTTCCCCGAGGCTGTGTGTGTTCATAAGATATTACCGCAGTTGCTGACTGCATATCATTATGGTGACGCAGGGGCTGCTGTATTAGCACCTATGTTTAAGGTAAGAATAACTTAATTTTATTTGTTTTTAGCCTGGTGTGTCTCTTTGTGGAGCAAAGGCCTCCCCAACCTAATTAAATTAAATAAATTAAAAAAAGATTAGTCCAATTTGAAGATCTCTGTCTATTATTACAAGTTTTTATTTACTTTCACTTGTCTGTTGTCTGTCTGTCTGTAATCAAATCTTGCAAATTTTATTTGACCCACTTCCCGGTGTCCGATTAGGCTGAAATTTTGCATACCTGTATAAATCGGATGACAATGCAATATTTTTATGATATTGAGCTGATCTGATGATGGAGCGAGAAGGTGGCTAAAGGAACTCCGTAATTAAACGACGCAACCCCATCAAGTTTGGGCTCATTTGATTCGTCTTGACGAGTACTTTATGGTGCTAGATAGTAATAATAATAAAAGCTTGTTTTTAAAAAGATTTTTAATTTCACTTGTTTCTCTATACTCTTTTTCAATCTAAAGTCAAGTGCTTCAGCACACCAGTTATTCTTTCCAATCAGGTTGTCTGTAAGAGATTGCTATATACGATAAGACCGCCGATTGTATACCTTTAGTTTTATGTGTATTGTCTACTTATGAAACAATATCCTGTAACCTGGTTTGTAATAAAGATTTATTGTATTGTTATTAAATAAGTCCTAAGTTTCTAAGGTTACATTGTATTTTTTTTATTGGATGCTACTATATTTCCGAAAGCACGTAAAACTCTATATCTCGGCTCTTGACTATAAGATAATATGTAGGAGGCAGCCATTAGGTCGATTTGCAGGCCTTGTAGTTATATTGGTGACCTGAAACACATGGATTAGTCACTAAACCAATGTTTGTAATTTGACTGATATTATAGACAATCTGCAGGGCTAAAATGCGCACGACAAGATTTTATCTCGCGTTTTTAGGTAATTATTTTACTTGCATTTAAATTTTGCATATACAGCGACATAAAATCAAATACATTATAATTTATAATGCTACTTCGCGCGAGATCTATGTCGTCTTGCGCATCTTAGCCGCCGTTCTGTTGGATTATGTACAATTCTTTATAACATTTTCTTACAGTTAGGTAAATTGCTCGAGGAAGCGGAATATCAGAAGCAGATAGTGCCATGTGTAGTGAAACTGTTCGCTTCGAACGACAGAACTACGCGGTCGAGGCTGCTGCAACAGTTGGACCAGTTCATTATGCACTTGCAGAATAATACGGTAAATATTGTTATTACTTAATTTAATGTAAAACTTGTCTGTAAACTAAAATAAGTATGGCGCCTTTATTACAATAAAATCTCTGGCTTCATACCAATTACTGCCCCCAAACTGTGGGTCCCGGCCGTTTCTTACAAGATATGTAGGAGGCAGTCGTTAGGTCTTGTTGCAGGCCCTGTAGTAATCTTGGCGACCTGAGACTGCAACCCATAGGTTGGCCACACAGCCAATAATTGTGATTTGACTCTGACAGTATAAGTAGGGTAACATGTTCTGTTGGAGTATAAACCCATTATTATTATTGCCTGTATTCACACACAGAGACATTTTATCCTGAAATATATTTTATTTTTATTACCCCAGCTAGTTAACTCCAGGTAAAAATGGAATAAGCACAAATAACAACACATCAAGTTACTGCAAACCAGAGGAGGTTTATGACTTAGATTTCGAGGGAAGTCATTGATGCCTAAAAGTTTCTCTTAGGATATTGTACAATAAAGAAGTTAGCAAGCTTCTTTATTGTAACACCACATTGAATTAAATTTACAAATATTCGCTTGACGCCCCTTAGGACCGTGCGTCCGTGTGGACCCGCACATAAATAAATAAATGATCATTTATTGCCAATCCAACATCCTGCATTATAGGTAAAGCTGCCCTTGTACATTTCTTTTTTTGGGCCAGTCATTATGTATAAATCATTGTTAGATAAATAACCCATAATGGGTTGACTATTATTTGTATTAAGACAAAAACGGAAGCGCAAAGCGATATCTAAGAATCAAGATATTAGATTGGTTTGTGATGATAAATTCGAAATACGATGAGCGATATGACGCAATACCATGATTCATAACACTTGAATTTATTATGAGTACCTTCGCAGGCCAAGTTCATACTTATAATGTTTAACCAGACAATGTTCAATGTTCGTGCATGCTCTGTTTTCGTTTCGAATGCAGCTACATTTACGTAGCAGAATGTAGCTTCATAGCCATATACTTTCTTAGGACTCACTCAGGACGGTGAATTCATCCCGAATTGATTTGCGTGTAGACTATATATTTTTTAAGCTACACCATCGACATATCTCCGCATTTTAGTCGCGTCCGCTACCTCTACTCAACCTCTTAAGTCGAAAATAAATTCCATCGAAAAAGGTTGATTTTGGGGGAAACGATTTAAAATATGGATCGAATTCGCTCTTCCCGGAAAAGGTCTAAGATTAGTATAAATTACATCACTTCATTTTTGCAAGAACCATATTATCGTGTATACCGTGTATTTTTGTCGTGAATATTGTATAGGGATACTAATATGCCTGCACCTTCACTCTTAATCTTTTTTAACTCTTTAATATGATAGGAAGGAAAGGTATCTAAATGACGAACACAGCAGTTTCGTAGAACTTCGTGATTCAAAAGATCTCTCCACAATCAAATGATCACTTAGAACCTTAATGCTTTTGTTTGTTATATTCTAGGTGAACGACCAGATTTTCCCACAAGTTGTTCACGGCTTCCTCGACACAAACCCCATCATTCGGGAGCAAACAGTCAAGTCTATAGTGCATCTAGCTCCGAAACTGAATTACAATAACATCAATGTGGAAGTACTGAAACACTTCGCTAGATTGCAAGCTAAGGATGAACAAGGAGGCATAAGGTAACATAACGTAAATATTTTGTTTTATTATTTACTAGCTGCGCCCAGCGGTTTTACCCGCTGTACTGAAGCCTATGGCCTATGTGTTATTCCAGGGTCTAAGCTATCTCTATACCAAATTTCAGCTCAGTCGGTCCTCCCGTTTAGGCGTGAATGAGTAACAAACATACATCCAGACATCCATAAGCGGATTTAGGGGGGGGGGGGGGGGGGGGGCAGGGGACCAAGGCCTCCCCCAGAAACATTGTAGAGTTACGAATTTTGCACATATTTCATAGTCAAGACTATAATTTTTTTCTCGGCGCTCGCAGCAAGCTGCTCGCACACTTATTATTAAGGATATTTGAACTTTCTAACTGTTCAGTGCGACCTAAACACACTTTTTTCTTAGTAAAAATGATAATATTCTTGCCTTTCTGCACCTTGGCCCCCCCCAGAACCAAATCCTGGATCCGCCTATGCAGACATCCATACATTCTTTCATACTTTTGAGGCTATAAATAATATTTGTACTGTACTAAAATTAAACTAAACGCCGACATTGAGTTTCACAAGTTGAATGATATCAATGACATTGGAATTGGGACAAAACAATTCAGGTCAACCATCAAGTAATGAAATTGGTTATTCACACAAATTACTCAATATCAATGGCGAGTTCATTGCCCTCAATAAATGTTAATTACATGGAATGAAAATGTGATTGCTTCATTTATATAATGTCATGCGCAAAAACCTTATATTTTTATTACAAAGTGGAGTTTGTAGGCTTTATTGTATTGGCTACCTGGGGATGTATACCAAATCTTTGCTCGTTATTCATCCACCTAGTAGTATTGGGTAGGCATTCCTGTGTTGACTGAAAGGCAATATTATGGCGAGATTCAACAACTAATATCTCATGGTATTAGGCCCAGGAAAATCCTTCAGTTCCTCGAAGCTGCAAGGGTCAGTGGCGAACTATAACGCCGCGCAAACGGGGTCTTCTCACCCTCAAAGTGGCGATCACAATAGGCCATTTCTGGCCGCAGTGATACAATAAGCCACAAAAAGCAAATTAAAAAAAAAATGGTGTTAGGCATGAACGAAGACTACCAGTTACCTACTACAAAAGCACAATTTCTCACTTCCAGAACCAATACAACAGTATGCCTCGGCAAGATCGCAGCACACCTCCACCCACAGATCCGACAGAAGGTCCTAGTCTCAGCGTTTGTTCGGGCCACTCGAGATGCCTTCCCTCCGGCAAGGCAGGCCGGTGTTTTGGCACTGGCAGCCACACAGCAATACTTCTTGTTGGCTGAGGTCGCTAATAGGGTGCTGCCAGCATTGTGTCCACTTACTGCTGACCCTGAGAAACAGGTAACTAAAAGAGCTATAGTATTTGTTCTCACTCGAGATGCCTTCCCTCCAGCAAGGCAGGCCGGTGTTTTAGCACTGGCAGCCACACAGCAATACTTCTTGTTGGCTGAGGTCGCTAATAGGGTGCTGCCAGCATTGTGTCCACTTACTGCTGACCCTGAGAAACAGGTAACTAAAAGAGCTATAGTATTTGTTCTCACTCGAGATGCCTTCCCTCCAGCAAGGCAGGCCGGTGTTTTAACACTTTTTTTTTTTATGTGATGAAGTAAAAGTCGAGCAAGACGCTCTCCTGATGTTAAGAGATAACGGCTGCCCATAATCAGTACAGTACACCTAGGATTTCACAATAATGTGTAATTCTAGGAGCACTGCACCAACGCTTCTTACTCAAGAGTCATAAGATGTTAAGACTCTTTAGCCCAGTAATTTCACTAGCTACAGTGCCCTCCTACCGGAGCACAGTAATGTTTGCACATCACTGCTCAGGCGGTAGAATAACTGGCGCTGTTGGGGTACCCACCTAGACGACCTCCTGCAAAGGAAGTCTACCCCCGGTAAACACTGGCAGCAACACAGCAATACTTCTTGTTGGCTGAGGTCGCTAATAGGGTGCTGCCAGCATTGTGTCCACTTACTGCTGACCCTGAGAAACAGGTAACCAAAGAGAGCTATAATGTTTGTTATCTTCACTCGAGATAATTTCCACAGCAAGGCAAAAAAGATATGAAGTGATTGTTCAGACGCATTTCCTCTAGCCAAGCGCCTTACCAAAGCGTTTGGCTGATCGTGAGAAATAAGAATCTAACGTGAGTTTTAGTTTGTTCCTTCCACTCATTAAATTACCATTGTTTTAAACTTAATTGTACTATATTTGATTTCAGGTCCGCGACGCTGCTTTTAGGACTATCAGAGGTTTCCTTGGCAAATTAGAAAAGGTTTCTGAAGATCCAAGCCTGAAAGAGGGAATGGGTAAATATGTATATTTTAATGCCATCTCTTTATTAAACCAAGATAAATAAGAAGACTAACTCTATATAAATAAAAAAAAAAAATTATTTGCCTAAAAGTTAACACAGATATTCTTACTTACTAATAAACCCCACACTAGACAGAAGCCTGTAACGTGGGTTCCTTAAGGCTGAGATTACATTTACAATACGTAATATATAGAATATACGAAATTTCATCGTCAAATTTTGATTTTTTTTAAAACTCATGTATGTTTAAATTTGCAGAAGCAGATGTCCATACAGCGACCCCATCATTAAGCAACGCAGCTGCGACGTGGGCCGGCTGGGCGGTCAGTGCAGTCACGTCCAAGTTCTACCGCTCCCATTCGGACACTGCGCGTGTACAGCATCCCAAGTCTGTGCTCTCTAAACCTGGCTCGCTCGGTGAGGACATACAATCACACTTCTAAATATTTATAAGGAAAGAGTGACAGATTGATCTATCAACCCGCAGCTCAAACTGTTGAACGGATTCGCTTGAAATTTGGAATGAAGATAGGTTTTATGATGAAGACCTCGGCTAAGAAAGGATTTTACCACGCGGGCAAAGCCGCTAGCACAAGCTAGTATATTAGTGCGAAAGTTTGTGGATAAGTGTGTATATTTTTTACTTCTTCACGCCTAAACGGGTTTAGTTTAGACCCTGGAATAACACATAGGCAATACTACAGCGGGTAAAACCGCTGGGCGCAGCTAGTATACTCTAAACGTGGGTAGGCATATTCAGAAAAGAACCTGTGTGATACGTAGTTACGTGGATGTGGCTCCAGTGAGCGAGACAGAGCTAAGAGGTTAAGTTCAGTGCAAGCGAGACAGAGTCTGGGAGAGGGAAAGTGCTGCTGTGACTGAAGTGAAATTGTGTGCATGAACATAATTGGAGCGGTCCATTTGCAAGACGCATGTACCGTTTCTTCCTTTTTTATTTTATTCTAAGGTGACCCATAATAAATTTGTCATTATTTCTCAGAACAACCATCGTCAAGCAGCATGTCAACGACTACGTCATCAGTGACATCGATGACGTCATTAGAGCACAGCGAGTCTGCCTCTGACTATGACCCTGAACATTGGGACATGGCCGCGTGGGGCGAGATCGATTCCAGCGCCGGTAAGGGTAAATAAATAATAAATAAATAAATATTTCAGGACGTTTCACACAGCGCCACCCAACCCCAAACTAAGCAACTTACGTGGGGCGAGATCGATTCCAGCGCCGGTAAGGGTAAATAAATAATAAATAAATAAATATTTCAGGACGTTTCACACAGCGCCACCTAACCCCAAACTAAGCAACTGAATGCTTCTAATATGGTGGTTAGGATAACGGATATAATACTTATATACTTTTCTTTTGTAAATACATACTTATAATAGATATTGAAAAACCACCCAGACCAGAAACAAATACCTGTGGATCACACAAAGGGTTAACCTTTAACCGCCTTATTTTGTTACATTCATTATTCTCCTAACGCCAGCGTAATAATCAATGTATGAAACTTGACGTGAAATTACGTGTGTGCGCTTGGAGCACATCTTTCATATCCCGACATATTACGGTGATGGCGGTTAAAGGGTTAATAAATAAATTATATAAAAGTAGGATATTATGTCTCTACAGAAAAAATACATTGATGGGTCATTTTCAAAAAAACTGTACACTGCGGAATAATTGATGAAAATATGTAAGATCGTGGCAAAGCTTTTATTGTGGCCAATATATATTAATTAGTCATTTAATTATTAGAAATTGGTATTAAAATGAATAAATTTAATTCATTTACTGAAATATTAAGATTTTACTACACTCAGGTATCACAATATATTCCACTCCGAAACTTTTTACTAATGTTGATAAATAATATAAATAAAGCAAGTTTTGCAATAAAAAGTTGTTCAATCGGTGTAATGTACCTTAAAGTTCATAAATAATAAATAGGAAAATAAAATCAACTTAACAAACTCAAGGAATCGTATATTAAGTTTCCATTACGTTACTCTTTGGATAAAAATGGGGAATAAATTTACTTTTTTTTTATTATTGCAGCACTTAAGAGGATTTATAGTGAGGGAAGCCCGGTCAAGTTTAGGTATATTAGCTGAGCGCGACGCACACCAATGCATCACTTACGCGGCCGAGTAATACAACATGTAGTCGCTTGGAATAAAATGTCTTGATCCTATGCAATGCAAGTTATTTGTTGAAATCATTAAGTCAATATGTAGGTATTAAAGTTTTAACCCCCGACGCAAAAACGACGGGGTGTTATAAGTGTTTAACCCCCGAAGCAAAAACGACGGGGTGTTATAAGTTTTTAACCCCCGACGCAAAAACGACGGATCATTCCCTTTTAGTTCCCTAGTGGATCTAGTGGGAACTTCTTTTCTCAGTAGTTCCCCTTTTTTTGAAAAGGGGGGAGGGGGAGGGGGCAGGGGGAAGAGAGGCGGAGGGGTGAAGGGGTAGGGGGAGGGAGGGAGGTGAGGGGGAAGGGGGGAGTGAGGGGGGCAGGGGGAAGGGTGGGGAGGGGTAAAGTGGGAGGGGGAAGGGGAAAGGGAGAGGGGAGGAGGGATGGTGAGGGGGAAGGGAGAGGGGGAATTGGAGGGTGAAGGGGAGGGAATGGGAGGGGAGGGGAGAAGGGGGAGGGGAGGGAAAGGGGAGGGGTGAGGGAAATGGGGAGGGGTGAGGGAAGGGGATGGGGATGAAGGGGGGAATAGGAGGGATGAGGGCGGATGGGGGATGATGGGGGGATGTGAGGGGGAGGGGAATGAGGGATGGGGAGGGGGATGGGGGGCTTAACTAGTAGAATACAACGCACTATGATAAATTTAAAATTTAAGATGGCCGCCACCAAAAAACCGCTAATTACATATTTTGAAAGCGCTGCGTTGGGGGTTGTTTTTAAATTTTTAATTTAATTCACTTGTTGCTATAGTAAGCTAGCTGTGCGGCGTGCGCATGTTTCTCTGTCTCTCTCTCTCTCTCTATCTCTTATAGAAAGCAAGCCAGATATTTTCATTTCTATTTCGCATTGAACAGTGTGGTGTCGCGACGATTATTTTGAGTGTATACAGGTTTTTTGTAAATAATAAATCATGTAAATCGTGGGAACTTCGTTCCATCTGGGTGTCTCTTGACACCTCTCAAGTTTTTTATTATTATACTAGCTGCGACCCGCGCTGTTACCCGCGGCACAGTTATTGCCGATAAAACTTGATTATAATAATTTTGGCCAAGTGGGGTTACGGCGTAGATTTTGGCCAAGTGTGATAACGGCGAAGATTTTTGCCAAGTGGGGTCGATGGCGAAGATAAGTACATGATAAGTACGCTGTCATGGAAGAAATGAAAGATCTTGAGGAAATCTACATTTCAGATGACAGCTGTCAAACTTGATATGTCAATATCTCAGAAAGACTCTTCCATGACAGCGTACTTATCATGTACTTATCTTCGCCATCGATCCCACTTGGCAAAAATCTTCGCCGTTACCCCACTTGGCCAAAATTATTATAATCAAGTTTTATCGGCAATAACTGTGCCGCGGGTAACAGTGCGTCTGATACATATTGTAGTAGATAGGAGAACACATACATTTTTAAAAAACTTGAGAGGTGTCAAGGGACACCCGGATGGAACGAGGTTCCCACGATTTACACGATTTATTATTTACAAAAAACCTGTATACACTCAACAAAAATAATCGTCGCGACACCACACTGTTCAATGCGAAATAGAAATGAAAATATCTGGCT